>JAMWFC010000132.1:0-123534 GCA_027475525.1 Macrolepiota albuminosa
CTCCTTCTGACACGTAGATATACTGCAGCTACCGTGAAACCTGCATGGACTCCTCGTCAGTACATCAAAGTTGCCCCAACGGTACAGAAGGCACATGTCAGCACCGAGGCTTCAAATGAGGATGAAATCGAAGTTTCTGAAGGCTTCGAGAGCTCCTCTTCCGATATTCCTCCTCTAGCCAGCGACATTGCTGCAGATAACATCAATTGGAACGGGAATGTTACAGAAGACGATGCCATAGACTGGTCAAAGAGCTACCTCGGTCTGGCGACTCAGGCATTTAATAAGGAAATTAGTGCAATTTTAATGGCTCCTATCGATCCCATGGATATTGAGATGAAACCTGGTCAGTCCTTAAGCTCTTCATCCTCTTGTCGAAGCAACTGATTTAATTCTTTAGATGGTCTCATATACCTTCCTGAAATTAAGTACCGACGTGTCCTCAATAAGGCATTCGGGCCTGGTGGATGGGGGTTGGCTCCACGCAGTGAGACCAACGTCAGTCCGAAGACTGTCAGTCGAGAATATGCACTTATTTGTCAGGGGAGGTGAGTGTTGTAATAATGTCGACCAACGTCAGTCCGAAGACTGTCAGTCGAGAATATGCACTTATTTGTCAGGGGAGGTGAGTGTTGTAATAATGTCTGTCACTTCTGGGCAGCATACTCAGCACAGAGTAGACTGGTGTCCATTGCCCGGGGTGAACAGGAGTACTTTGATCCCTCTGGCGTACCTACGGCGGTTGAGGCATGTAAAAGCAACGCTCTGATGCGGTGCTGTAAGGACCTTGGTGTTGCGAGCGAACTTTGGTGAGACTCTCTTGCATCTCAAAATCATACACAATAATGAAGTGTTGCAGGGATCCTCGCTTCATCCGTGAATTCAAGGCTAAGTACTGCGTCGAGGTTTTCGCTGAACACTTACCAACTAAGAAGAAGTAAGTTTACCTTCTAACAACTTGCACCCTTTCTCACAGTCCATACAGGAAAAAGCTCTGGCGCCGTAAGGATCAACCCAAGTTCTCATATCCCTTCCATGCACCCTTTCTCACAGTCCATACAGGAAAAAGCTCTGGCGCCGTAAGGATCAACCCAAGTTCTCATATCCCTTCCAGAGTGACCTTTGACATGATCCAACCCCGCATTTTTACCGCATGAAATAGTGACGTGCTCCTATCATAGCTACTTTATTGATCAAATGAGTTTCTCTTTGGACTTCGCACTTGACACAGATTATTTTACGTTTCTCATTACAATCCCCTGTACAATCGACTGCACATACAGGCAATGTCTCCGTTCTCTCCTCCATCAATGCTTACAACAATGAGAGAGTTGGAAGAAATTTGAAAGTCTAAACGCGATGTAATGTCGGGGTTATGTAATCGAGACCACGAAATGAGGTTAGGTCTCATCAGTCACGTGAGATAAACTATACAGTACCACATCTCCATGTTCACACCACTTAATTTACGATCAATATCCCCTCAAGACCAAAAACTCATCAAACATGAGGTTCGTGTAATGCTGAAAGCTTCAGAAATGCCCAGTTTACAGTGAATATGCAGTGGCAGCAAACTTTCAGTGGCAAGCGTGCGGGGTTCTATCAAGGAGCTCCTTGCCGATGCCAACGGCGAGAAAAAGCGGGCAGCAAACTTTCAGTGGCAAGCGTGCGGGGTTCTATCAAGGAGCTCCTTGCCGATGCCAACGGCGAGAAAAAGCGCAATTTCGTGGAGACCATCGAACTCCAGATTGGTCTTAAGAACTACGACCCTCAGAGGGATAAGCGTTTCTCTGGAACCGTCAAGTGTGTCTATTTTACATTTTTGGTCAATTCGTGATCTAATCTCGAACATAGGCTCCCCCATGTTCCCGTCCTCGCATGTCGATTTGCATTCTTGCCGATGCTGCTGACATCGATCGTGCTAAGCAAATCGAGCTTGAATACATGTCTGTTGATGACTTGAAGAAGTACGTGAGGAATTGCGGAATTAACGAGCCCGTCAGCTGACTTGAATTACAAAGGCTCAACAAGAACAAGAAGCTCGTCAAGAAGCTCGCCAAGAAGTACGATGCTTTCCTTGCCTCTGAGGCTCTTATCAAGCAGATTCCTCGTCTCCTTGGTCCTGGTCTCTCCAAGGGTATGCCCAAAATGTCCGAAGTTGAATGAAAATTAATGAACGTCTACAGCTGGAAAGTTCCCTACCCCCGTTTCCCATGCTGAGGACCTCACCAACAAGCTCGTCGAGGTTCGTTCGACTATCAAGTTCCAGCTGAAGAAAGTTCTCTGCTTGGGTGTTGCCGTTGGACACGTCCAGATGAACGACGATCAGGTCCTCGGCAACGTCATGTTGAGTATGTTGCCTTTCATATTGTGCTCGACCCACATTTGTCTAATACGTTTCCCTTATCTTCAGGCATCAACTTCCTCGTCTCCTTGCTCAAGAAGAACTGGCAGAACGTCAAGTCGCTCCACATCAAGACTACCATGGGCAAGCCCATCCGTCTCTTCTAGGCTTCCGTCTTTTGTATTATCAGACGATGGAGAGGTTGATGTCGTAGGGATGAAGAATGGTGGTGTTAATGAAGGTTAAGGGGTATCGTAATGCATATCATAAAGCCCCGCACGCTTAGACCAACAGTCTCGAGGGGGAGGCTGATTGGGAGCTGATACGGTACTCATGTAATCTTTTAAAGCCCCGCACGCTTAGACCAACAGTCTCGAGGGGGAGGCTGATTGGGAGCTGATACGGTACTCATGTAATCTTTGCTGCATTTAAATCATTTTTCTTCTTAACACTTCGGGTTACCGAAAAATGTAAGGATACGCTAATTAGAATCTGGATTGACACGAGTTGTTTGTGCAAATATGTGTGATGTATTCAAGAGTTGTATGTATATATATATGCTATGTGCGTTGCTTCTGGTACAAACGGTTATCCAAGTCATCAATTACAGGGAGTATTCCCTCAAGGGTAGTCTCTGGTTACCAGTTTGCCAAGGTAGCTGCTCGATTCGAAGCGTAGATTGGATTGAGACGAAGAAATCGTGTCTTGTTCATTCCGTCAATGCCTCCGTCGACATCGAGCTCTGTACCACGACCATCATCTGCACTCGGCGTCCCACGTCCGCACTCAAGCCTCTCCGTACAGAGACCTCTTTCTAGCGCGTCCAATAGGCCTCTGTCGCGTCTCTCCACTCGTTCAGCCTATCTTCGCCAGTCACGGTCGCGTCTCATCCCATTTGCACAGACCCTTGTACGCCAGGTGACTGGCCTAAACGATGGTAAAGATGCAGATTCAGCTACTTCGCCCAGGTTCCGCGAGGCCGTTGATTATGTGGTCAAGAATTTGGAGACAACGACGTTAAGTAAAGGCGCGGCTAGTGTCGATATGACAGAAATAGATCGCCAGATACATGGGTGCGTGTATTTATTATACTTTCAGTTGCAGAAAAGTTAACAGTCTATCTGTAAGTCATTCTCTCAAGGCGCGTCTTAACTCGCAGGATGAAGTAGGACAGGCCCTGGAGACATGTTTTAGCGATCTAAAGATGAGCATGGAAAATAAACGCGACCTTGACCAGGAAATCACAGTAAACAGTCATTGCAACTGCATTGTTTCTCTAGTTGACAATAATTGATAGACCTCGCACCTTCCAGATCACCTTCAATTTCTCGTACGTCTAATCTTAAGAATACCGAATTAATGATACCCAACCCATTCTTCAGATCAGACTCTCAAATCCTCCGACAGCCCTCACAGAACATAAGAATACCGAATTAATGATACCCAACCCATTCTTCAGATCAGACTCTCAAATCCTCCGACAGCCCTCACAGAACATCACGCTTCTTCTATTCTATACGAGCGTGCTCATCCATCATCAGTTCCCCCAGCTCTAACTTGGGAATCCATCGTCGCCGATGAGCCCTTTGAGGGTGAGCATTGGGAGGGTGTGTACGGTGTTCCATCAGGGTGGATCCGACAAGACGAGACACAACCGAAGGGTTTCTATGACAGAGAGAAGGAGCGCCAACGACTTGATTGGGACAGTCGTTGGAGTACACCGTCACTGTCTCCTCTCAACTCTGGTGACCTGGAATTGGACTTTGACCAGGAGGAAGAAAAGAGAGCATTAGATTTGTCGGAAAGCTCTGATTCTAGTGAAGTTGAAGGTGCCAGTGAGGATAAGCCGGGCGATAGATTGGTTGATGTGTATGGGGAGACCGCTCCGAGGAGGTTTCCGCCGCAGACATATGCGCATCGTAGGGAGTTCGAGGCGCTACGGGCAAAACAATATTGGCGAGAAGGGTGGAAAGGAGATGTTGACCCATTGCAGAGAAGGGCATTTGATATGGGGGATGCTTCAACTTTTGGTAGGTAATCCTACTTTGATAATTTGAATCGCAGTTCACACTGAATTAGGACCTACATTACATAGAGTATTGAATGCTGGCACCCCCTCAACAGGTACAGCCGTGGCACTTGATGTTTTGGTGCAGAACAAGGTGCGTATATGTTGACCTAACCATACATAGGAGCTGCTTATCTTGTCTGCCACAGATGTATATTAATGAAGAGGATGCAGTTCGCGAGGTGCTTATGTCCCTTCAAGGGCTGAAGACTATTCTGTTCCAATGGAAGGAACGCGACGATGATCGACCCGAAGCTATGTTCACTGTGAGACCCATTTCATCATCATGAGAAGAAAAGCTCAGTTGTTAATTTCAATATAGACAACTAAGTCCACTCCGCATTTGCTTCATCTCTCTCTCAACGCGCAGGCGTCTATATTTTCTTCCTTCGCCAACACTGCTACAACTGTGCAGCACTTGCGCCATTTTGTGTCACGCGTCTTTTCTGAAGCACGAGAAAACCGCAGGCCTCGGCAACACCAGAGTAATCCATACGTCACACGAACTCGGGAAGCATTTGCAGACGCTGTTGACCAGGAGATTCGAGCACTGGATAATTGGTGTGTTTCTTGTGAAGAAGCCATGTGTCGCGCCTGGGGTGGCGTTGGTGATCCTTCCTCACCTTCGTCTTTGTCTTCAGACTCGAAAGCTAGTTCAACAACTGGAAATATTATCGTTAGCCTCCTGAGTACCGAGAAGGTTATTCACGACACGTTCCAGAAAACCTTCACTGTGCTCCTTGATGCTGTCAAGCTGGTAGACCCCGATCGTAACGCTTCCGCGCCCTTCAAGTATAGGGTAAGAACCCAATCCGCAGCGGCAGCGAGCGCAGATCTACTGGATTACCTCTTTGCAAGCGTTCAAGCACATATGGAACGACAAGAACACACCACCGCTGCCGCGCTGCTCCGAGTTTTTGTCCATTCAGCAGAACCTATCTGGGGTATGATGGGGAAGTGGCTACGCGAAGGAATGGGTTTGGGCGTTGCGATTGGTTCAGGAGATACATCGGGTATGTGGGAGCTTGATGAGGAGTTTTTCATTGAGAGTAGCGGTCTTGGGATGGGGATGACGGGGCTCGGCCTGTTGGATCCTGAATATTGGAAGGAAGGCTACGCTTTAAGGGAGGAAGTTGTTGGGCTAGAGGGTGAAGGAGAGGATGCAATAGAGAAAAAACGAACAACGATTCCGTTGTTCTTGGAACATGTGGCCGAACCAGTATTGAGTGCTGGAAAGGCTGTCGGGCTCCTGAGGGCGCTAGGAGTCCCGTTATCATCAATCACAACAGAAGGTGACAACTGGCATTCGTTCAAGCAACTGGTGGATTCGTCGACATCACAAGGGGGACCTGACCAGCATGGATCTGGCGATATGTTGTTTTCAGTGTCTATCGACAACCTGTCACGAATGATCTACGAAAAGTTGTTGCCTCGATGCGATGCAGCAGGTGTCCTTCTTGCTCGAGTGCTAGTCGAGGATTGCGCAATGTGGAGCCATCTTTTGAGTATCGAAGACTTGTTTCTCATGAAACGAGGAGATGCCATGAGCCACTTTACTGATATTCTTTTCGCCAAAGTACGCCTATTTCCTGATCTTTAATGGAGTGTGATCACCATATGACTTTCGTATGTAGATGGATGCACAACAATCATGGAGTGACTTCCACTTCCTGAACACGGCTTTCCGTGACGTCGTTGATGCAAGCTCAACCACTGGGGCACAGGCATGGATCCAAACATCTCTCGTACGATTGTCTTATCGAGGAGGTAGAGACAAAGATCGGTCTATACTGAAAACAGTGAAAGCCCTTGATGGCCTGGCAGTGGAGTACGCTGTGCCGTTCCCATTGACTTATATCTTCCAACCAGAAACCTTGCAAGTCTATGGAGAAATCTTCGTTTTGATACTACAAATTTGGAGAGCGAAGAGTGTGCTAGAGCGTATACTTGTCAGGGGTGAGGCACGTGCGGAGAGGTTCAAAAGTGGTGAATTGAAAGGGTTTTACGCAATGAGGAGTCGTCTGAGTTGGTTTATCAAGTATGTTTATTGTTTTTGCATATACAATATTCGGTTACCTCTAACATACTCGGCAGCACCCTGTTGAACTTTTTGACAACTTATGTGCGACTGTCAAACCTCGTAATCGAAATTTACTGTGCTAATCAATCAATCCCGAAATAGGTCCTACATGCTCAGGTAGACAAATTTCATGATGAACTCCGAGAAGCGAAATCTTTAGATGAGATGGTACAGCTACATGATGATCAGTATGTACTCCTTGTCAATTTCTTACTTGACTGGAGTTGACGCAATACTGTCCTAGCCTTGAGAAAATCCGTGATCGTTGTCTTCTGAAACCAAATGTAAGGCTTAGCATTACTTCTTGATAAGGACAGGGCTGATGGGCACCCAATAGACACGCTCACTCCATCGAGCTATCATCTCGATCCTTGACATGTCCTTACATTTCGCAGATTTCTTTGTTACCGTTGCAGGGGACACAACGATTACACACGACGTCTCACGTCAGTCGATATCAATCCGGCGCCACCGTAGTCGCCGCCAACGCCGCCAACGTCGCAATACCATCGGTTTCTCGCAATCAGTGCGCGGACTTGACGATAATTCTAGTTCAGACGAGGATGACGATGTCATCGAGAGTGCTGATACCCCCGAACCTTCTTTCTCTGCGGATATCTCGACGTCAATGTATTTTGCAGAAGAAGGGTTTCAGGCACGTATGGACAAGATGTCATCCGAGCTGGATGCACTTGTACTTTTTTTACGGCGTGGCATGGAAAGTCTGTCAGGAGGAACGGAAGAAGCTGCTCCTGCATATGGAATTCTCGCCTTTGCTCTTGAAGATTGGGATACCTGAGTTATGTTTCAGACTTAATGACTCCCTTACACTCACAGAACATACTGAACTACACATAATGGATTGGCGGAAGAAGATTCATTTGTGATGCCAGTTTGATTTAATCCTTGTATGTAGATTGTACATTATAACATGCCCTGTTCGAACAGCTTGCCTCATATATAAACAATAGTCATGTAAGCCGAGTTCTCGCTCAGATCGCGATATTGTCATTGCTTGACAGTATTATTCGAGTTCCTCTCCTGTCTCTTGTTGACACCGCCGAGCAGGATTTGCATGATCGTTTCTGGGGAGATTGCTACCCATGAGTGGTGTCAACAATGTCCTGATGGCCATAGGTCAGAACTCTCAATTTAACACAATTTGCAGCCAATCAGCATCTACTGAGGACTCTCGCAAGGAATGAATTGAATTGTCGAGTTCCATGAGAAACCTAGTTGCTGTTCTAGACTATCCAATTTGAACAAACTGAATACCAACTTGGAATGTATGTAAGTGCCTTACGGCCTGAAGCTTGGAGACGCACTCGACCCGGCTGTAACTCTGCTGCACCTTTCGAATTCTGCCACTGAAAAAGTACAACTCACCGGTTACTTAGTCCGTTGTAGGTCAAGGAATGGCACTACCTACGAACATAAGGAATTGTAACAAAGATTCTTGAATGTATTGAATACAATGCATTTTGAGCAGTCTTTGTTACCGTTCCCTCTTCAAAGGATGCTGTAGGCTGTACCAATGTGGATTGAAATATAGTCTATCATAAAAATATGGAGTAATGATTGAAGTGGTCCACCAACTGACGTTATGATAAATCGATAGCAAGAGCTCCGTAAATCGTAGGAGCCACTAGATCGTACAATAAACACTAAGTAATCTGTGACGTGTGCCTTGGAGGAACGGTGAAGGTGTGATATGCCTTGCACCTGTATGCATTGGTTGCATGCGTCGCATCTACAGTCTACCCATCATGGAGAGATTACTAGAATCTGCACGCTGATGGATCCAGAAACTTGAGCCAATCACATC
The DNA here is from genome assembly GCA_027475525.1 of Macrolepiota albuminosa. Classification (NCBI taxonomy): domain Eukaryota; kingdom Fungi; phylum Basidiomycota; class Agaricomycetes; order Agaricales; family Agaricaceae; genus Macrolepiota; species Macrolepiota albuminosa. The sequence goes on from JAMWFC010000132.1 coordinate 8,318, forward strand.
ACTCTAGCATCTTCGATTCCTGCAAAAGTAGTCAGTGGCATATCACTTGTATAACTTCAGAAACACACCATTGCCAGGATTTCAGATTCTATAGCCTTCACTTCCTCCTCTAGTCGTTCACGCTGTTTGGTAAGCATATGCAGGCGTCGTACTTCGAGCTTCTGAGGACCAAGTAATCCGGTAGTCAACTGGGATTTAGCACGTGCTGATTCCACCTATGGCATTTGATAAAGAAGTCATTCAATTCATAAGGAAAAAAGTAAATTACCTTGGTTTGCAGAGCGCTTTCTTTCTTGTACAATGCGTTTAGGCCTTGTTGAGCGCGTTCTATAAGTTCATTGACAGCTGGCTCAATTTCATCAACAAGATCTGCTTTGTATTTCTTCACAGTCCCTTCATCAACAAGTAAGAAAACCTACTACAATTAAGCAGTGTTATCGTTGGACCTGGAATCTACACACCCTCTGGCTCTCTAAGATTTTAGTCATCCTCGGTAGATCGTCTGTCCCGTTCCTAAGGAGTCGTTGTGCTTCATATGCCTGGAGATGCATGATTCGAATAAAGATCCTCGAAATATCATTGATCAACTTACCTCCTCACAGCAATCCTCCATCGCCATTACACATTCTTCCAGATTCGGCGGACATATTGCTTGTATGTCCCCCCTGTATAGCTCTGGTCCTCCGGCAAACACAGAATCTCTAGCTTTTAGATTGGCACGCGACAAGCGCGACATTACAAGGACGCGATCGTAAGTCGAAACAAGCGCTGGTTGTATAAAATCACGTGCATCGGAGTTAGAAATGGGCTCCGCCAGCATATATAAGCGAGAGAATTTTTCATTGGGATCTTCAAGTGTCCGACTCAACCTTCTGAAGCACCAGCTTGCGCATAGACGTTAACTTGTCTCAGGGTGTGTTGAATTCAGGTTGGCGGAGCGAGGCGTCTTTCGGGATGCTCACGAGAACAAGCAGCATCTCAGCTCGCCTTCGATGCCCGAGTCCACTCCGGTGTTGAATTGGGTGTCGTGGGCTTGATGCGGTTGTGTGTGCATAGTCATATTCCTGTACCTGCCGTACCCGCTCCTTTTGGAGTTGCTACTATGTAGCATTGACGGTTTGGTCAAACCATGACTCGAACATGCTCATTAATATATATGCTCCTTTTGGAGTTGCTACTATGTAGCATTGACGGTTTGGTCAAACCATGACTCGAACATGCTCATTAATATATATCGCTTATTAGATGTGCGTGATAAATATTGGTCCTTCAACTTCGCTGGAATATGGATTTGTTTTTCTATTATCCTTTCGCAACTTAAATTCAAGCCTTTTGAAGATGAAGGTGATGTTATTCCTAATCATTCCAAGGTTTGCGGAACCCCTTGCGATGTCAAGGTTCCCTCATAAATCAAGTGTAAATGGGTTATTGAGGCTGTTCACAACCGGATGAAAAGTAGATTATGGCTCAAACGTGAGGAACGGGAAAACCAGCACTTGACACACGGTTTCAGCACCCAGTTTGCAAGTTTAACTGAAGTGAATGGAACGTACATGTATGGTCCTTCCGCGCTGAGAGTTCGTCAAAATTAGGATGAGTCGAAAGCATTATAGTGACTTACGAAGCTGGGGCACGTTCGGCTAGCTTTACATTGCTGCTGAGGTTGGGCGAAGGAAATCCGGCACTGAAGAGTTCGTCAAGGTTGATGAGCTATCTCAGACAGTGAACTGCGGCGTACATGACACCAAGATTACTGAGATATCCATTAGCGACATGTATTTAATGATCCAGCTTGAGCAACTCACGTAGAGGAGACAGAGGAGACAGCAATAACAGCGAAAACGACGAGAGCACGGAACATGACTGATTATGGGAAGTAATACCGGGGACAGGAAGTCTTATATTAAGCGGTAGCAGAGTCAAAGGGATGTTTTACAGGAAGACCTTGCCGCGGTGCTGCACTAGTAATTTATATTCGCTGCCGTGACAGTTCGCAACAATCATGCAGGGGAGGCCACGGTAAGCCCGATGACCGGTGGCTGTTTCCATTTGAAGAGTTTTCAGCGGAATGCGCACACTTTTTGTTTGTAGAACTGGGTAGACTGATCGAAAACCTGACGTGTGCCCGCACGAAATCAGTTAAATTCGCTGATTATGACAGTCCTTCAAGCAAGTAAACTCCTAGCAGCATAGCTCTGGAGTTTATCCTCCTGAACGCATACCCGTGCCCACTCGGTGTTCGGTGTTCCGACTTGGTTCTAGTAGTAGTTGGACACTTCACCTCGGCCAATCACGTGCTCTACTTTTTCTAACTTCGACCATGTCAAGTTCTTCACAATACATAGACCAAAAGACCGTCAATGCATCCTATCGACCAAAAGCCGGGGTAAGTATACAGATGGACAACAGACAATTAGCACAATATTGATTTGAAACGACGATTTCAACAGGCCATGTCTGCCGGACTTCAACGTGCTCGAGCCCCGTACCGCGTAAGGAACGCGCTGACCGGCATTGGACTCGGAGCATTTGCCGTTGGCGTATGGGCATACTCCATCAGTGCCGTGAAACAGGATGTATTCGACGATGTGGACGAGGAAGCACGGGCAATGGCACGCACGGGAATTGCGAATGAGGCATCGAAAGCGATGGAAAACGCACAAGCAGTTACATCTTCTCAACCTCAGCCTATACAACCGAGTCCAATAGCAGCAACGAGTACGAGCGCCTCACCATCGGCTCCTTCTCCGCAAAGTCGAGGACTTCTACGACATCTGGACAACAGGTTTCCTGGTCTGCTGGATCCCGAAACCAAAACTCTCGTTTGGGGTGCACCACCAATAGATGATGATCGAAAGAATTAGAGTCACGAAATTAATGTCAAGTATCTATACAGAATTACATCTGAAAACCTATATGATAGTTCACCAACATTGGTGTTATGAGGACCCTACCCCAATCCCCAAATTCCTGCCTTTCTGACTCCCTCAACAAGTGCGTCGACATTACCCAGCATAGTTCCAAGGAGTTCCTTCTTCTCTTCTGTTGTTCTTATTTTCTCTGTACGTCCTGGTGGTATTGGTACTCCATGTTCCAAAGTCGTTCCAATGTGCTCATGGCGGCTGGGTGTCCCAGGGAGCTGACTGTACTTACGGTGATCATCATTTGTGACTGCCCGAAGCCTGGATGTGCTTTGAGTGGAGATGTTCCTCGATACACTACCAGATCCTGCCCGTAAAAGTTGTGGTTTCTTTGGGCTTTGAGGCTCGTACTCAACCTCCTTTCTCAGCATCAACAAGGAACGTGGCTGCAGTTTATGTGACAGTTTATGAGGAAGCGATGGTGAACGAGGAGGCGTCTTTGGTGGAAACATTAGTTTGACAGAGGAGGACGATGTCGATGTCGGTGCCGTCGAACTAGAGGCGTTCGACGATGTCGAGGAAAATGAATTCGCTGAACTGCCTGATGTGGATCTTGGAGTGCTTGAAGCAGAGGTAGATGTAGATGCCTTGCTTGGTGGAAATGAAAGTTCAGAGGCAAGTCGCGATGATGGGGGTCGCAAAGGTTTACGGTTGAAATAGGGCTTTGATGGCTTCAACGGTGTTACTGGTGCTGTAGGAGGTGATGTAGGTACGAGAGGGATCGAGCTACCGGACTGCGGGTTTTCGTCAAGAAGATAGAAATAGAGGAATTCCAGGCACTTCATCCTAAATGTGAAGTGTAAGCAAGAATGAAGATTGATTTACTGTGTGCCGGCTATACCTGACTTCTCGCGGCGTCCCAGCCCTCTTAAGAATCTTGACCACAGCTTGTGTACCACTCGCATCCTCGAAAGCACGAAGTGCAGGAGGGGCATCCACAAGGATGCACAGTAGCGTGTCAATCACTACGGAGGACAACGGAGGGGTCACGGATGGAGCAGTGCGCGACGGTGTGTCGGTCGAAGACAAAGTAGAAGCAGGAAGATGGCGAGAAGCTAATAAGAGGTCAATGAGGACCTACAAGACAAGAATGGTAAATTCGGTCATCTCATCGATCCATGAGGCACTTGCCTCGAGGGCATACTTTCGGCCTAAGAAGGCTTTACTTGAGAAGTGATTCAGCGACACGCCCTGAATTAGCGAAAGCGAGAGGGCCAGTTGAGACGATAGCTTGGACGCGAGAGATTCACTTTCGGCTGTAGCCAGATGTCAGGAGTTACAACACGTGTATCTGAAGGCACTCAAACAATCCATCGATCCCTTGTTCGTCAAGGCCTCTAGTGTAGATGTTGAGGCACTTATCCACGAAATGAGACGCAGGGGTACTGATGAAATCAGCATCTCCATAGAACAACGAAGTCGAAGCATAGCTCACCATTACATTCAAAAGTATATTGCAAGGCATTAAAGTTGAACAGATCCTCCGAAGAGTCTTTCGAAATGCATGCCGCGGCAAGATATCGCTCTATCCGATGCAGCGCCTGGGTTTTGGCTTCAGAAGACGTCCGAGTAGATGACAACTGCACGCAAACACGACGTAAAATCTGTTAGTGTCTATTAGCACTCGCAAACACATGTCACGCACGTCATCCAAGGCATCCTGCAAGGTATCTCGCATGGCCTGAAAGTGGTCCTCCATTTTCGCACTTTGCGTCTTCGTCGTCAGGGTCGATGGTTGAAGTTTGCAGCCGCAAGCGAAGACAACGACGAACTGTTTATCCCGTTTGGGAACGCGTCCCTGACCACGTGATCGAGACGCGATGTTCGGCCCCGCGGCCCGGAGGTATGTAATTTGAAGCAAGGTTCGCTTCCCAGGCATTCTTCCTTCCAGCTTTATACTTACCCATGGCTCCCATTCGTACTGTGAGCGACCCAGACATGAAGAAAGTAATCATCTGATCGGTGAAAATAGCAATGGACCCGACTCATTCGTTTTGTTGCTAATGAAACGTCCCGTGTGCACATTGGTCAACCTGTCGACGAGGCCCTCGACGGTAGCTGACCAATAAACTACAGTATAAAATACCCTGATGTCTTTTACAGTTGGCTTAGCTGCCTACCAAAGACGACCTATCAAGGCCTTTGAGATTTCAGGGTCTGCGCTCGATCCAGCGGCACAAGTAACCACGAAAGTGCTCACGGTCAAATCTCTTCTCACTCCTCTGTCGAGAGAAGAAGTCAAAGTAGTCCGCTGCCTTGGACTCAATTACAGCGATCATGCAGTATGTTTTCCTATCTCCAATTATATTTCTTTATTATACCTGTCCAGGACGAAGCGCACCTCCCGAAACCAGAGTAAGCTGCAAACTTCATTCCTTGCTCAATCTCTCAAATTTTCCGAACATCACCCAGCTTCCCGGTCTTATTTTATAAACCAGTGACGTCCTTGATCGGACCCTTAGCGCCGGTCGTTATTCCGAAAGTGGCGCAGCCTCCAAAGGAACACCTCCCCGACTATGAGGTCGAACTAGTCATTGTTATCGGCAAGGCTACAAAGAATGTCTCCGAGGCAGACGCCCTGGACTATGTCCTTGCCTACAGTGGCGCTAATGACGTAAGGTTTTCTCGGCATGTCATGGGAGCATCTCAGCCTTGACCCACACAATCTCCAAGGTCTCCTTCCGCAAACATCAAATGGCAGTCTCTCAATGGGGCTTCTCCAAATCATTCGGTCCGTCCAAAAGCCAAACAAACACGTCAATAACAGATTAAACCTCTGCGCAGATAATACTAATCCCTTCGGGCCATGCTTAGTCTCATCGCGCCTTATCCCAGATCCCCAACGTGTCGCATTGAAGACGACAGTGAACGGTAACTTGCTCCAGGATGGTAATACTGCGTGAGTCACAATCATGTACACAGTCAGCTAGCTCACAGCCGACACAGAGAGCAAATCTTCGGTGTACGTCGAACCGTCGCATTCCTATCACAGGGTACGACGCTCGAGCCCGGCACAATCATCCTCACTGGAACTCCCAAAGGAGTCGGCTTCGTGAAAACCCCGCCGTTGCACCTCAATCACGGAGACAAGATGAGTGTATGGCTCAGCCATGGGATTGGCACTCTCTGCAATGATGTAGAAGAAGAGACAACCCAAGCCAAACTCTGAAGATAGTGAGAATATTAGGCCTTGTATGATAGGATACAATGAATTTTGGGCTACATATACAGCAAAAAAAAATCAACATATATCATAATTCATAAGATCATCAGGACAATCGTCTTTTTGTCATTATTTCTCCGGCATACCCAACCCACCAAATACAATCAACTTCGTATTCATATACTCCTCAATCCCATGTCCACCTTCTCGTCCAATCCCACTCTCCTTGACACCTCCAAATGGAATAGCAGCCTGGCTGAGGAAACCAGTGTTAGCACCAACCATGCCCACCTCCAGCCTCTCAGCCACACGCCATACACGACCGACGTCTCGCGAGAAGAAGTACCCAGCAAGACCGACATCCGTGCTATTAGCAAGTTTCACGACTTCATCCTCTGTTTCGAACTTGCACAGGGATGCAAGGGGGCCAAAGGTTTCCTCTCTATTAATCTGTGCATCATGAGGGACATCGGAGAGGACGGTCGGCTCAAAGAAAGATGTGTTGGGGATGCATTTGCCGCCAATGAGAACTTGTGCACCTTTTGTGACAGCGTCTTCGACGTGGCGAGTGACTTTCTCGGCAGCGCGAGCGTGGATGAGAGGCCCATGTGTGCTAATTGATAATGAGATTGAATGGTAGGAAGAAAAACTTTCTCGGCAGCGCGAGCGTGGATGAGAGGCCCATGTGTGCTAATTGATAATGAGATTGAATGGTAGGAAGAAAAGACACTTTCAACATACGTTCCCTCTTCAAGGCCATTTCCAATCTTGAACTGTGCTACCCGCTCCGCAAGACGCGATGCAAAGTCTGCATATACAGAAGAATGGACGTAGATACGATTTGCGCAAACGCATGTTTGGCCGCTGCCTCGGAATTTACAAAGAATTGCAGCTACCGATAGTTCGATAAGTTGAATTGTCTCCAATTGAGTCACCCACCTTCCACAGCTTCTTCAAGGTTGGCATCATCGAACACGATAAATGGAGCATTCCCTCCTGCCTCGATAGAAACCCTGCCAAAAGTCTTAGAAGAAAGGTGATAGAACATATAAGGTGACGTACTTCTTAAGAGTAGACGCTGCCATGCCGTAAAGGAGCTTTGCCACTGCCGTCGAGCCGGTGAAAGTAACTTTCTTGACCGTCTTGTTCTCGCACATTTCCTTACCGACCTCAATGACATTCTTAAAGGTAGGAACGACGTTGATGACACCATCAGGAACACCGGCTCGAGTCGCAAGCTGGTTGGAGCTACATCAGCAAACCCTCATGGGCAAAAAGAACATGTGTCAAACTTCTGCTAATGCTAGGGCAGAGAATGGCGTCTCTGGTGGGGGCTTGATGACTGCAGTGCACCCAGCAGCAAGAGCTGCTCCAAGTTTCCGAGTAATCATTGCAGAAGGAAAATTCCATGGAGTCAAGATAGATCTTCAGGATAATCAGAATTGGTTTGATAGAGTAAAGACTATGAGCGCACACCACACCTTGATAAACAGGTGAACATAGTCTCTGCGGATTATGGAAAGGATCACAGACCAATAGGCTGCTTAATGACAACGTTTCGCGAATTTGCAAGGGGAGAAGGAACGTGTTCTGTCAAAGCATGTTCCAAACTATCTGACAACCGATACCGAGGTATTCGTACCTCCATAGGTCCTAACGGCCTCCTCAGCTGCACAAACATATTAGCTCTCAGACAACGGAAATAAATGAACGATTACCAAACCACTGTTATGAACAGCATCACTCAACGTGGTTTACTTTTAGAATGCTTATTAGTCTCACCTCGATGAAAGACGCGCTGTAAGTATTTTCTCCCTGAAGATGCGTCAGTCGTGCGATAATACATCCAGAAATGGGTTATTAATAACCTTGCCTTCCGCGAGGGGCTTTCCGTTCTCAAGGGTCTGTGGAGTAACCCACGAAAGTGAGCAAGTGATGATGTCAGAATCAAGTACCGTGGGGACCCACAATGAGACGACCCAAGTCGTCATGGTTTTCCTTCATTAACGCGTAGAACTTCATTAGGATATCATGACGGTGCTATGAGCAGTCAGAGTCTAGTTGAAACGTGTGTGGGAGATGTTGAACATACTTTCGCTGTTGTCCTGCTCCATGCTGGAAAAGCTCTTGAAGCGGCCTCGATAGCTTCCTTGGTCTCTGTCAGACCCATGTCCGGGACTGTTCCTAGCTGCTCGTTCGTCGCAGGATCTAAGGGCTGGCCGTCAATCGTAGGCTAGAGCAACACAAAACCCAATTACTGGTCACGACGATCTTCTCTCCGTTTTTCGCGTCAATCCACTTGCCATCGATAAGGCCCTGGAATTTGACCAACGATGGGTCCTTGAGCCCGAACTATCAAACGACTATGTGAGAGGGGCCACGTAGAGTAGCTCAAGACACACCACTGCAGCTTGCGTGCTAGCCATTCGAAATAAGGTCAGTGAGCGACGGATTAGATAGAGATTGCTTTGTAGTGGTAGATAGTGTGCTAATCGAGAACAAGATGGAACTCGCATCCGGCCCACAAATGCCATGGACGTCACGGTCATTGGAGATACGGATGCAATTCCCCGCACACGTGATCCGTGAGACGCGTCGCGCTTTCCAGTTGCTACCGTTGTTAGTTGAATGTCCACAAAACCTGCATAGTAATGTCTACAAAATGTATCAACGCTTCTTTCCTCGTCCCTGCTTTTTTATTGGTTCAGCTGCATCTAAAAATCCACCGATTTCCAATGCGTTTCGTGCGGCTTGATTGATGTGCTTGAAACGATCTGGCCCAAGATGAATACCACCGAAGTATCGGGTGACTATGACCAGTATATTATTGACTTCCTGCGTTGTTCGCAATGGTGTCAATACAGAGCACGAAACTATTCCATTCTGACGTACCAGAATCTGCAATAGGTGGGCTAGACGGCCACCAGCAGCCGTTTCTCCATCATCGTCATTATCTTGACGAGATAAGCGACAAGTTACTGGATACTATAGAGGCCATACCTTGATGTAGGACTGGTCCTACCTGACATCGCCAGGCGTTAATGATAGGATGTGCGGCACGAGATATCCGACGGTCAGCCATCAAGTGTGACAGCACGAGAGGAACCTGGAAACCAGTTAAGCAAGGTGTAGATGGATAACACGAGATTAAAGCTTGCCTCCGAAGGATGAGATACTCGACATGCGCGTCCTATAAAGACACTTTTTCGATCTGTGATAGGCTCCGCTATGGACAACTCGAGGCCTTCGGGCAACGAATCCATGGAGGTTTCAATGACTACTGCGTTCTCAGATGATGTATGCCTATCAGCCTCAATTGGCAGTGTGTCCGTGTGTTGACCTGACTGTTCCTTCGCATCCTCCCTCAACAGCTCACCGGCTTTCTCCATGCTCAGTCGGTTATCGTACCATACAGTGCATCGCTCAACGACGCTCTGCAGTCCATCGAAAACACAAACAGTGTCAGCTGTCCACTCAACTCCGTCCATAGAGATAAATGTCCGTAGGATAGATCCGAAAAGTCCAGAGTCAGCGCCGAATGCTCCAACATAGCGAGAAAGGAGTTGAAGTTGAGGTGGAGAGGAGAGAGGGTATGCTGCAGGAAGAGAGACAAGGAGTCGCACCGTAACGTCCTCATGAGGTGATAGAAGACTAGATATAAGCCTCTAGTACGGTGCATAAAATCTGGTGATTCACCTTAATTCTACCTCATACCGGATGGTATCGTCAGTCTGTTCAGAGTTTGGGTTTCTGTCCTGTGGCATCCCAGGTCGTCGCCATAATTTTACTGCGTCCTCACCATAGATGGATCTGAGCACTGGCCGGGATTGAGTCAGAAGCCTCGATATAAAGGAAACGTATACCTTCTATCTCAGAGGCAACTGCTTCACGGTCTGGATTTTGAGCTAAGTCCTGGATAAAATCAGCCAATTCCTGAGTATCGCTTGCGTTCGTCGAGGGAGAAAACATATAGCCGGCCAAACGGACCGGTCCATAACAATATTATATGTGATCGTCATCTCACGTGGATTACTACTTCAGTCATAATACACCTGCTATCAATTGACGACTACATAAAGAAATAACATTTCCATGCCTGCCCCTACTTCTGTCCGAGTTGTCGTCCGATTGCCTTGGGACAGACCCGAGGCTAACTCTCTTGTCGACCCACATCCAGTACGTCAGTCTCTCGCTTTCTTTGATCCAAAAACCAACTTTCGCACTTAGATAGAATGGAACTCTGAAAAGGCAGACATATTGTGGAAGTACATCGAACGTTCACGCTCGCATGATACCGGAGGTCCAGACTGTATGTTCTACTTTCTCAACTAGACATCACCGCTCAGTATAGAACGTCAGGGAAAGGACTTGCTACCCATCTCGAAGTTCCACTTCCATACTTACTATATCGCGTCAATGCCCGATTCCAAGAAGAAATTCGTGGCTTGAAAGACATTCAGGGTGCGCTGAGTCCTTCAGGGAGCCAGCCCCCAAGCCGGCCGTTCGACACTGGAACATCCACCGAAAAGTCGCCTACCGCAGCACGTCCTGAAAACCGTTTTTTAAACAATGATAAGATGAGACGTCTCTCAAGAACGCCACTGGGCGTCCGTGCGCGTCTAAACTCGCTGGGTAATAGCTCTCTCAAGTCCCGGAAACCAATGTCATCATCGACATTAACACTTCAGGAGCAAAAGAATATCCATCCTTCAGGTTTACGCCCGACAACACCCTCGTCTTCTGAGGGTACAGACTCTGATGAAGAAGCAGCGCGCAAGGAGGAAGAAGCGGATAGAGATGCCGAAGAGCAAGAAATTCTCGATCGTAAGCTCCAAAAGCTGCAAGAGATTATAACGAACGAAGGTCTGGGGCTCATGAGCTCTTCACATCTCCGGACCAAAGGTACAGCTCCCAATCTTATTAGGTCGGGACAAGGATCTATGGCAGGCAGCTACAAACCGGACGGACTGTCTAGCAGCAGCAGTGTCGGCGCTAGCCATCATAGTCTCTCGAGTGTGAGTTCGCCACAGGGATCGATTCCTGATATACCCTCCCCTCCTCCGGAATTACAGCCCTACACTACCATTCAAAGGCGTCTGTCTGTGAGCAAATCGTCGAGTCCTCCTGCGCTTTCACCACGGAATGCTCTGGGACAGAGATTCAAGCCGTTGGTTGATCGTGCGAGCAGTGCACATAGCAGTAATCACGGATCCGAGGCCTCCAGCTTCAGCGATCTCAGCGGTGAGTCGCACTTTTGAATCGTCGACGTCTACTACAATGCTTTGTGGTACGCAGATGCGGATCTCTCTACATCAGCGTTGGAGAGTGCATTGATGTCGAATATTCGAACTGGAGGCTCACGCATGTAAGCCTTGCTTGATCTCTGTTTTTTCCCTACCCGATCTTTCTCCATAGTTCTCAATTTGGCCGCAGTCGGATGTCTGGTCGTGGGTGAAAAGTGGCTAGATGAACGTCTGTAAAGATTTGAATTAGATGACGCGTTGTCTGCTACGCGTGTTCTCTTTACTCAGTAGATTACGCGTAAGATCTGTAATCAAATCGTTCCAGCACTTTCCTAGAGCCGTTTGTATATTTACGAAGCGTATTTAGCTCAACCATATATCACACTTTGATCTGCCGCATAAAGGGTAGGTCTTGCCGAGTGGCCTTTCATCCTTTCAAGCTCACGGCCAATTTCACTCATAGCAACTTCTTAAAACTGCCTAGGATGAACTTGACGTTCGCAACAGACTTGGGCGAAACCTTCTCGGTAGAGATCGACGCAAATATGGAGTTGGAGAATGTGATGGCATTGCTTGAGGCGGAGGTGCGCGCCATCGTCCTTTGATCGCTCAACAACCTACATTACTTGCTCATCATCCTCAACGCAGTGTGGAATCCCCGTCCCAGAACAAAGTATATGGCTCGATGACAAGGAACTCAATGAGCCAAAACGTACCATGCGAGAACTTGGAGTTGAAACAAACGCGATGCTCTTGCTACGGAGAAAAGTCTCCCATCCTGCTGGACAGTAAGCATCCCCGCCTTCACGCAGATTTAATCCAGCCCTTCATGTCCTCGCCAGGACCGTTGCACAGGATGCAGAAATGATGCGGTTGCAGATCCTAGGGAATCCTCAGCTCATGCAAGAACTTCGAGAGGTCCGTATCTCCCCCACGCTATCCTTCCAAGTTCCCTTGTTCACTTCCGTCCTTAGAGGGAACCTGAAATCGCTGAGGCGGCTGTTAACAATCCCCAGCGCTTTGCAGAACTTCTTCGGCAAACATGGGAGGCGCAACAGGCTCGTGAGCGTGAAATGGCGATGTTGGAGGCCGATCCATTCAATCCCGAAGCACAACACAAGATTGAGGAGATAATTCGGCAACAGGCTGTATCAGAGAATATACGACATGCTATCGAGTACTTGCCCGAGAGTTTTGCGACGGTTACGATGCTTTAGTGAGTTCGTGTTCCTGTGTGTTGGAGAAGTATTTGACTCTTCGTGTCGCCAGTGTCCCTGTGGAGGTTAATGGAAAACCGGTCAAGGCTTTCGTTGACAGTGGTGCTCAGAGAACTATCAGTGAGGATATTCTATGTACTACAGTCTGCTCAGTACGGCTTACAGTCTTTGAGTGACGCCCGATTGCGCTGAGCGTTGCGGAATCATGCGTCTCGTAGACAGAAGATACTCTGGTATCGCGATGGGTGTAGGCACAGCGAAAGTGTTCGGTCGGGTACACACCGTGCAGCTCAAATTGGCAGATCTCTTCCTTCCATGTTCGATCACAATTGTCGAGGTCATTGATTCCCCGTTCTCAATATACAACTCCTAACGTTTTATACCAACGACAGGGCCAAGATGTGGACCTCCTGTTCGGTTTGGACATGCTCAAGGCGCATCAAGCGTGCATCGACTTGTCAAAGAATGTGCTTCGTATTCAAGGCCGAGAGGTCGAGTTCTTGCCTGAACACGAACTCCCAGAAAGGGCACGTCGCGAGGCGAGGGGTGAGCTAGATCAACCGCCCACGATGACCACAGGGCCTTCGTCATCGAACACGCCGTCAGCATCGCAATCCTTCCCAGGTAGCGGGAATGCTTTGGGAGCTCCGCCTGCCACCCACCAACCTTCGGCGATCGCACCAAGCCGCTACTCTGAGGACTCTATCAAGACGTTGATGGACTTGGGCGTGACGAGAGACGTTGCTATAAGATCCCTCGAGGTTGCTCACGGAAATGTTGATCTCGCTGCATCATTCTTGTTCTAGTTTTAAGTATCATTGTATCTATAGTGTACGATCGTTGGACTTCGACCGAGAGTAAAAGGAGTGTATAGGTTCATCAAGAAATATGAGTGGAAAGCCCGAATCCAGTCATTCACGATATATCTGTATCTATATTGACTTTCCACATCTACCTTCTCAACCAGCAAGTGAAATCCTAATAGAAAGCATCTGGGGTTCCAACCATTGTCGATGGATTGATATTTGCCACAGTACACGAATGCTAAATTTGTAATATACATGGTATAGATAGCAGTATTGTTAATACAAGAAAGGTATACATCAAGTGGTAGAGTCAAGTCAACGCAAGTGTCCATTGTCCAGTTCATATAAGACTTATTCGGGTTCGCACAAGTCCACCCCTCCAGTTATGCATGCCAGCAGAACGACTGTGAGACCAGTCGCTTTGCATCCTCAGAAAGGCATCTTGAATATGTTCAGGACGTAAGGCAGTCCTGGCTTCAGGAGGTGGTAAAAACAACGTATTCACGGGGAGAGTATGTTCAGCGTCGTCATCAGAAGTATCTTCCCGTCGTCGTTTCTCCGCAGGACCACCAAGGCCTAGGGTTTTTCGTTTCCCAAGGACTGGTGATGCGTAATCATCCCTGAGAAATGACTCCTCAAGAGATTTCTTCACACTCAAACCGGCGATAGTCAGGGATCTGACCATCTCAAACGCAAGAAACCCAACGATATCGACAGTGTCATCATTGGCTTTCAGGTCAAGATGAGGCGGCAGGTTTAGAAATTCACGAAATCGTTTAGCTTGAAGCAGAGTCAACGATATAGATGGACATGACGACAACGATGCACCTACCCTTCCGATACGTGAATGATGCCTGGCGACAGTCTGAATAGTGTTGATACTCTTCTCTCGTCATTTGCCTTGTGGCATCATCTGCTTCCTGTAGAAAAGGTTCATAAACACAACGTTTTCGATAATAGTTCGTGTTACCTTGAGTCGCTGTATCGACGCCTCATGCGCTTCAATGTCATCTTCATCTTCTTCGTCATCAGATTGATGGCCACTCTGTCGGAGGACCTCAGAGTAGATTGTTGTTATTTCCCAGGGCAACTTAATGGTAATCTTTTGCGCTTTCGCCGTCAACTTGTCTGCAATTAACCATGAGCAATGTCATCTTGTGACTGTTGAAAGTTGCAACCATCCGCGCCATCATCCAGGGTCTCAACTTCTACACCACCTCCACCGTCACCACCGCTGTCTTTTGCATGCTTGCGAACATCTTTCCAAGAAAGGTACGTCCGGAGTCGGTTGACCTTGCCACGATCGTGTCGTATCAAAAATATAAGGTCTTCAGCAGAAAGATACCGGGCTCCACGGCGAGTTGCGAGGGCGCGTGCCTGAACAATCTAGAATAGCTGGTTCATTGGCGAACGAATATAGCACGAGGAAAACAGTCCCACCAGTTCGATAATCTGACTCCGTACTATGTCTTCCACGAGATTGACGGTCTCAAGGTTTGGATCTTGGACCTCTCCAAAAACAAACATCTATATATTGCGGTGAGATGCTGCTTGGGTCAAGAGAAGAAGCACGCGGCGGGTAAACCATTTGTGAGATCTCCTGGGTATATTTGTATTCCCTGGTAGTACTGATCACAGCCTCTGTTCCGACCATCTTCTTAAGAGTAGCCATATAGCAATAGGCAATGCTTTGCAACGCAAAAGGTGGTCAACTTCGACAAACCGAGATGGAGTTCATGAAACAATGTGCAGAGAAGTCAAATAGCCACAAACAGAAAGCGCGGTTCATCAAATGCCGTTCGTCGCTCGTCTTCAAGATATCAAGGAACTCGACTCAAGAGACTGATACCCTGGCTCCGAATTACTCATGATAGCGTGTACTCGTAAAATTGTGTTCAAACACTCTCGTCGACCATCGTGATGTTTTAAATTCTGTCTCGTTAAATATGACTGATTTCTTGGTTGTATCTCGTCGGCGTTGTGTTTGGTCCTGATGCTCGTCTCATTTGAAGAAGTAACCTTGTTGTGCCTAGAGCTTTAAATAAAGTACAAAGCCTTTCCTGGAATTTATTTCCTTATTGGTCCCTTCGGCAAGGCAATCATCATCGCTGTCGAGCGGGTAATCATCCTCAACTACGTTTTCAGACTCGGGTGATCTATAAATTCTCTTGGGATTCGTCGTCTGCTTTCTTGGTGTTCTATTGTCAATTTCGTACGCCACATTCGGACGTCTCTTCTTGATTTTTGCCGTGATTCGTGACAAGCACTTGCATTTCACGTGCAATAAATGACTTGGTTACTAGTTCGTCAGAAGTGCCCGATTGCTATTTGCTCCCATGCATGGATGGCATGGAAACCCTAGTCACGATGTCCAAGGTCTTTGGCAAATTTCAAGCTTGAATGACACGTGCCACTCCGAAATGGAGAAGATATGGGCATTTTTTGCAAGATTATGGGTAGCTTAACTTGTACAAAAAAATTCGGAGCCAACTCATATTTTGCTTTCGCTCCGTACATATCCAAATGATCAGCAGTGGATTGTATAGTGCATTCTAAAGTCTTAACTTCTTTAATCAAGTTGAGACCGAAACCTGAACAAGCTTTGGGAGCTCTACTTTTAATATCACTGCAATATCAATGTATCATAGGTCAAAATTATGTATCCGGTATACCAAACGACTCGGAAGCGTACATAAGTATATTTATCGAAATGTAATCTCTTGACATCATCCGAACTGACCAAAGACAATGACGTGAAGCAAGAAGTATAATACCTATAGGTATATGTAAGTCATCGATAGTGCATGCGCATGGAGGTGCGACTGCATGAGATAGAATAATCATACAAGTAGACAGACATACATTATGGTACAATCGACACAAGAAAGCTTTCGTTGAACTGCCAAAATCATTCGTGTTTCGTCTTATATGATCAAAACACATCTCGGCTATTCTCAGCGCTGTTCCTAACACGACACGTATCCATGTGAGAATGTGTTGAGCTAAGACAAGTGTATGTCAGAACTAAATTTTGAGGTTAAGTCAGAGAGACTCGCAGCTCCCGGAAGACGATAAACCTCTCTGTAGTCGGGGGCTGATGCCAAATGCCAGTGTCGAAAGTAAATAGGACACTGACAGGTCCGACATGGTATACGAATGGCCAGCCACTTGATAAGTCATGGTAAAATGGACAGGAGGGGTGGTGGGTTGTATCTAGGATCAAATTAGAAATAGAAAATCCAAGGAGATCATTTTGGTAATGGTGAACTGAAGGATTACATTGGTTAAGGCACGAAGCAGACAGATATAAGTAGGAAGAAAAGACACACTTGATGAGAGGTAGTGAGTGATGTGTGTAGGAAAGACGGATGCATAGGGATGGTACACGCGGAGAGGGAGGAAAGATAATATCTGTCCTTGTGAAGGGAAAGCCACCGACATAGAGTTGGTGCCGGGGTATGGAGGAGGGGCTTCAAACTCGAGTGAGGGTGTAGTCATGGCGGCCGGGGGTATAGGTAGGGAAAAACGTTGCAAGGCACTATTTATCGATTTTTCAAGGTCGCCGTGATTCTGGGAAAAGGGTTACCCATTCTTCGATTATCGACAGCCCCATATCGGAATCAATCCACTCTCGCCGAAGCTCGTAACTTAATCGACTGGCATTGGCGAGATCTTCGCGCTACCTCCCACAATTCCTGTGGTGAAAGATACATACGTGCTAGCACGAAAAGTGATACCATACCAGTCATTGTTTCAAGGATACTAAATGGCAACAATTAGGCTGTCAAACAGAGGAAAAGTTAACAGAACTGCCTGTGAATCACTTATGCCGAAAACAGTATGCACCATTTTCCAGGCTCGACCATGATCCTTCTTGCAACGAGGACTACTCCATCAACACCTGATATACATTGAACACACCGAGATCTTGCCTCCTGATAACTACCTAGCAAGGCGATGATTGAAATTGGAGCTATGGGTGACTAAAGTGGAATCAAGTCCTGAATTTCATGCGATTGCGGCAGTCTCGCGTCGAATTGTGGCCTACTTTCTATGACATAACATGGAAAAGGGTGCGTATTTACCGCATAAGAGTTCTAGATCTGTCTTTGCTCTTGACACCATAGACCTAGTAAGAAAAAACACTAAGACATTATGGGTCGGACAAGGTAATGAGGCATCTGAGCTTTCGAACCTGACGTCTTCATGACCACTCCAGACAGCTACAGCCTTCGTCCTGCTAACGGGCAACTTTTAAGTTGGGCATGAATACTCATTCACGCCTGAAGCACGGTAGATGGGTCGGTGCTTATCATCCGCTACATGCCCATTACTAGCTAAAAGCATTATTTGGGCGATCTGTTTCATTCCCGGGCGAACTCGAGTTTGTCACGTTCGTGTGACTGTCGCAATTCGTGAGTCACAATGGCTTTTTTGTGGTTGGTCTATGTAAAGTACGCTTACCATCAATAATTAAGACTTCAAGTTATCTGTACAATAGCCCGGTCAATGTAGAAGACAATATACAGATGAAATCGACTCACTGCTCTAAACAATCTGAGAAGTGACTCCTCAGCTACAACCACCCCGGGCTTATGTTCAAGACAACGGGGCACAAGCAAAATCGAACTACCTTCAAGAGGTCCATATATTTAAGGCCAGTGATAGGTGCCGAGGACCACATTGCGAACGCACTAATTTGTTTCCTCGGAAGCGACAACTTGTTCTTACCAGAGTGGGCTCTTTGGGGTTTTTAAAAAAAAACCAGGTTTGCAAGAGGTGCACGTCGAGTTATTGAGAGCCCTTTCCTTCCAGGCATATATCGTCAGTTTTGTCCACCAGTGAAAGCGCGAAGCACGAGAAACTCAGTTCGAAGATGTTCCAGGGTCTTCTAGTCAGTGATACAGACCTCATTGTCACCTTTTTAGAACCCGACCTACCTACCTGATCAACTCGCCAAACCTTTGAGATTGTCCGGTTGCATCTCTACAACTAAAGGGTATCTTCCATTTCAGGGATCGATGATCCATCAGCTCGAATCATCGAGTCAAGGACCTACAAATTATGCTCGGAAACATCAATATAATCAATGACGGAAACAAACAATCGTCGTTTGGTTGCAAGAGAAAAATTATTCTAGAGTGATTTTGTGAGTAAGAGAACCAGCTGCAAAGTGAAGTTCTGCTAATCTTCCCTTATTTTTATGGAATGTAGTCAGCGTTCCATTATTTGGAATAGCAACAGATGACAGGATGGTTGGTATGTATTATCATGGAGACCAAGACGAAGACGCCACATAGCATGTGCAGCTATTCCATAATATCTTAAGATGTCGTGCGAGACAGATTTGAATGTTGAACCCATCAATAAGGTCTGTCATTATTTTTTAGCGAAGCCCATTCATCGGGGAACTTTCCTTGGTCGCGACGGGCAACTTTAATCTTCCGAGATCACACTATTGGTAGCTGAGCTACGTGCTTGCCGGCTAGCCCAGCGTGAGATAAGGCGGGTGACCAATTAGGATTGCCCCCTCACTTCCTTTTCTGGTCATGTGCCAAGAACAGTGTTTGGCTACGGAGTGAGACCTCTTTCGTCTTCACAACTCCTTTCTTGAAAATTTCATTTTCTATTGCCACCACAGCTGTTTCTGCGTACGGAGCACGTGCTCGTGCCCTCCGCCCACATCCTCAATAGTTAACTTCATTCTATCTGTAGCACGTCCACTTTAACCCAGCCTTCTCAGCACGTTCGTCGTACATATATTTATTTCGGTATATTTCAGTCAGGAATTGCTGCTCATGTTTCTACAGTCTCTTCTATCTTTAATTCGTGTAGGAGTCGCTTACCTAGATGATTTAGGTGTTGAATTATATTCCTTCGACCTCGACGGTGCTGGTAGTCTCTTAAGTGACTTCGCCCATTCCTCACGGTGCCACTCCAGCAACATCCACATCGCTAAGTCTATTTCAATTTTTTCCCCTTAGTTGCAAGCATTCACCGCTTAATTATAGTGCTTAGAGTTGCTAAGCTTAGCTCTACCTATAGGATTATTCCTCCACAATCAGTTATGGGTATCTGGGACCTTGTCTGGACTCTCATCTTTCTAGCACGCCCGACACAATTATATCTGTGCGTTAAGATACCATCAATATCAAACGCTGGAATAACGCCAGCCTTGATTGATCGCCTTGGCGTGCACATACGTCTTCATTGATTTCGCCATACTTACGTCGAGAAAGTTGTTCGATAGTTGAAAGATCCGGATCTTGCTGATCATTGGAGTCACAAATCTTGTCAATGATGACACGATGAATCGGGATATGTGATATGGCCTCACCGAGCTTCAGACAGATTCAAGTGTTTTAAACATCACAGGAACGTTGAGGTTAAGGCGGGGAAATGATTCAATGGCCGTACTCAGGCGAGTTTCTTTACCGTGAAAGTCGGAGGAGTTCGGGAGGACTGGCGCAGCCTATCCCATCTCTGACGCATATACTTCGTTATTTGCCGCTACTCAGCTACAATTTACATAGGGTGGGGTGTGGCTTACCTTTACAAGCTGGGTTTAATCCAACATATACCTTTTGATATTTGATCTTTCTCGTTCATTTTCGGTACATTCTTTCTGTTCTTTTTATTGACCCTTACCCTTAGTTGCCCCGGCGAGTCGTCTGCGGCCGTTCCCACATTCTTTACCCGTTATCGCGTGCCTCACATATACTTCGTTAGTTACATACAGCTCACCTCAGACGTGTCCGAAAACACTCTGAGGTGAGCAAATCTACATACATTCGTTATACTTGAACGTTTACTTACCATACCTAGTTTGTTCTTTCTTACTAGCTGCGTGTGCTACTCTACCAGTGGGTAGCTATGAATAACAATTATGCTTCGACCTAGGTTCGGTTCATTCAGATGAGAAATTCCCTCTGGTATCTAAGGTGGCTTCCCTGGGGCGCCTCCTCTCTATAATCATCGCATCCAAAGCACTCTCATTTTTACAAATAAACAAAATTCTGCAAAATTTTGATCGTCCGGTGATATAATCCATAACTTGAAACGCGGGTAAGACGAAAAGAGTTTCGTACTTGCAAAACTACCTTACAATGTCTGTAGTTGACTAGCGCATCATGTACATCAGATGAGCCCGTCAAATCGGTTGCTCGAAGTTGGTCTTTATTTGTAACCCATCACGCTCACCCTGAAACCGCATTAAGCATGGGGAGCTTTTCAGCAACTTAGCTGTTGAAAGTTCATTCCATGTTACAAGTCTTGCGCGTATCGTCGCGAATATGCGGCCTGCAGTCACGTCAACTCACTACTCCCAGCGCTCAACACTCAATCTATATTTCAAACTCGACCAATCCCTATTTCAACTTGACCTTTGAAGACTGGTATCTTATCTCTCATTGCTTCTTGACTCTTAATTACAATGTTTATCAGGCTGTTCCGGCATAAAGCTTCAGAAGAACCTTTGCTGCTCATTTATCGAAACGACCCATGTGTTGTTATAGGACGGAACCAAAATCCATGGAAGGAGGTCACCTTTCGAACCCTGCGGGAACGGCCTGGAGTACCTGTTATTAGACGTCGTAGTGGTGGAGGCACAGTCTACCATGTCGGTACTTGTCTCGTGCGACCTTCGTCCTGTAATGTTCCCAACGAGTATGGTTCTAGGACCTTGGCAACACAAATTTCTCAATTCACCTCCCTCGAATAAAGTTCGACAGACACAAAACGTCCCGAATAGTGCTCCGCGCGGTACGTTCACTGGGGATAGATGCGCGTATCAATGAGAGGAACGATATATGTGTAGGCCATGATAAGATGAGCTTTTGTCATTTTTAGTCTGCACCTGACGTACTTACTTTATACCAACACATCTCCGGTTCAGCATACAAAATCGGAAGCAAAAGGGCATATCATCATGGAACGATGCTCATCTCGACCCAGTTGGATCAACTTATGAACGTGCTGGGTCCTGACAAGGTAAAGGTTTTCCCTGCACAGCTCGGGGTACCTACTCAGCAACTTCAGGACTCAATGATATCCAAAGGTACAGCTTCTGTACGTTCCCCGACCCGTAATTTGCAGCAATTTAGTGCCATCGTTACACACAAGTCTTTCATGGATGCCGTCGTAAATGAATTTCGCAAGGAATACAGTATCTCCGCACCGGTGGGTCATTAACGTTATGGTGTCGATTGCAAAAAATCAAGGCAAGCTCAAAGGTACAAGTCGTCGATGAGACCGATGAGCTAAAGAGCATTGAACACATTCAGAAGGGAATGGAGGAACTTCCTGTTAGTCATTCCACGTTCTGGCGGTATCGGTATCATACTCAATCTATCACGCAGAGTTGGGAGTGGGCATACGGACAGTCACCCGAGTTTACATACGAGCTTGAGAAAAGCTTCGAATGGGGGAAAGTGGTAAGTCATCTATCTCTGTCATACTCAATTTAATGAAGGCAATTGGTTTTAGCTTGCAGAATTCAAGTCAAAACGTGGCATGATTGATCAATGTACCTTGAGAGTCGAAAATTCAGTATTAAGTCAATCCGACGAGAGTGCTGTCATAGAACTAGGCCAATTGCTCAAGGGTCAACGATATGGGTTCTTACAGGACACGTGGTTCACTCAAGAAGCAGGTCCGCGACGCGACGTCTTGACATGGCTAGACGAGTTAGTATACAGCTAGATGATATAGATTCATTTCCTTGAGGTCCTAATTATTAATGATCCTTGATTTGAGTGTCCTGGACACAAAGGAGAAGAATCCGATTATATTTTCTCTAAGAAGCTTTGCGCTCTGCTACCCATACACTGCTGGTCTCGAAGCCGGGTGGTGCAAAGACACTGTCCTGAAAAAGAACAAGGTTTCTCAATTTGTAGCATCATAAGAATTAGTTCCGGCACGCACCGACTGCCCTCGTATATGCCCTGTCAGCTGTTTATCCCGGTTCATCATCATCTCATCCCATTTATCGATGTTGTACCGTGGGGGCTTGATAACATAGCTTAAAAAAACTCGCTTGTAAAGAACGTGACATCGACATACCTTTCCTTGGTTCTGCGCCCGTGTGGAAACGTTCAGCAACGTTCCGGCGGCTCCGAACATGGCAGTAAGAAGGCCTAAAACTCATTCCAACACTGTTCCATTTTCTGAGAAGCCACGAAAGGACAAACCAAAGGGAATAAGCGCTTCCCAGGGAACGGGCATATTGCTTGAGGGATGGGGCTAATTTGGTTATGTTTATTGGCTGCCTTCGGCTTCGGAGCTATTTGATTGGATGTGTGTATGTCAAGTACTAGTACCATACACATCAATCGTTTCAAGTTTAAATGTTCTTTCGAATGTGAGGACTGAAATACCAAAGTTGATTTGTCTGGTCGGGAACACCAAAAATTGATGGGTCCGGAAATTCGCCGTAGTACATGCTCTGATTTCGCTTGTCCATAAGTTGTTAAAAAAAGGATGGGTCCGAATAAAATTAAATCGACTATACAAGTTAAAAGACCAGGAGAACCTGCAATAAATAGATGCGAATTGTAAGATAAATGAATGGCATCGTCACCTGACAACATTGAAAATTTGCCTCACGAAGCCGAAGTGACTTTTACAGATTACAGACCTTTGTCTAGAGCGTCCGAGGATAGCTTAACTACATCTCTACTGTTACAAATTAGAATCCGTCAGAGGAGCGGATAACGACGATTTCAAACGTTGGTAGCCTCTATCCTGGCCCAAATTCGATACCGAGGAAGTTTGAATCGCATTTGGAGGATGATTGTTACTAGCATATGTTGGACTGACACCTGTAGCAATATCCCTCGGGAATTGTGACCTGCCATACACTCTGTCTTGCGAAAGACCATGCGATTGCGCTTGAAAATCATATGATCGAGGTAGACTTCTGTAATTCGTTTCGGGCAAAAAGAAGTGGTCTTGTACGTTTGCATTGACTCCGAAGTTGGAAACGTATCCTTGGGTCGTTTGCACAAGCTGAGAACTCGATGATGTAATCTGAAGGGAGGGTGATCCCACATGAGAGTGACTACGGCTTGAAGCTGAGTATGTCAAATGTGTTCCTCCTGGGGTATTCATAGGCATGCCTGAATAGATCTGTGGATTCATAGAGGAAGCAGGTGGAAGGCAATTGTCTGACGAGGGGTAATAGGAATAAGAGTTCCCACCAACAGTGGAGTCGTTCATGATGTCTTCATTCAGACTTCGACTGAAGCTCTGATTATAATATCCAGGTTGAGCCATAGAACTCAGGGATGATGATGATGCAGGAGACGGGTACATGCATGGGAATGGACAAGGAGGATAGGTCGAGGTACTGACATCATTAAAATCTTGTGATGGAGAGATTGGAGGCTCGGTGATGGAGAAGGACGAATAATATCCTGCGGCAGGATTCGCTTGCGCGACGTCCCCCGAGGAAAACGGATCCATCCTGGGAAGAAACGTTCCAATCTGGGTCCCTGTGTTAGAAGCCGGATGATGAAGAGGAAAGGGAGTCTGAGAAGATCCGGTCGTCCCGGCTGGAGGTAAGATCGGAGATGGCTCAAGGGATATCATGCGCTCCGGCGACCTGGAAAAAGAGGCTGACATCTGGTGTTTATTTTCGCGACTGGAGAGCCTGAATTCCTGACCGGCTGAAGTATCGCGATCACGATCGGCCGACTCTATAATTAGCCCACTCTGCAAAGACGTAGGTAGACGCGCGCTCGACAGACTGGAAGTATTGGAAGGAGATGTTCGCGAAGCCTCCGAGTCATCCGCAGGTCCTCTAGTTCTACGACGTGGTTTCCGAGATTCTCGTCGACGAGGAGACTGACGCGATTGTCTGAAAGGAAGGTCATTCGCGGTACTTCTAGACGTGTTGTGTCCACCCCTTTTTGAACGCTGACGAGATGGATGATAGGAATTAGATGAAGAGCTAGCCTGACTATTGTCTGCATAAGATGGAAGTTCATCGAGGCCGTCTTGTGATATTTCATCTGCAGATGAGACTCCAGAGCATGCTATGAATGTAAGTGGGTCGGCCTCGGACTGCGACAAGTCTCCAACGGTGAGATGAGTGGGAGAAGGAGAAGTCGGCCTATCGGGAAAGGCTTGATTAAACTTACAACCCCAGTACGCAAACCCTTCCTGGGGAAAATGATTGAGTTGGGAAAATTCCCAGTTTATCTATATGAGTCACATACCACACCAGCTTGTAGATGCTTTGGTAGACTTTTGTTTTGGTTTTTACGACGAGGCTTAGGCATGAATGTCGAAAATGCGGATCTCGGAATTCAAAAAGGCGACAGAGTGGGTGAATTATGGGTGACTCAGGGCACTTAACTTATAATCAGAGTCGTATACAGCTCATGACGCATTCCAGGGCAACAAAAGAAGTATCAGCAGCACTGCATCTCTGTGTATAAGAAATCCGTGTCGGCTGGACCAAGAGAGCGAGTGTCATCCGAATCTGCACGGCGTTCATTTGCTAGCCCGCCGCGAGGATGCCGGCTGAGCCCACAGAAGATGGAGAGCGCTCGTCCCTAAACTGAGACTGAATAGTTTCTGGCGTACAGCACGCATCGTCGGGCCTTGTCTTTCGGCCAGACGCTTTTCCAAAAAGAAGGTCAAATTTGGCAGTTTATTTGGCATACCGGACAGAAGTAAATAGTGCCGCCACATATGGATCGCTTGATTTGGTAGCCATCAAACTTTCAAATGTGGCTGCATTGTCAATGGGACTGTATGCTATGTTTCCCCACGGGAACAACGGATACCGCGGGTCCCATCTCTGTACACCAGAAATACACGAACGATTTCAAAGCGGAGAGTGAGCCACACCGATAGCTCAGTCTCATTTGAGATTTGCTAGCGACTATGTACAGCATTTCTGTCATGTTTATCCATTATCAGCAGAAAAATTATATCAACACGCGACTTCCATGAGGTACACAGCAATCTAGAGGCTTCGGTCTTTTTTTCGCCCGTCAGAAAAGTACTGGCGCGTGGTTTGCTGTCACCTTGGATACATGATAGGTTCAAGTAGAGTCAGCGATAGGAGCACGCAGTTCTGCTTCAAAATTCAGTGTCATCAAGTCGCACCATCGAACACAGCATCTTACGTAGTTTCCTTTGAGACATTTATCTAGGGGAAAAAATCACAATGTTCCATTTTCCCCCCGGCTGGCAATGGAATAGCGACAAAGCTCGTCTTTGTCACCTGATAGATAATAGAAAAAGGACCAATGGAACATTCTTTTGAACTCCCTTGTCCCATCATGTGAGCGCATTCGCGCCGATTTGAGTGCTGTACAGGTCCACACAAGTCAATGGTCGAAGATTCCTGACTCCTTGTGGATAGAGGTTTAAAGATTGATAGATATGCTGTGGACTCTCCTCATGGCGCGTGTCTCCAAGTCTCGAACATCCGTAGAAGACCATATGATGTGGGCCATGCAAAATCATGTCTCGAGTTAAGAGGTGGTTCAGACTTGCAGAGGTCTCGGAATAATACCCTCAGAGCTATGTTGTTCGGAACACAAACTTGTTATTATATCTTCAGAAAGACACAAATGCGATGAAAACTTAAATCCAAGTTCCATACTATTTGATTCATGCAAGGGAAAAATATTGTACAAAGATGCTAGTAGGAGATCTAAATTGGACACTGGTATTTGGAAAAAGCTGACGACATAGAGGTACTCTTAACTGGCGAGAACATATGCTGACGTCTTTAAGGGAGTTGCCGTGGTTTTCCGCGATTTTCCTTTACAACGTTTTCGGTACTAGACCGTGCAGTTTTCTTAGCAGCTTTGTCGATAGAAATTAACGACTTGGTACGAGAGACGTCGCTTGGGACGGAACTGTCTGTACGGTGTTTTGTCGAACGGCCTGGCACGTCACGAGATGTAGGGACCTTGACAGGCTTCGGTATCGCACCTTTCGTTGGTGCTGGCACATGTCGGCCAACCCTGGGCCTTGTGACTAATATTTTATGTTTCGGCGTCTGACTGACCTTGAGCCGTTTAGGAAGTTTTGGCTTTCGATCGTCTATATTGTCGGTAGACTCGGTATCT
Source organism: Macrolepiota albuminosa (assembly GCA_027475525.1). Classification (NCBI taxonomy): domain Eukaryota; kingdom Fungi; phylum Basidiomycota; class Agaricomycetes; order Agaricales; family Agaricaceae; genus Macrolepiota; species Macrolepiota albuminosa. The sequence goes on from JAMWFC010000132.1 coordinate 34,756, forward strand.
TCATCTATGATATCAATCTGGGTCCGGGATATTCCATTGACAGGAAGTTGACTAGCAGCATTATCACCGAGCACTTCACTTGTTCCGTTCCTCCCAGACATAATCTGAGATGTTGTATTGAAATCCAAAACATCGAGAGGAAGTGATCTTTTCTTTCCCAAAACAGACGGCAGGTCTGACATCGATATGCCGTCTGACGACAGAGATTCTAGAGAAGATTGGGTCTCCAAGGAATTTCTGGTATTGGTAGTCAGGGCGGTTGACTGAGTCGCTACAGAAGAAGCCACGGAAATCTCGCGATCGATTGGAAAAGCGGACCGAGTTGTCCGTAGTGGTGGCATAGGTGTTTGGAGAGTGGTATCGAAACTATCCTCGTCTCCGCTGTATGAATCAACGGACATACTTTCAAGACGATCGTAATGAACCCCTGGAGTTTTGATTTCGTCGCTCAAGCCTTTAACGAAGCCGGGTTCAAAAGGCTTCTGTGGTGGCAAGAGCGACTTACTAAAATCCTGTTGGAGCGTTTCTTCTGAAATCTCGGCTAATATCATAGAGTTGGCAATACGAGCGGCGGCAGAGTGACTGGGCAAGGAAGCTGTCGAAACAACGGTAGGTGTGGGAGGATAAGCCGAAGGGAAGGCAGGATATTGTCCCCATTCGTCAAGCGTTTTCTGCTCCTGCAATCTTTCACTAAATAGCCCACGCGTTTCACCAATACTGGATGGAGGCTGAGAATTTGAACCAGGAGCTTCGCGGGCGTCTTCTTCGTCCGAGTACAATGACGGCGGGGGATACCAAATCTGATGGGGGTCTAGGTGGGTCCTCGTCCGAGCACGTTGACCAACTTTATCGACTCGCGTGTGAGATCGCGAAGGTTGGTGATCACTGTTGCCCAAAGGTGTTCTATCAGAACCCCTCTTTTTTGGAAAGCAAACAGGTTGATGATCGGGTCTCCCATTCTCTGCTACCCGAGTTAGACTCGGTACGGGCCTTGTTGCCCGCGTGGTTATTGCGGGGTTGTTCTCTGTTTCAGAACACAGACTATTGCTGGAACAGGACACGAATTTTGTGTACCACGTGTAAACATATTCTGTGGGTATAGCCAGAACAACGAACAAGATGTCACCGAACATCCGGGCTAGATCAAGTACTAGGTCAATAGATGGGCTGTATGGTTTGACCAGAGGGCGTATGAAGTTGAGAAATATGGGTTCTGCTCCCTAACCACCATATTAGTAATTTCTATAAGGATGAAAACTCAACGCACCCTTGCACGCGTCATGATGAGAAACAAGAGGCCCAAACTTTTGATCTCGTCATAAAATGGCACCAACAAGCTAACGAGACCTTCAACGTATCCCTCGTACGTGATAATACACACCTGCCCATGTATCATGAGCGGAATCTAAGACTGAAATGCACATCTCTCACCCATACTATCCACACCGCAAGACAACCTTTCATATTTCGTTTTCTCTGAACAAGAGCACGCGGATTGGGTCGGCCCTCATTACGTGATGAGGGCGGGGGCAAACGAAGAGTCTTGTAAGAATCATATATGTTCAAGAAGAGCATGAGTATGCGAAGAAGGTGGACGAAGAGGGCCATGGTCGTTGGGGTCGAAATTGAGGGCCAACAGAAAGTGTTCTGGGTCTCACAGATTCAAACAGACAGTTCGAGTTGCCTTACACGCGTCTTAAAATGCTAGCAGGGCGCAGTAAATGGCAACACGGACATGGGCTTCCTCAACGTCCTACAATGGTGGCCGTTGCTGTTTCAATGAGGAGAGATTATGTAAGGTTGATCGACAACCTTTTGGACGGAGTCAAAAGGCTGTGTACTCTCTTTCTTCCACCTGAACCATGCCAAAAATCAGGACGACGAGGACCAAGAAGCCTCCGGAGGGCTTTGAGGACATTGAGGCTGTATGTCACTTCTCCTTATACACATAAGTCTATGAACCTTCCGCAGATTCTCGATGACTATGCAAAGAAGATGAGAGACGCAGAGAATGAAACTCACGAGGGCAAACGCAAGGCAGAGTCTCTTTGGCCTATTATGAGGATATCCCATACACGCTCCCGGTATATCTACGAGCTGTATTATAAGCGCGAGGCTATTAGTCGAGAGCTGTATGACTGGCTACTGAAGGAAGGCTATGCTGACGCCAAGTAAGTGACGACCCAACAGTCTGGCTCACGGAGCTGATTTCAGTAGCCTCATTGCAAAGTGGAAGAAGACTGGTTATGAAAAACTCTGTTGTCTGCGGTGTATACAAACGAGGGTCAGCTGTTATGGCATATCAATGTTGGACTTCTCTCCAATCTCTTTACAGGATATGAATTACCAAGGTTCTACATGCATTTGCAGGGTTCCCAAGGCACAGGTCCGGAGTGGAACCGTTGTGGAGTGCGTTCACTGTGGTGCGTAGTGCCACCGCCGCGTTTCAATTTGTTCTCTGCTAAACTATTCTAGGATGCCGTGGCTGTAGTTCTGACTCCTAGAATGATCCCTTTCCCCTCGTCTGGATTTATTAAACCACATGTCGTGTCCTGCAGGGTACTTGGCATAGAGACGTCTGATTAGCATTTTTATTGCTAAGATCGCTCCTGCTTCAGGGTGGAGTCTGCAGCCCTGAAAGCTTTCTGGGATAGCTGTACTATCCCATTGAGTATGACTCTTGTAAAGTAGCCTGTTATCATGTACTTTACCGTAAATACGATCTGATTTGTTTTCAGGGGCGTAAATTGATTTCGCGCCCAGCTCCGGTTTCCGATTTTGTCTATGTCTCATATACTATAGACCCCTGACAAAATGTAAAGTCCCTTAAGCTTGCTTGCTTGCGATCGCCTTATACACCATCAAAGCAATGGGTGAGCTCTCGCAGCTCATAACTCATGTTGCTCGCGGCCTAGTCGGAAGAGCTGCCGCTGAGCAGGTATTCAACTGTCCTTGTCCGCAGTCTTCATTTATCGACACCCTTTAGGGAGGTGTAATTTCAGGGGACAATCCTGTTCATTACCTGCCGTCTGATCCCTTTCGATTATGGGTTATACAACTAGGTATTTCCTTCCACTCTTCCGTGATTAATCTACTGAAGGAAAAGTTCAATAGTAATTATCATAGCAATGACTCACTTCCTCGCTCTGTTCTTCGACCGTATTCGTCAGCCACGAGTCATTGCTGAAATTATTGGTGGCATCATCCTCGGTCCTTCAATCATGGGGCGCATACCCAATTTTAAGAATTCCATCTTCCCTGACGCTTCCATCCCTGGGCTTACACTCACAAGTACTATTGGCCTCATCATATTTCTGTTTCTTGTTGGCCTGGAAATCGATACTAAGATCATCAAGCGAAATATTATATCAGCTACTTCCATCTCTGTCGCAGGCTTATTATTCCCACTTGGTCTAGGTGCTGCACTCGGTGTAGGTATCTATAGAGAGTTTATTGACCCCACCGTAAATTTCGGCTACTTCCTCCTCTTTACCGCTGTCGCGGTTGGAATAACCGCTTTTCCTGTGTTGTGTCGCATTCTAACATCACTCAAACTCCTTGATACTACAGTTGGAGTCGTAACGCTGGCTGCTGGTGTAGGAAATGATGTTGTCGGCTGGGTTCTACTTGCTCTGACAGTTGCACTCGTCAATGCTTCCACTGGGCTGACTGCGCTCTACGTCCTTCTTGCTTGCGTCGGATATGTCATTTTACTCCTTTACCCTGGAAGATGGGCCTATGTCTGGTTGGCGCGATGGACCGGTAGCCTGGAACAGGGTTCACCGACTGCTGGAATGATGACCATGACCCTAGTCATCGTCTTCGTCTCAGCTTTCTTCACGGATATAATAGGTGTACATGCAATTTTCGGTGCGTATCAAGTCTGCTCGCTTTGACCTTGTCACTAAAAAATGACGTGTAGGTGGTTTTTTGGCCGGTCTCATCATACCTCACGAAAACGGTTATGCAATTTCCATGGTCGAGAAGTTGGAAGATCTTGTGTCGATCATATTCATCCCTATTGTGCGTGTACTGATTTGATTAGCACCTTTTTTGACTGTAACAACAGTATTCAATTAATAGTACTTCACACTTTCCGGCCTGCGTACCAACCTTGGTTTAATGAATAATGGAAAGACTTGGGGATACACAATAATCATCTGTCTAGTCTCATTTCTCTCCAAGTTTGCCGCGTGTTATGGTGCTGCTTATGTCACTGGATTCAAATGGCGGGAATCTGGCGCCATTGGTGCTTTAATGAGCTGCAAGGGGTGAGACTGGAACCTGTTTCACGCGGCACAAGCCTTGCTGAACAAATATACCTAGCCTTGTGGAACTCATCGTCCTCAACATTGGGCTTCAGGCAGGCATCTTGGACACTCGCACGTTTTCAATGTTTGTCGTTCATGCAGTCATATTGACTTTTGTAACGACGCCTCTGACCCTTCTATTCTACCCTGAAAAATATCGCCTGCATACTGGCGGTGAACGTGAGCATTCGAACGAAACGGGGACCGGACCTCGCCAATCCTTGGATGAGGAACATAAGACTAGGTTTGCGTTGATATTAGAGAAAATCGAACAGCTTCCAGCCGCTATGACGATTTCTCAGCTCTTGCAACCTGGCAACATGCCTACACCTTCACCTATATTGGCTTCCGCTGAATCAAATGAGTCTACATCGCTTGCAAAGCCAGCGGAAAGTTCTATCAATGCCGCATCACCACCAGTCTCCATTAACGCGCTACGGTTGGTTGAATTGACGAATCGCACATCGGCTGTATTTAAATCTCAAGCAGTCGAGTCTCTCGTTTACAACGACCCTGTAGTCTCGGTCTTCCGTACATTTGGGTACTTAAATCGCCTCCATGTATCTGGTACCTTTTCCGTAGTCGAGCACGGCGAGTTCTCGTCCGCCATTTCAAAACATGTCACCGAGACCGATTCTCAGATGGTTATCCTTCCATGGGCTCGAGGCACGACAACAATCGCTGAAGACTCTGGTTACACAGGTCCACTCAATCCATTTGACGGTGTGTTTCATAAGACAACTACCCACGACCAGACTAGTTCAGTTGTTTATTCGGAATTTATCCGACAAGTCTTTTTGACTTCGCCGAGCCATGTGGCACTGTTTGTGGATCGTGGACTTAGCACGCCGTACAGGAATTCTACTAGTCAACATCTTTTCCTGCCCTTCTTTGGTGGTCCAGACGACCGCCTTGCTTTATCTTTCCTTGTGCAGCTTTGCCGCAACCCATCGGTGCAAGCCACCGCGGTACGTATACAAAAGGTTGACGAGATAGTGTCCAACGAGAAGAATAGTCCAAACTTTCCTACTGCTGCGGTGACCGTTCCGCTCCATCAGGTAATAGCAAATGTGTAAATGAAAATCACTGATGGACTGATGCAATGATCTTCAGACTCTTGCTGGCGCGGATACTGTATACGCACGAGACAACACTCAAACTCAAATGGCGTCTGTAACTGCGGATAGCGTGGCTTGGGAGCGTTATGCGGTACCAGCGGATGCACAGGACTCTGATGTCCTGGCGCGCATCACCTTCAGCACAGTCTCGTCGGCCAGACCTCTCCACACGATCGTCGATCTTGTTGCGGAGCTGTTCGAGCAATCACCGCAGACGAAGAACGTCATCGTGATGGCGGGTAGGTCGCGGAGGATGGCGGTGGAATCCCATGCTGGTGAGCTGCAAGAGCTCATCATGGAGAGGGGGGCATCGATGAGTTCTATGGTTCCGAAGACACTTGGCGATGTAGGTGCGGCTTTGGTAGTCAGTGGCGCTACTGCTAGCCTTTTGGTCCTTCAGGCTGCGTCGAGTTCGTGATGCGGAACTTGACCAGCCGGGGGTGGCGCGATTTTATGGATTGTTTAGTATCATTACGATATCACTATGTTTTAACTTTATCAGAGGGTCTCTACTGGAGTCGAGGTACAATGTCAGATTTGCTTCCGCGATTACTGTGGCGAATAAATCACTAGTGGAAATTACAGCGCAGGGCGAAGCCTGTTTGACTGATTGAGTAGGACAAGAAGCTTTGGAATCGACACATCCGAGGATGATCCCTGACATCCATATTGGAAGGGGAAAATGTGCTTCGACGAGCGCAGGTGGTTTGTGAAAACGTGATACCAGTGAGTATGATGTTTTACTTGATTCGTCCATTCATCAGCGACGATCAATCGCTCTGTTCCGTTGTATTCCAAGTTTGGTATTGAGAACATCATTGCGCCACGCACGGGAGTGTCAAGGAGAGAGGTACATACAAAACTTTGGACTCAGTCAACACACCTTGCAATTTGTATCCCAAAAAAGAGGTATTCATACTACACAGGGGGGTATAGACTAGTGCGCCGCGGGGCATCAAAACCAATCTCACGAGTTTTAATCCAAGAGACCGAGACTTTCCATTCGCAAACTTATGCTCGTGTTCTCCCTCGCCCCGTCGACCAACTCTTGTGCCATTGACAGGTTCGCGATGCGCGAAGCACGGGGAGACATGCTCTGAAGACACCTAGGATTTGTGCCTGTGCCTGTGCCTCGGACTCGGCGTCAGGATGGTGTTCAGCTGGTTCGTCGTCGGTTGTATCACTAGTTTTGCTGCTGTTTCGCACAGATGCAGTTGAAGAGCTGGGTTCTGAGGAGTGCGTCAAGTCGAGTATGGACTCTTCGAGTTCAAGTGCTTCGGTGTGGAGGTGTTCTGTCAGGCGGACGTAAGTTTATGGTTAAAGTTGAGGGCTGGAATATGAGAGAGATATAGAAACGTTGTCGTACGTACGTACGTACGTACCTAGCGTATCGAGCATCTCGGCATAGACCCTCAACGGCGCATCCCAGTCCCCATCTTCATTCTCCCCGGTAGAAATTGGATTTGATGCAAGCTGCAACGCCTCTGCTTCTACACGTCCACACGCGTCCCCGTGCGCATGAAACGCCTGCATGATCCTTGGCGCGGTCTGTGCGAACTACAGCATGCATGGGTCAGTATCAACACGTAGCGAATGGGAAGGAGCTCACGAGCGCATCTGCCGCACGTTCAGCTAGAGAACCAGTTTCTTGTCCTGCGAGTTCGCTTTTTTGGGTTTCTGTGAGGTCATTCTGTGATGTGATATGAGTTTTCGAGAATAGATTTGATGGGGGTCACGTGCCTTGGGTGCGGATTGGAAACATGCGTCGAGGGTAGAGGTCATGTAGAGCCATGGATACGGCTGTCCCGCGACCAGAGTCGGCAGGGGAGTAGTGCGCTCGGCGTTGTCGACATTCTGAGGTTGAAGTGGCTACGAGAGTGAATGGATGAACGTAAACTGTGGTGCAGCAAAAACATACTGGAGCTTCGGATGACACCGTGCTCGTCGTTTGGACCGTCGCGGGCCTAGTGGTGCCAGCAAGTCCTATCGGCTTGGGGACGGGCTGTCTCCCTGGAAGACGTTGAGCAGAGCGGCCGGGGAAGACAGATGTAAGTACCACGAGGATCCATGGCCGCACAGAAAGAGGGAATTGGAACTCCGCCTGATGGCATGGCTCTTCTGGTGTCCATATTCAAGCCTCTGGTGTACATCAGTCTCCCTGTTATACTCCTCCAGTCCATAGCGGCGACCTCGAGGACGGGAAGGTACTATGCCCGGCAGACTCTCTACGTGGGCACGATGGTCACCGTCGCTGCGTGCAGCATCTTCTTCGCTGCGGGTCTTACCATTGTCGGACGCAAATTCGACGTGAACTATGTCGTCGCCAAGACGTTTTATCTCCTTGCGAAGAATGTGCTCGACCTCAAGATCGAGGTCGAGGGCCAGGAGCATATCGACAACGCACGTCCTGCCGTGCTCATGGCGAATCATCAGTCCATGTTGGACGTTCTCGTGGTCGGCAGGTGAGCAGGCATGTGCGCCTTCCTTTTCCTTCTTCTTCTTCTCATCCACGACCAAACGTTCGACTTACGACAACTTTAATTGATCTATGGCATAAACTCGAAAAGGCTGATGCCCAAACAGACATCGATCATGTCGAAGAAGTCTTTGCAGTATACCCCGCTCGGCCCGTTCATGACCATGTCCGGCGCGATATTCGTGGACCGCGGTAATAACACGCGCGCGATAGAGTCGCTCAACGCTGCTGGTGCGCTCATGCGCATGCGGCGGATCTCGCTGTGGATGTTCCCCGAGGGCACGCGCACGAGCAGCGAGGTGCCCGACATGCTCCCGCTCAAAAAGGGCGGGTTCCATCTCGCGGTTCAGTCTCAGCTCCCAATCATCCCCATTGTCACTGAGAACTACTGGCGTTTGTACCATAAAGGTGTCTTTGATTCGGGTGTCATCAAGGTCCGGGGTGCGCTGGAATTTTTTTTACGTGAGGTATCTGCGTTTTTATTCATTCATACTTGGTGTTAGTTCTGCCACCTATACCGACTGCTGGTCTTGGGACCGAGGACATTCCGGAGCTCATTACACGCGTACGTACTCAGATGCTGGATAATCTACGCGAAATCTCCGTCGTCCCTTCAAGCCAAGCATTGCAGCAAGCGCCGGCCGAGGAGAAGGAGAAGGAAGACGGAAAGGGTTCCGAGGCCGGAACTAGGATGAGCTTGGGACTCACATCTGTTGATGCGGGCGAGTCGAGTGTGTCGCTGGTGTCATCCATCTCGACGCGGTCGAGCGGGGGAAACGGAGGGGAAACAGAGGAAGATGAGGGTATGATCCTTGTTGGTCGGCCCACACAGCCTTGAGATGGCGTGGGCCTGCTCATTGGACATATTTACATCTGGAGTAGCTACTATTAACGCAAAAACTTTCCCTGGATGGGTGATGCATGTGCGATGTCCTATTCGTCTGCGGTGGGTGGGGTGGCTCTGGAATGACCCACGGTCTGAGCCGCCACACACGTTCGCACCAATTTTAATTTTAACCAAGGCCAGGGATGGCTCGGAAGACGGAATGTTGGGCCCTATAAATTCGCCGAGGAGTCATAGTTCCATCTCTGTCCACCACCATGACTGTCGCAGAGTCAAAGGAACGTGTCCTCCCTGGTACGCTTTCCTCGTTGTTTCCCGCGTTCTCCAGCTCACAGAGGTTCCACACAGAGTGCTGGGGCCACCGCGGGGTACGTCGGCGTTGTGTTAGTGACCATCATACTCATCCCACAGTAAGGCTTCTGCGCGCTTCCCCGAAAACACACTCGCGAGCTTCGAGGCTGCAATCCGCGATGGTGCCGAGGGTATCGAGAGCGGTACTAGTTGATCATACGTTCCCATGCTCTGTCCGCGTAACACTCCCGCTCGTTAGACGTCCATGTGTCTGCGGACAATGTTGTCGTCATGTTTCACGATCCGGGTCAGCGTTCCTTCGGCTTTTGTGCTTCGTGCAAACTGTTGATTGCGTCTTATATGTAGTTCTGTCACGTACAACTAATGGAAAGGGTATGTACGCACCTCGACGGTTCCCTAATCCGCCATGTGTGCGCGCCGACTCACGCCCTCGTCCCCTCATTCTTCATAGGCCAGATTAAAGACCTTGACTGGTATGGCGAAAAGGGGATGCAGCACGTCCGGACGATAAAATCCCCCAAACAAGCCATTCCTACATTCGCAGAGACAATCGCTCTCCTCATGCGCGTATGTGGTGGCTTCCTCCGTCCCTGATCCTGAGCCAACGTCTGTCACAGCCAGAAAACATACACGCCAAATTCAACGTCGACGTCAAAGTGCAGAACGACCCCGAGCGTCTGTTCAAACTCATGCATGCGATCATCTCGGAGCAGGAAGACTGGGAGACCGTACTTGCGCCGCGCATACTGTTGGGACTCTGGCACCCACGCTTCATCGCGCACGCAAAGGCCCAGCTGCCATACTGCCGGCGGTCGTTCATCGGCGTGAGCTTGTATGTCGCGCGCAAGTACTTCTGGAAGGACTGCCATACGTTCTCGGTTGCCTTTGGTGCGCTCACTACTGCTGATGGGCAAAGGTACGTTTTTCTCTCTCTTTCGTTTGAGGTGTTGAGGGGAATGGGGCTGATTGGATGGATGTAGGTTCCGTCAAGAGTGTAAGGCTGCCGGCAAGCACTTGTTGGTTTGGACCGTCAACAAGCCTGAGCACATGATGGAGGCAAGTGTAGCGGCGTAATCACAACACTCATAATATTAAAGTATATATAGGCTGTGCGATGGGGGGTAGATGCGATCTTAACGGACGAGACAAAAGTTTGGCTCGACTTGCGTGCTGCTCTCAAGCGTAAGTCGATGGCTTCGAGGCAGAACGCAAAAGATGCTGACCTACGTGTATATAGGCGACTATGAGAAGATCGGATCGCAGTATGGGCGTTTGTTTTTGTGGACGACGCCAATGTTCTATACGCCGGTGATCATGGCGTACAGTCGAAAGGCGCAGATATACCTAGAGCGGATTGCTGGACCGTTTGACGCGCCTGTTGCGGTGGCAGCAGTAGAAGCATAGACTAAACTTATGTATACCCCCTGTACTTATACAAGTTTTTCTGTATGTTATGTTTTTTTTACGCGATCGGACCGATAAAGGGACTTGGCCATGTGGGCGTGTGGACACTTGACCTCTACCAATGCCACCCCCGACCCACCGCAAACGCGCCTCAATCCTCTCGTCCGACACAACACACTCCCTCCCCGTCTACGTCCCCGCCGCCAACGCCGACGACGACAGGCCCCCAGATTACCCAGACAGCGCAGAGGAGGCAGACAGAGACACCGACTCGTCCGGCTCATCCGGCTACGTCCCCCCACCTCCGCCGAGCTCCTTATCTCTGTCGTCCCCGCGGCGCCGGCGCTTTACGTCCTCTGCACACCCAAAATCTCACAGAAGGCGCCAATCGGGCAAGAATTCCCATTTAAACTCATCGGATCCGTTTCTTGATTCACTTCTTGCCCGCAGCGTGCACGCACTCGAGATGTCGAATACGCTGCTGCAGAGCTCGATGTCGACGCACACGGCCCTTGCGACGGTGTTTGCGGATTCGCCGGCGGACGAGTTGTTGGAGAATAGCGCGCGCGGTCTGTCGAGGCGCATAGACCGCTGGGATGTTCAGCCTAAATGGGCCGACGATCTTGCAGAGATTAGTCGGGGTGTAGACGGGCTTTTCGCTGAGGTTGATGGGGAACAACGACAGAGAGCTGGTGCTGTGAGTTGTAGTCTCCCCACGTCGTCGTCGAGCCCGATGAGGCAGGCATCTCGACGGAAACGACCTCCGTCGATGCTTGAGTTTGGTGGTAGGCCGCACCTTCATTTGTCGCACCAGGAAAGGTCAGACCTCGTTGCGCCGCCTACACGCGCACTCACACAGCATGTTGACTCAAATGCGACCTTGGATCCTGGATCGATCTTTCTACCGTCGACGCTTGGCGCCCGCGCGTCTGTGTCGTCGCTTAGCCTTCCTCTCCACACTCCTTTATCCTCGTCAAAAATTACAGAGACCCCAACGACACCGGCGCACAATATTCTTTCATCGTTTGTGAGTTATCGTCGTTCTCCCTCTGTGTCTACATCTGCCTCGTCGACCCCTGCCGCACGCACATCGCCTCTCCCAACTCTCCCCAACTTTTTCTCAAACATCTCACGGCGCAGCCTCGACCGAACCTCCGTCTCACCACCTACCTCATTCAAAGCCAAATCTAAACTACACGAGCACGATCGCTCACCGAGCACCCTAACACCAAAGCAGGTCCACGCGTCTCTCCCACAGCACAGGCCAATGACCCCGCCCGCGGAAGAACCATCCTCATGCTCCTCGTCGTCCGACAACGGATGTCTCGCCAAACGCACTGTCCTGTCGCTCCGCAAGATCCTGGACGAACAGCCCCCTCCTCCCCAGCCTAAAGCACAACCGAAACGTCTCCGCGCGCCGGCGTTCCTCCCGCGCACACCGGCACCTGTAGCAGAGGCTGGCACGAGCACGGCGACGGCGAGCATATCGCGGTTGTACACGAAGGCTAAACATACCTCGTCGACGCGTCCGCCGTCGCCCCCGCGGCAGTCTGCGATGAAGCAGCCGCAGTCACGATCGCATTCGATGCAGTCGCTCGTGACGCCCACTGCGGCGGGGGATGGGGAGGTGAAGCTGGAGGCGCCGTTGGTAGCGCCAGCAACGGCACCGGCAGCGGCGTTTGGGTTCCCGGCGCTGCTTGGTATGCGGAGTTGGAGTGTGGGGTCTTTGAGTAGTGCGCCGAGTTCGGGGCGGTCGACGCCGAAGAGGATAAGTTTTGCGGAGCTGCCGGAGTCGTATAAGGGTTCGGGGTCTGCGCGGTCTGGGAGGCATAAGAAGAAGAAGGGGAGGGGTTCGGGTCGCGGACATGGGCGTGGGGGTGGAGGTGGGGGTGGGGTTGATGATGGGACGGAGGGAGAGGGTGGCTGGTGGAGTACGTGGTTTTTGGGTGGGGACGGGGGTGGTGCGGGGTTGGGTGCGAGAGAGGAGAGGATTGAGGAGAGGCTTGGGAGAAGTTGGGGTGGGCGGATGCCTGGTGCGCCGGGGGGGTTTGGGCCTGGAGTGGATGAGTGGGCGATTTGAAGTGATCTGAGTTTTTCTCTCATATATTATTGTTATTGGTTTTTTTTTCATCTTTTTCAATCTTTCACAGGTCTTTTTTGATACGATACTAATGACGCGCTTCCTCTTTTTTTCAAAAAAAAGCTAACGTTTCTTGGAATTGGCTATTTGGTTACTTACATAGATAGATCACGATGCCTTCACCCCCCGTAGAGATAGCTGTCTCTTGTGTATTTTTATCAATGTATATTAATCTGGTGGTTGGATTTATAAGTATATACGATAGTTGGTGTGGCGTGTGGTGGCGTGTAACCCTCGGAACTTCTACGAGGTTGTATGTTTATACGCAGTCCTTGTTGTATTACATTCGTTACATATCATGGATATACATATAACATCGATAAATTGTTATACATGGACTGTTTAAGACGAAAGGGTTATTAGGGAAGAGCTAGATAACTACAAATAAATTTATCTGGTGGGATTGCCTGACCTCCATTAATAACTGACTGCTCGAGGCTGGCAATCGTGGTTTGAGGGATCCATTGTGTTATAGAAGTCAGACCTAAGAACAATGTAAGTCTTATTCTACGGTGCAGTCAGTAAGTGTATAATCTTTAGTGTATGGTGTAATGTACCTCTCAGTCCGATATATTCGACTGAGGGTTATGTCTACACTAGTCCAATATATGTATATGTATTCTAGGTGAACAATGGGGTCATTGTTCACCGTTGTGTAATGGCTGTGGCCTTGTGGCACAGTGTAGTGATATTGGCTCTGTGCGCCAGTGTGACGACTTGGAATGTCCGTGACTGGCAAAGTCCAACACATTGAACTCTTTGTGAATTAATACACCAATATACTCAATCCGCAAAGAAGTGAACATCCTACCTGACTTGCCTCCCAATTCTGGCGGTTGAAATTATCCCATTGGTCAGCGAGCCCAGATCATGACAAGACGACCCTGGAGGTGACTGCGTGGCGTGGGTATGTGATAAGGGGGGGTCACAATACCGTCACAATATTAACTTTTTTGTCTCCTGCTCCCGTTTATGTCGAGGCTATGTCAACGGACGACAATACGATTTCTCTTCCAGACCTTCATGACTACGACACTGCTGCGAAGTTTCTTTTTCATTCATGTCCTGCTTCAGTCAAGGAGGATCCAGAACTCAGCCTTAGCTCACCTGAATCGTTCGCATGCTTGTTATATAGAAACTCCGATCTCTACAAGTTTGTAAAAAGTGCGCGGATACCACGAGAACTGAGTGAGATATGGCGAAGATGTGCTGGTATGGCAAGCTTAATCTTACTCAGTATCACTACTTACACTACTATGATAGAACTCGCTCGTCCCTTCCAAGTCGACCCTATTTTGTTGCAACCTGAGGAGATTCCTCTCATTCTTGACCGAATCGCCCCAAAAATGACTGATTTGGTGGCTGGGAAGGGAGAAATTTTGCCATGGACACTGGATCCAAGTTATCCGGACAGCGTGACCGATGTCCGGCATTTAGACTTGAAATCCCTGGTTGAAGAGGAAAGAGTGCCTCTAATGCTTTTTTATGAGCTCGGTAGCTTTGAAAATCATCCAGATATGAACGAACGCGTCCAAAAGCTATTTCGCATGGGGCAGAACACGTTTGTGATGTCAAAAGTTGCAAAACAAGATGAGACTGAGTCTATCGCAGGTTTTTAGTGAACGCATCAGCAACTGGAAAGACGCGATTGTTGTATGAAGGCCTTTGTCAACACTGGGGACTCTACATCACAGCTCATAGTGACGCAGGAGAGGCTCGTGCTCTTCAGGTAACACTTAGCGGTCACCTTGGTCTCGAGGACGAACTTGTAGAATATCTTCCTCGGTCTTCCTCCCTAGGCTTTGACATCATGTTAGCCAAGAACCAGGATATTGTATTTCGCCGATTTTCAGCGGTCCTCCTTGCACATTTATATATCTTCAGAGCCTTTTTAACGGTAGCTCATCACGAAGTCACTACAATTGGCAGGATTCACAAACGTCGGTGGCTTCTAGCTCAGTTACATAGCCCTCTCCTCGACAGAAAAGATCCTCATCAGCAACTCTTTCGCGCATGTGAATGGGAGTCACTTGCTTTCATAGAAAAACAGCTAGATCTTGTTGTAACTGATATCAAAGAATTATTACCTGAATCTGTGATCACAGATGGGCTATTTATCGCCATCGATGAGGCAAATGTGGCGATGCGTGGAATTTGGTTTTCAGAGCATGGCGACGCCGGACCCTATCCAGCGTTAAAGGAAATTATCCGCGCCTGGAGAGTCCGACTTGCCTCACTTGAGGTTCCCATCACATTTGTTGTTGCGGGCACTAATATTCCACGCGAATGCTTTCCCAGTACATCTCAAGAATGGTCTTCGTGGAAATGGACTTCAGACACTGGCGGTTTCGATGATCCAGGAACTCAAAAGAAGTACATCCTTCCTTTTCTGCCACCCTCGTTTGCGGAGTCAGCACGAGGTCAAGCTCTGCTTGGACGAATTTGGCACTGGTGCAGGCCAAGGCAAGTCTCTATTCGCTATAGCGCTAATCCATAACACATATCCTCAGACATCGTTTTACTGCTTCCTATGTCGTTATGTTACTAGTGGATAAGTTGAAAAATCCACATGGCGTCCTTGACGAGTGGGTTGAACGTCTCACCGGGTTTGCTTCGTCTGAGGTTGCTGAAAAGGGGCCATGCACAACTCTCCCTTTTTTTAGCAACATCGGAGGGCTTGTTGAGGGCAAGGACCTGTTTTCATTCAGTTAAATCGAATAGTTTGCTTACATTTGTCTTGATTTCCTGTGACCAGGTTATCCTCTTGTACGGTCGACCGCACACGAGGTTATCATGACCTACATAGTCGCAGGAAAGCACCCACCATGCTTCGACATCAGCAAAGTTGATATTGTAAGCTCGGGTGTTGGTGAATTCAAAGACAAGGACATGTCAGAGATATCCATGGATCAACCTGGGCCAACTATCGCTGCTGCCGTCTGGCTTTCCAAAGCGTTACTTTCCAGAGAAGGGCCACGGTCATTAACGTCGTTCAAGGATTTTTGCTCGTACTTTCAATGTCAGTGGCCTAATGGTGATAACTATGCATCCGCGAGTTACATCGCCTTGTATCTCGCATATATCTTCAAGGATGAAAGAAAACATGTCTTATCCCACGTTTTCACCGTTCCGTCCGCACCTGCGTGGTTGGTGATGGACCGAAAGGTTTCTACTCGGCTTGTCATGCTGAAAAAGGATGACCATGATATCGTAAGGGAAATGGTTGTTACTGCATCTGCCCTTTTGCCTGAAGCTCCTCCACTTGGTTATGTTGCGTCTACTCCCAACGACGTCGTTGCATGGTTGCAACACAAGCGCCATGGAGTCTTTTGTCTTTGTCCCCTTGGCTGTAAAGCAGATCTGATTTTTGTGCTACGGCACCGTGACGATTATATGTGGGTCCTTCTGCGCATTGCGGGTCAAGGTTCGACAACCCCACTCAATGCGGACGAGCTTCATTCGGAATTTGAACAACTCTCTGTCGAGGATTTGTTCCTGAATGATGATGTACGTTTCATTTCTTCGATTTCAGCCTGATTTAACACACAATGACTTCTCAGTGTGGAACTGAGCTACGTGAGAGTCTTCTGAATGCTTTCAAGGCCCTTCCGAATAGCCCCCCTAGTCGACTTTCGCTGTTGCGTGTAGTGGCAACCTTTCCTTCGGAACCTCCTTTACACGGAGAGAGGATCCAGGGACTTCCTGCGGCCGTGCTCAACACTGCAACTTTCAAAGCTGTTACAGAGTCAATACCTCGTGAAGACCTTCTTAAAACGCTGGTATTAAGTATGCATGATAAAAGGGCATCCGAATACGCCGACAACGCATTTTCCCCTATCAAGTCACCCTCAATGGAACGTAATACAAAACGGAATTTCCTAGATGCTTCAACGGATGCCTCACCGCGAAAGAATATCGTGGAACATGAAGACTCGTGCTTGTTGATGGAAACGATGTCTGACTTCGGAAGATATGCGTACTATGGTTGATCTAGTCCGAGTGGAGTTCAAACAATTTAAATAATCATTTGTGGATGTTGTGCGATACTTGTAATCTACGCGATGCAAGTATGATGTCTGATTTACGGCTCGTGTAGCCTGTAGTTTTGGGTAATATAGATTTCCTGGCAACTTTGTACCGTTGTGGGAGGGAGACAAGGGGGATTACTGATACTATTCCACCCCTATAGCTCGGAGTCCCCTCTGAGTCGGACAAAACAATGTTTTACCGCAACCAGCCATCCTAAGTACTTCAAACAAGACATGCAACATAATAAAACATACCTAATGTGTTTCCGGTCCGGGGTGAGACAAGGTCTCGTTGCTGAGTCCCTTGGTGGCGAATGGTCAAGCCAGCCTGCCGAGTCAGCGGCAAGCCGGAGTCTAAAATCCTCCCGCGTCTCGTTGAGAGCGTTGTCCGATTACAGTGCAGCGGAGTGTGAATTCAGCATCTATAATATATGGGACGACCGTTTCGTGGGAATTGATTGATTAGTCAGTTTTGACAGTTTCTGACTAAGGCTGACAAAGGCTGACCAAGAACCTTCCTTTTAGGGTAATAGCATAAGAGTTGGCTCATTTCAGCATTAGAAATGCTTAGAAAATTCAGATAAAATCACTGAAAAATCAGAAAAAATTCGAGGCCTACTGATAGACTGACTTGAGTTTTTCTGAGATTTATAAATGCTTAAAGAAATCTGAAAAATTCAAGAAAAATTCAATTTAGCTTACAATAATGCTCTGAGAGTTGAGGCAAACTGGGAATGAGCACTGAGTTGTGAAATGCGGAGGCCTTAACCGAACAAAGTGAGGTTGAGGCCGGGAATGAGCACTGAGGGGAATGAGCACTGAGTTGTGAAATGCGGAGGCCTTAACCGAACAAAGTGAGGTTGAGGCCGGGAATGAGCACTGAGTTGTGAAATGCGGAGGCCTTAACCGAACAAAGTGAGGTTGAGGCCGGGAATGAGCACTGAGTTGTGAAATGCGGAGGCCTTAACCGAACAAAGTGAGGTTGAGGCCGGGAATGAGCACTGAGTTGTGAAATGCGGAGGCCTTAACCGAACAAAGTGAGGTTGAGGCCGGGAATGAGCACTGAGTTGTGAAATGCGGAGGCCTTAACCGAACAAAGTGAGGTTGAGGCCGGGAATGAGCACTGAGTTGTGAAATGCGGAGGCCTTAACCGAACAAAGTGAGGTTGAGGCCGGGAATGAGCACTGAGTTGTGAAATGCGGAGGCCTTAACCGAACAAAGTGAGGTTGAGGCCGGGAATGAGCACTGAGTTGTGAAATGCGGAGGCCTTAACCGAACAAAGTGAGGTTGAGGCCGGGAATGAGCACTGAGTTGTGAAATGCGGAGGCCTTAACCGAACGAAGTGAGGTTGAGGCCGGGAATGAGCACTGAGTTCTCTATACATACTTGGAGCCCTAACCGAACGAAGTGAGGTTAGGGTGGAGGCTTAGTTGGGGGGGGTTTGGGGGCGAAGCCCCCAACGAGCTACGAAATTCGTGCCGAAGGCACGAATCGTAGCTCGTCTATAGTATATGCGACGACTTTTGTGGGAATTTGATGTGATGACTAAAAATTTGTCAGCTGAGTCATCAATGACTAAGGCTGACAAATAGTTGTCTTTTTGGTCTGTTTTGAATAAATGTTGGTAGATAATGCTTAAAAAATTCAGATAAAATCACTAAAAAATTAGAAAAAATTCAAGGCTAACTGATACACTGAGTTTAGTTTTTCTGAGATTTATAAATCCTTAATGAAATTTGAAAATTTCAAGAAAAATTCAATTGCTCTGTTTTTTAGAAGATGTTAGTGGAAAATGCTCAAATAATTCCAGGAAAATTACCAGAAAATGAGGAAAAATTCAAATGCTACTAATATACTGATTTTTAGTTTTTTAAAGATTTATAAATGCTGAATAAAATCCGAAAAATTCAATTTAGTTTACAATAATGCTGTGAGAGTTGTGGAAAGAGAACTGAGTTGTGAGATGCGGAGGCCTTAACCGAACGAAGTGAGGTTGAGGCCGGGAATGAGCACTGAGTTGTGAGATGCGGAGGCCTTAACCGAACGAAGTGAGGTTGAGGCCGGGAATGAGCACTGAGTTGTGAGATGCGGAGGCCTTAACCGAACGAAGTGAGGTTGAGGCCGGGAATGAGCACTGAGTTGTGAGATGCGGAGGCCTTAACCGAACGAAGTGAGGTTGAGGCCGGGAATGAGCACTGAGTTGTGAGATGCGGAGGCCTTAACCGAACGAAGTGAGGTTGAGGCCGGGAATGAGCACTGAGTTGTGAGATGCGGAGGCCTTAACCGAACGAAGTGAGGTTGAGGCCGGGAATGAGCACTGAGTTGTGAGATGCGGAGGCCTTAACCGACGGAGGCCTTAACCGAACGAAGTGAGGTTGAGGCCGGGAATGAGCACTGAGTTGTGAGATGCGGAGGCCTTAACCGAACGAAGTGAGGTTGAGGCTGGGAATGAGCACTGAGTTGTGAGATGACTGAGTTGTGAGATGCGGAGGCCTTAACCGAACGAAGTGAGGTTGAGGCTGGGAATGAGCACTGAGTTGTGAGATGCGGAGGCCTTAACCGAACGAAGTGAGGTTGAGGCCGGGAATGAGCACTGAGTTGTGAGATGCGGAGGCCTTAACCGAACGAAGTGAGGTTGAGGCCGGGAATGAGCACTGAGTTCTCTATACATACTTGGAGCCCTAACCGAACGAAGTGAGGTTAGGGTGGAGGCTTAGTTGGGGGGGGTTTGGGGGCGAAGCCCCCAACGAGCTACGAAATTCGTGCCGAAGGCACGAATCGTAGCTCGTCTATATAGAATGGGACGACGCCTGGGAATTGATTGATTAGTCAGTTCTGACTAAGGCTGACAAAGAATTGCCTTTTTCGTTTGTTTTTTGGTAGACGCCTGGGAATTGATTGATTAGTCAGTTCTGACTAAGGCTGACAAAGAATTGCCTTTTTCGTTTGTTTTTTGGTAGATGTATGTATAAAATGCTTAGAAATTTGAAGAAAAATAACCAAAAAATCAGGAAAAATTCAGAGGCTACTGATACACTGATTGTGAATTTTTTGAGGTTTATAAATGCTTAAAGAAATCTGAAAGATTCAAGAAAAATTCATTGCTCTGTTTTTCAGGAGATGTTAGTGGAAAATGCTCAAATAATTCCAGAAAAATCACCAGAAAATCAGGAAAAATTCAAAGGCTACTAATATACTGATTTTTAGTTTTTTGAAGATTTATAAATGCTGGATAAAGCATGAAGAATTCAAAAAAAATTCAATTTAGCTTACTTTGAGAGTTGTGGAATAAGCACTGAGTTGTGAAATGCGGAGGCCTTAACCGAACGAAGTGAGGTTGAGGCCGGGAATAAGCACTGAGTTGTGAAATGCGGAGGCCTTAACCGAACGAAGTGAGGTTGAGGCCGGGAATAAGCACTGAGTTGTGAAATGCGGAGGCCTTAACCGAACGAAGTGAGGTTGAGGCCGGGAATAAGCACTGAGTTGTGAAATGCGGAGGCCTTAACCGAACGAAGTGAGGTTGAGGCCGGGAATAAGCACTGAGTTGTGAAATGCGGAGGCCTTAACCGAACGAAGTGAGGTTGAGGCCGGGAATAAGCACTGAGTTGTGAAATGCGGAGGCCTTAACCGAACGAAGTGAGGTTGAGGCCGGGAATAAGCACTGAGTTGTGAAATGCGGAGGCCTTAACCGAACGAAGTGAGGTTGAGGCCGGGAATAAGCACTGAGTTGTGAAATGCGGAGGCCTTAACCGAACGAAGTGAGGTTGAGGCCGGGAATAAGCACTGAGTTGTGAAATGCGGAGGCCTTAACCGAACGAAGTGAGGTTGAGGCCGGGAATAAGCACTGAGTTGTGAAATGCGGAGGCCTTAACCGAACGAAGTGAGGTTGAGGCCGGGAATAAGCACTGAGTTGTGAAATGCGGAGGCCTTAACCGAACGAAGTGAGGTTGAGGCCGGGAATAAGCACTGAGTTGTGAAATGCGGAGGCCTTAACCGAACGAAGTGAGGTTGAGGCCGGGAATAAGCACTGAGTTGTGAAATGCGGAGGCCTTAACCGAACGAAGTGAGGTTGAGGCCGGGAATAAGCACTGAGTTGTGAAATGCGGAGGCCTTAACCGAACGAAGTGAGGTTGAGGCCAAGTGAGGTTGAGGCCGGGAATAAGCACTGAGTTGTGAAATGCGGAGGCCTTAACCGAACGAAGTGAGGTTGAGGCCGGGAATAAGCATTGAGTTTTCTATACATACTTGGAGCCCTAACCGAACGAAGTGAGGTTAGGGTGGAGGCTTAGTTGGGGGGGGTTTGGGGGCGAAGCCCCCAACGAGCTACGAAATTCGTGCCGAAGGCACGAATCGTAGCTCGTCTATATAGAATGGGACAACCGTTTCGTGGGAACTATCTGATTAGTAAGGCTGACCAAGGCTGACCAAGAACCTTCCTTTTAGGGTAATACATAAGAGTTTGCGTACTTGGAGTCTCAATTTTGTACGTATAAGAGAGGAACCCAGTTATCACAGCTCATACTTCGCACCAAAGTTGTTATTTGGGATGAAGTTCCAATGCAACACAAAAATGCCATTGACTCTGTCGATTGTGGCTTCAGAGACATCTTCAATAATGACATTTCCTTTGGTGGAGTCACTGTGGTTTTTGGAGGGGACTTTAGGCAAACTCTTCCAGTCGTTCCACATGGACTTAGGCAGCAGATGATTGCTGCTTCACTCAAAAGGGGCCGACTTTGGGATCATATTCAAGTTCATTACTTGGTCCAAAATATGAGATTGGATCAGACTGCAGAGAATATTGCTCATGCAGCTTGGTTGTTGGATGTTGGTGCAGGGAAAAATCTAGGACCTGGAGAAACAGTCAAACTGCCTGAAAGGATGATCTGTGATGACAATTCTATCACTGGATTGATTTCTTCCACATATCCTGATATTGGTCATCCTCAAAATGATCAGTATTACCTGGACCGGACTATTCTCTCTGGCAAGAACTCTGATATAGAGGAGATCAATGCAGAAGTTCTAGAGAGGTATCCAGGGGAAGAAAGGATTTTACAGAGTGCAGATTCTGTTCTCTCTGATAACAGGAATCCTGATGGCCTTGCATTATATCCTGTGGAATATCTCAACTCTTTGAAAGCCAGTAGTTTGCCTTTGGCTAAACTGGCTTTGAAGATTGGAGTTCCTGTCATGCTTCTCAGGAATCTGGACACAACCAAAGGACTTTGCAATGGAACAAGAATGATTGTCACTCACATCAGCACTAGAGTCCTCAGATGTCGTATTATCAGTGGAGATGCCAAGTTTGCAGGTTCAACTGTTTTGATTCCAAGGATCAATCTAGATGCCTCTGAAGAGGATTTGCCCATACCATTACGCAGGAGACAGTTTCCAATTCGATTGGCCTTTGCTATGACTATCAACAAGTCTCAAGGGCAATCAGTCAAGCATGTTGGATTGGACCTTCGATCACCGGTTTTTACACATGGCCAACTCTATGTTGCACTTTCTCGATGCACATCAGGAGATCGTATCAAGGTGATTTTGTCAGAAGAAAATACATCAAGAGCAACTGCAAATATTGTGTATCAAGAAGTTCTTAATGGTTTACAAATGTAAGTGTGATTGTTAATTATATACTTATTACTAACTTTATATTTTAGCATCTAACTTGATACTGTACATATAACTTGGAATTGTAGAATGTGAGTATGATTGTTAATTACCTACTTATTACTAACTTTTATATTTTAGCATCTAACTTGATATTTGTTGATACTGTACTAATAGAATATATATAACTTGGAATTGTAACATCATTTCTTGATAAATGTGAACTTTCTATTCTTTAACAACATATGCTTGAACGAGTAAGACATAATGAAAGTAAGTCATGATAGAAGTTGAGTTATGAATATACATATTTGGAACCCCTAACCTTGAACGAGTAAGACATAATGAAAGTAAGTCATGATAGAAGTTGAGTTATGAATATACATATTTGGAACCCAATGTAACCGGAGTTACGGGTTAGAACTATCCTGTGTGTATCACACAAGTGCTAAATCAGACCGCAGTATCGGATTGACTAGTACTTAGAGTGAAAACAAGAAGTTATCTTACGTAATACTCTACTAAATGATTATAGCGTCGTTGATGCTGATGGTAATACGGATGAGTCCGTTACATACCCCCCAATGAGACCGAATACTCGGTCTTGATCACGGGAGGTAGAGCTGATGGTAATACGGATGAGTCCGTTACATACCCCCCAATGAGACCGAATACTCGGTCTTGATCACGGGAGGTAGAACGAAATGAAAGATGCACGGTAGTGCAACAACGATGAAAGATGCACGGTAGTGCAACAACGATGAACGATGCACGGTAGTGCAACAACGGATAAATGCACGCGTGTTGCATGGCTGGAAGGCGTTAGTACTCATGCGCACTGAGGATGTGTCGGCCGGACACAAGAGACAGCAGTCCTTATCAGACACAGGCGCAGGGGACGCCAGCAGTAGAAGCAAATAGTATATATAA
This sequence comes from Macrolepiota albuminosa, assembly GCA_027475525.1. NCBI lineage: Eukaryota > Fungi > Basidiomycota > Agaricomycetes > Agaricales > Agaricaceae > Macrolepiota > Macrolepiota albuminosa. Next base: position 57,934 of record JAMWFC010000132.1, read on the forward strand.
ACAAAATATAAAAAAAAAACAAAAAAGATGACCCCTCCTCTGGGTCCGCTGTATCTACACGCAACTCTAGAGTGCGTATCAGCTCAAATGGTTCGAGTGAGATACTCGGAATGGACGTACACAATAAAGTATACAAGGGTCTAGGACCCGGATGATGATGCTCCCGCGACAGCGCCCGTCTCAGTCACCATTGCCTCCTCCAGTGCGACGTTAATCGCGGGAGGGGGAGGCGCCAATTCCGTCCTCGGTGGGGTTATAGGCCCCTCGACTGCAGGCGTGTCTACCACCATAGGCTCTGTTAGTGCGACGTTAATCGCTGAAGCGGTGGTGGTAAGCGTACCCTGCTCTGCCATGCGTGGCAGGAGATTGACCCGGCCTGGGTCCATGTCTGCTGCTGGCAGGTCATGCGCCGCCGAGCGTTTTAGGAGGTTGACCCGATTTGGGTCCATGCCAATTAAGTAATAGAGGCCGTTGGCCTCAGGGTTTTCCGGGAGCTTGCTCTCCTCGTGGTGCTTGAACATTCCATGCCAATTAAGTAATAGAGGCCGTTGGCCTCAGGGTTTTCCGGGAGCTTGCTCTCCTCGTGGTGCTTGAACATAAGACAATAGTGATCGTCTTCAGTCATCTCCCGCCATCCATCCCATTGCGGGATTGCGGCGGGGGTGCCATACGTGGAGAGGCGCTCCATGCGCTCGTCGTCGACCTGCTTAAAGATGTCCATAGACATCGTGGGGGAATGGAACTGCTGTTCCAGGAAGACTACGCCGTACGTGTACGCGTGGTCCACCCATTCCAGCGGAATCCGGTTGTGTAAAAGGACGCGTAACACGTCGTCGTCGGAGAAGTTCCGTGCATGGTCATCGGGCACGTGAACTTGATGAATTTCGAGCTGCGGCCCACGTTGGGGCTCAAATGGCTGCTCGGGGAACATGGCGTCATACGAGGCAATCGCCTCTCGATAAAGCCCTGGACGGGCCACGACAAGGGTCATGCGCCGTACGATCACCAGCTTGGCTGCGCTGTTAGCGCACAATGCTCGACATAAGGCGAACCCAAAGAGGGTCCACCAGTGCATACGGTAGGCATGATCCACGGCGATACCTTGATAGGTATTCTCCAGCCCAGGTCGGCCAAAGACCAGCGCGTACTGCGCTAGTTGGTCAAGGTCGAACGGTGTGGCTGGATCCTGAGCGCGCATTACGTGCAACGCCGTGGTGCCATCGTCTTTCGTGCGCAAAAAGCGCCCCGGAATGTGTCGTCGCTCGACAAGAGCGAGGTCGTCAGGGCCCTGCATCGGGTTGACGAGTTCCTGATACTGAGGCTCCTTCATCAGGAGCTGCATGGTTCGATCATGCAGAGCTTCCACTGTTCGCTGCGCGAACATCTGGAGCTCTGTGATCAACATATAGGCGACGATTCTGTCGTGACGCGGGATGTGCACATTGGCGTAGTACTTGTAGAGCCAGTCCAGCTCTAGAGGAGTGCAGGGAAGACCGCGTGGGGCGTGCTTGTACACAATCGTGCCCAGGATATGGGCAGGCTGGCCAGAGGAGTGTTCATATGCCGCCGCCCTATTGGCGTCAGCTCCCATCAACACCGTATTTGTGGCATACGAATAATAGGTGCAATGGCTGAGTGCTCCTCTAAAGCACGAATTCATTCGCTCGATATCGAGCGGACCCCACACCTTCACCCCCAAGCCATCGGGGATCCTCCCCGAACATTCGTCCTCAGCCCTCGACTTCTGGGCCTTCAGCTCCTTGGCGTGAATTGCCTTCTTCTTTGCAATGCGCTTATTGCGCGCTACTCGTTGGAATCGGTCTGCGGCCGATTCCCCCTCCTCCCCATCCTCCTCCTGCTCCGAGCTCGACTCTCCATAGTCGCTCTCGTCGGACAGAGATGGTACTGGTTTTTTGCCTTTATCAGGCCTAGTCTTTCCCCTCGAGGTCGCTACCAGACCATCATACTGCTCCAGCGTACGGGGGTCTGGGGTCAAGACGACCACGGGGTACTTTGCTGGTGGGGCCGGTACAAACACCGGCAGCATAAACAACATCTGGACTTCTCCCGCTCGTGCGGGAATGCCAGCAGGAAAGAGTATAACCTCCAATTTGGAGGCATCGAGGGGCGGCTTGCGGCCGCGACGCTGATGAGACGGCCCCGACTTGGTCAGGGTGGACGGTTCTGGTTGTGGCTGAGCCACTGGAGGGGCAGGCGCATTTCGCGCCAGAGTATTCCCTCCAGGCCCAGCGCGAGGAGTAACGGTAACAGGCGCTCTTGGCGCCACAGCGACGGGTTTGGACCCCCTAGGTGGGGCCCGAGATGATGCGGGTTCCCGCTGACCCAAGGACAGACCTGCCAAGGGTTCACTGACGGCAGCCAGCGACTCTGACGAGGCCTGCGGGCCCGACTCGGGTAGCCGCGATGACGAGGCCATGGGCTGAGGAGGCTGCTCATGGCGCGTGAATTGCGCTTCCGACGGCATCCTTGCCTGTGGAGGAGCGACCGGTCGACTGGGCTGATATCTCGCCCTCTTGACCTCAGCGGTCGGTTCCTCACTCGTGGCGATTTTGCGCTTAGAAGCGCGCTCGATCTGCTCCAGCGCTGCGACGCGCTGCCTCTTCATCAGCTCGATCTGGTCGAGCAATCCCTCCATCACCATCACGGCCAAGCTGTCCTGCAGAAAGGACGCAGTTGCAGGGACTGGCTGTCCCGCTGCTTCCAGTCTGCCCAACAACACATCTGACCCAACTACACTCTGCGCTTGTGGCGCAGGCTCCTCATACGACTCTGCTGCGGGCCGATGAGCCCATGGAACTGACGGCGGCCCCGTCACCACACCCGCATACGTCGGATACGACGCAGACGAGCGTGAGGACGGTTCCTGATAGTACCGTTCTCGACGCAAGCTATCCTCCGGGCGCCCATAGCGCCCATCATCATCGACCTCCATCTCTTGCGAGTGGAGGGGTGTTTGGTAGGGGAGCGGCTCCTCGCGGCCCGGATAGGCCACGCCCGCTGAATGCAACTGACTCGCCGCCGGATATGGCGGCTGCCTCTGAAACTGGGAAACCTGGGATGACGTCTGTATATTCGGGGGTCTCCCCCCTCCACTAGAGCCTTGCCGGCTCTGATCACCCTTTTGCGGCCCCCAATAGGCCATTCTAAAGCGACACGTAGACTACGTGTATTGGGACTGAGGAAAGAAAGAAAAAAACAATCTCCCAACTCCGCCAGTGGTGTAAACAACCACAAACACATGCCACCCGGCGCTGCGTCGGCGATCATAATCGCCTAAATAGTTACAATCACAGCCACAATCAGTGGCCCCCCGGTTAGTTACCGGCAATCAAAGTGGACTTCGTCCACATTCCACCACCACACGCGCATTACGCGCGTTTTGCTAGCTGCTGAGGGCGTTTCACGCCCTGCAGCTCTAGATACCTATCCATCGCTGCAAGGTCTTTGCAGTTTACTAGCGGTTCCCAGGTAGTATCACCTAAGCTCCACCTTACCTCGAATTCGAGGCTTCCCCTTGTCCAACGATGACCTATCAGGTCATCTACGAACCACTCCTGGTCATTACCAGTTCCAAAATCATACGGCTCCGGAGTTGCTCGATTAGGAAAGAGCGCATCACTACTGGCCATATACGGTCGCAACAGCGACACATGAAATTTGGGGACTATCCTTCGCGCTTGCAGCGCATGGGGTAGTTCCAGCATGTAGTTAGACGTGCTCAGCTCCGCTTCAAGGACCTTATACGGTCCAATCCACTTTGGACACAACTTACTCGCTCTGCCTTTCGGCAGGTTTAGGTTCTTCGTAGAAAGGTACACTAGGTTCCCTTTCTCGATTTCTGGTTCCTCGCGTCTGCGATTATTCGCATGTTTGGTTTGCCAGACGCGCGATTCTATAATCGCATCATGGGCATCTGCCAGATTCCTTAGCGCGTTGCGCGCAAACTGCTTGACTCCCACATGAATAACTTCGTCCGTACGAAGTTCACGAATCATGGATGGCATGTAGCCATTGTTGAGTTCAAAGGGTGAGTACCCTGTGGTTTCCGATATACTCGCGTTTATCGCGAATTCCACGAGTGGACATCTATCCACCCAGTCCTTCTGATCAGGACGTACAAACGCTCGCAAGATTTGCGCGATATTTCTATTCGCACGTTCCGTTTGACCATCCGTTTGCGGATGAAACGATGTCGACATGAGCAACTTTGCTCCCAGCAGCTTGTGCAACTCCTTCCACCATTTGGAAGTAAACTTAGCATCTCGATCGCTCACGATCGAGCTGGGCAGTCCATGGAGACGTACTATCTCCTTGAGATAGATCCACGACAAGTCTGACGCGGTCATGGTGGTTCTCACCGGAATGAGATGGACCATACTGGTCATTCTGCAGATCACTACCCAGAGGTAGTTAAAGCCTTTCGACTCGGGGAACGGACCTATAAAGTCCATCCCAATCGAATCCCAAGGTTTGACCGGGATGGGTAGCGAATGCAGCTTTCCCGGTGGCTTCAAAGTCGACACTTTCGACTGTTGACATAGCTCGCATGTCGAGCAGAATTGGCTCGTCTCTTTGGCCATTTGCGGCCACCAGTACCAGCGTTGCACATAGTCCAGCGTTTTCTGAGTTCCGAAGTGGCCCACTACTTTATGGGCCTGGTCCAGGATAGTCGTAATCAACGACCTCTCCCGGGGAATGCAGATGACTTTGGACCCCGTGGGTCTGGTAAGGTAGACAAGCTGCTGCTCCGTCCTGAAGCGCGGATGCGCTTGGATATTGTTCAGAATCTCTACGAAGAGATTATCATCCTTGTATCCTTGCTGGATACGTGTGCGGAATTGCGCATTGCCTAAGTCGGCCGGTGCAGGCGTATGGTCCTGTGACTCCAGTGCTTGCTGGAGCGTCATATCAGTACCTCTCATAGGCACCTCTTGCCTCATCTCTTCCCTTGGCTGAGGGGCCTCATGGTCCACTAGCACCTGAGCCTCGATATCGCGAGTCTCTCGCTGCTCCTGCAGTCGCTTACTGCGACGTGTTTCCTGCGCTCGCATGGCGTGTAACTCGACCCTATGTTCCCTGATTTCATGGAATCGATGCAGAGGCAAATCCTCGCCCTCTGGGTCAATACGTTTGTCCGCCTGGACATAGTCATGCGCGTCATGGACGTCATCTCGAGTATCACTCTCGAAATATCGAGATAGGCAATCCGCCACTTTGTTCAGTTCACCTTTTACATAGGTGATGTCGAACTGATACCGCGACATGTAGTCGATCCAGCGACGTTGTCGTGGAGACAGGTGCACCTGAGTCTTGAAGAACTCTAGTGCTTTGTGATCCGTGATAATATGGATCTTATATCCCATCAGTTTATCCTCCCACTTTAGGAGGGCTTCCAGTATTGCGAGTGTTTCTAACTCGTGCACAGCATAATTCTGCTGAGCAGCAGTGAATTTACGGGACATAAATCCCGCTGGTCGGCAAGTCTGCCATGTTTTACCCTGGCCAAACATGGCCCCAACCCCAGTCTTCGACGCATCGCAAATGAGCCAGATGGGCTCGTCGATGCGTGGGTCAATTGGCCGGATGACCGGCGTTTTCGCGCATATATGCTTAATCATCTCAAAACACCGCTGATGCAGCGGTCTCCAATGAAACGGTGACCCATTCTGGGTCATGGCCATAAGTGGCCCAGTGTATGCAGTGACGTCTGGCAAGAAATTGCCAATATAGTTCACCAGTCCGACAAATCGTTGGATATCATTATATGTGCGTGGAATACGCCACTCTCGGATTCGGTCGAGCTTATCCGTATCAGGATGAATGCCCTTCTCGTCAATGACGTGACCGAGACAATCTATACTCGTTGCGTACAACTCGCACTTCTTCCATTTGAGATAGAGGCTGGCCTTCCGTAGTCGTTCAAATACGACTCGTAGGTGCTGCTCATGCTCCTCAATGGAGTCAGAAAATATGAATATATCGTCTAAATAGACGTGCATAAACTTCCCGATTACATCTCGGAAGATTGAGGTCATTAACCTCTGAAATGTCGCCGGTGCATTACAATCACCAATCTGCATGATGTTACTCACGAACGTCCCCATCAGGGACAAGAACAGTGTCTTCGGTATATCCTCCTCGCAGATGCGAACCTGTTCGTACGCGTCTGTGAGGTCGATTTTCGACCGATACTTCGCTGTCGCGACATCTTCTCGTATCACTTCCTGATCTGGAAGAGGTGTTACATCCTTGACGGTATTATCATTGCGCTGTCGCGCATCCAGTGCTGTCTGCAACGTTCCATCCTTCTTGGGGATACAAAGCAATGGTGCAGCTTGCACCGCTGGTCGTGGTTCCCACCACTTCGCGTTTATGTATCTATTCGTCTTTTCACGAAGTTGATCCTGAAGTGCTCGCGGGCAGCGAGGCAAATGATACTTGTACTGCTTGTTATCGTCAATGAGGTTGATCTCATGATTAACCTCCCGCCACGGAGGAAGCTCCTCCTTCATTCCATTGACGATATCAGCGAACTCCCGTTGCCATTGCTGGCGCAATCGAGGAATATCCTCCTCTGTAAGGCTCAAAGCCTTGCCTTTTCCTTTGGCTACGCGTGCTATACGCGGCTGAACCTTTGGTTCAAATCGCTCCCGTAAGGCACGTACGTGCTCCTCTGTGAGGTCTCCCGGATTCAACCTTACAACCGGTTGTTTCCTCGTCGTACTCGCCGACGACTGCACACTCCTCGCCTTCAGCGAGAATCCATCAAATACAATATCCAATGTTTCGGATATCTCGTCCTCTCGTGCGTGACGGTACACTTCTCCCGTCTGGGTCGCTTGCCCACTTCCCATAGCCTGCGTCACCATTGACGCTACCAACTCGTTCCACTCCCGTGGCATTCGTGGGTCATACGCCCATTGCACTCCTGGCCGAGGCACTGGTCGATCCATTAGCGACCTAGTGCTACCCACAGTTCCCATCGTACTGTATCCCTCGTCCTTGACGAGATCCTCCACCTTTACTCGAGAGCTAGTCGGCTGGCATTCCAGCGACTCCACCACGCGTTTACTACGCTCATTCCTGCACTGCACAGCCTGTTTAGGCTTTCCATTGGTACACCCAGTCACATCCGGGTGCTTCCCCTCCTTCAGAGTTCCTTGAAACTCTTCCTCAGTCATCAGTATAGCCGGCAAATCAGCCGGCAGGCTTTTTGGCGGGGCCTGTTCGTCCTCCACCTCCTGAACAGTCGCTCTCCTGCAACCATCTAGTCAGTTGCGCTCATCACGCCGCTTCTCAGTTGCGCGATAGCGCCTCAAACGACCATCTGTGTCGTTCAACACCACTTTCTCCGCCTTCAGCGGCGTATCATTCACAACGACCATGTCGTTCACAAAATCCAGCGACACCTTGTTCTTACGCATGAACGGCATACCAATAATCATGTCATAGCGATCAAAATTCGCTATATCCACGTATTCCTTCGTCGACATTCCTGACGTCTTTATTCTCACCTCCGCGCCAAACTGCACCATAGCGCGACTCCCCACAGTCCCCAGCTGGAGCATCAAGGGCTCCTCCAGTTCATGAACGCGAATCGCGTTGACGTGAGCAAACTGGGGCGTAATGCCCGTAGTGGTACTCCCGGAGTCCCACAACGTCCATGCCGGATGTCCGTTGACATCAACATACGTGACCAGGCACTCCTTCTCTTCAGGAGTATAGTGTGGCCGCTGCAACTTATTAGTTGCCTTCTGCAGGGTTACGCGTCTCATTCGGACGCGCTGATCTCCACGGCACTCTGTCAGTGCAAACAGGTGTTCCTCCTCGTCATCACGAGCATAGTAGTCGCTGTCGTACACATCCACTGCGACGTATTCATTGCCATCAATCTGGACGCTCTCAGCGTCATCCACTTCCGACCCGTCAGCCTCTGCTTGCAGCTCCTCCTCGGTTTCCTCAACGATTTCATCGTCCTCGTCGTCACTGACGACATCGCTCGGTGCTGCAGCTGTATGGGCCGCTCGGATGTGTGCCTTAGGAGGGGCAGGACACTCCTTAGCAAAGTGCCCGCTCCTGCCACAATTGTAGCACGCTGAGGGGTCCCCGGCAGGCCTTCTCTGGCCCACTCCTGGAACTCCAGCAGTTTTACCTGCCATACGCGCTGCAGGCGCCACTACTCCTCTTGGTGCTACTTGATTCTGACCCGAAACGGGTCGACTGTCCTTCGCTGGCAATTGTCCAGCAGGTTTCGATCGAGGCCGTTGGCCTCCAGGAATTGTCTTGCGAACCACGAATCGCGGATTGCGATTGTTCTCCATCTCCGTCCGCTTGGCTAGGAAGGTTCCCACCTTCACTGCCTGACGGTTCACTGGTCCTCGGCGTGAACTACGCTGCTCATAATGGTTTGCAGTCCGTGTCGACTGCTCATAACGGATGGCATACGCCAAAAATTCAGTCACAGTATTGACCTCCGGAGACAAGTTATCGTCGTGTATCAACGCTCTCCTCATGTCTGCGGGTATTCCGTCCAGGAATGTCTCGCGGATAGTGTATTCGTCTGGATAGACGGCCATATTCTGTGCATGACCCACCAGGTCATCATAAAAGGTCTGGACGCCAGTCTTAGCGTCATACACTGCCTTTCTAAAGGCATCGCGAGCTTCCTGCATCGTAGCAGCGTTAACAAACCGATTATACAGTCCTATCAGGACCTCTTTAAATGTCCAGTGCGATTTGTTGCGATTAATGTGGAGAACATGGCGACGGAACCAATTCCGAGCCTCTCCTTCCATAAATTCGTGTAGCACGAATATCCTTTCCTGGTCCATGTCATCTCCACCATAGCAGCAGGCTGCGAGGTGGTAGCACACGTCCATGGCCCAGTCCTCCAGTTGCGAGAACCTATGTCCTCCAGCGTACGCACATATGTGCTTACCATCGGATTTACGGGGGCTTACCCCAGCAGGGAACTTAAATCTGACTCCAAGGGAGTCATCCACCAGACGAGTGAGGCGGTCATGCATATGATCCATATGGATCCTGACCGCTTCATTCATTCCCGGCGTAGTTTCATGCAAATCATGAAGTGCGGGCATCGAAAATGCCCGAGGACTGCGGAACAAGTGCTCATTGACCACTCTTTCCGGCCATGCGGTGGGCTGTTGCCTCACTTGTTGCTCTGCTGGTAATCCACCAGCCTGCCTGCCCCTGTCACGACGATTATTATCGTCCTGATCGTCATTCCTACGATCACGATCTCCACCGTCATGATTGCGACGATTTGGCTCCCTCCGTTCGTAGTGACCACTACTGTCATCACTACCACCCGGATCTCTGTCCGGTTCAGCAGTCCGAGCCGCGAATTGTCGCCGCATGTCATCGACAGGCGTTACGCCCTCACGCCCCTCAAAGACTACCCCCTGGTTGTCAATGAACGACTCACCATGATCGTGCAAGTCCTGGTTGCGTATCCTTTGGTAATTGACGCGTTCATTCCAGTTGTCCACTAGGTGGACGCATCGCACTACGCGTCGTGGTCGCGTTTGCTCCTCAAGAATGTGGACTTCGTCCACCTCTTCCTTGATTGTAACTTGCTTACGAGGTGTCTTAACCTCCTGCACTGCAAGTGCTGCCTCTGGCTCTGCCGAAGTCGTCGTTACAGTCTCCACCTCAGACAATGCCTGCTGAGGCACTCCGCTAACAATGCGTTGACGGTTTGCGGCGTTCTGGCGCCGAATGTAGTCTTGCTGAGACTCATCAGCCTGACGAGGCGCATTGAGCAATTCCATCGCGTCTGCGATTAGTGGCGCTCGCCTGCGCACACTCATCTCACATTCTACGGAGTCGGCTGGAGTAGCCGTTGAGACTGCTGACCCTCGCGCCGCTTTGCGCTTAAGGTATTCCACTACTTCGAGTTCAAAGATGCGCACAAACAATTCGATATATTCACTCGAATCTGCACGGGGTACATCGTGGCTTCTAGCCGCCAGCAACTGTAAGTGCTTCACTACATAAAGCTGAAGACGCTTTCGCGTCGATTCCTTCACGACCGCCGGATATCGGTCCAATACTAGCTGCAACTGGATAGATAAGGTCGAATGCGACCTTTTGCTTTCCTCATCATCTGAGGACTCCAACTCGGACTCTAAGTCCATAACTCTCCTGAGGCCGTCATGCCTCACTTGCGGCTGTTTGCCGGCTCGTCGGTGCAACTCTGGACTTCCAGGCGTTGTTAACGCCTTGTCCAACCTTACAACATTGTCGTCTTCCCTACTGACCACTATTGCTGGTCCTTGCTTCTGTACTTGTGTCGTCAACGACGACGGTCCCGGTTCAGTGGCAGCATTGGCCACATACTCCAAATGCCGTTCCGTAGGTGCAGTCCGGAATGGGGTGCTATGCGCAAACGCGCTGCCTTGTACCAATTCCGAGTACTGGGTAACGTCCGGTTGACCCTCCGAGGGAGCTGAAGAGCTCTCGGGCAATACCGGATACATCAGTGAGGGCATTTGGCTCGCTGGCAGCGACACTCCTGAGACCGCGGATCTATCTCCTGGTTTTCCACCAGGTCGTACAATGGACATCATCCGTGATACGGATAGCCCACCAGGCATTCCATAGCTCGCGCTGACATCGCGAGGAGTCTTTTTGTCCCGCTTTGGCGGGGGTTGGTATGCTGACGCAGATTGCGTCTTCACAGCCTGAAGCACAGGTAAGTCACCTGCGTCTGCAGCTGAGAACGGAGGATCCGGATCAAGAGAGCCAGTCATGGAAGCACGTTTTCAGCGTGATGCCAACAGAAAATCGAGAGGTTTTGATGAGAGTTGCCTAGTCGGTAACAAGCCTAGAGTCTAAAGCCGATAGCAGAAGATTTAAAAAAATGTAACCGGAGTTACGGGTTAGAACTATCCTGTGTGTATCACACAAGTGCTAAATCAGACCGCAGTATCGGATTGACTAGTACTTAGAGTGAAAACAAGAACTATCCTGTGTGTATCACACAAGTGCTAAATCAGACCGCAGTATCGGATTGACTAGTACTTAGAGTGAAAACAAGAAGTTATCTTACGTAATACTCTACTAAATGATTATAGCGTCGTTGATGCTGATGGTAATACGGATGAGTCCGTTACACTAACCGAACGAAGTGAGGTTGGGGTGAAGGCTGAGTTACTTATATACATACTTGGAGCCCTAACCGAACGAAGTGAGGTTGGGGTGGAGGCTAAGTTACTTATACATACTTGGAGCCCTAACCGAACGAAGTGAGGTTAGGGTGGAGGCTTAGTTGGGGGGGGTTTGGGGGCGAAGCCCCCAACGAGCTACGAAATTCGTGCCGAAGGCACGAATCGTAGCTCGTCTCTATATAATGGGGTTTGGGGGCGAAGCCCCCAACGAGCTACGAAATTCGTGCCGAAGGCACGAATCGTAGCTCATCTCTATATAATGGGACGACGCCTGGGAAAATGTGATGCTGACCAAGGCTGACCAAGAACCTTCCTTTTAGGGTAATAACATAAGAGTTGGCTCATTTCAGCATTAGAAATGCTTAGAAAATTCAGATAAAATCACTGAAAAATCAGAAAAAATTTGGGGCCTACTGATACACTGACTTGAGTTTTTCTGAGATTTATAAATGCTTAAAGAAATCTGAAAAATTCAAGAAAAATTCAATTTAGCTTACAATAATGCTCTGAGAGTTGAGGCAAACTGGGATTGAGCACTGAGTGAAAAATTCAAGAAAAATTCAATTTAGCTTACAATAATGCTCTGAGAGTTGAGGCAAACTGGGATTGAGCACTGAGTTGTGAAATGCGGAGGCCTTAACCGAACGAAGTGAGGTTGAGGCTGGGAATGAGCACTGAGTTCTTTATACATACTTGGAGCCCTAACCGAACGAAGTGAGGTTAGGGTGGAGGCTTAGTTGGGGGGGGTTTGGGGGCGAAGCCCCCAACGAGCTACGAAATTCGTGCCAAAGGCACGAATCGAGTGGAGGCTTAGTTGGGGGGGGTTTGGGGGCTTCGCCCCCAACGAGCTACGAAATTCGTGCCAAAGGCACGAATCGTAGCTCGTCTATAATATATGGGACGACGCCTGGGAAAAACTAATGCTGACCAAGGCTGACCAAGAACCTTCCTTTTAGGGTAATAACATAAGAGTTGGCTCATTTCAGCATTAGAAATGCTTAGAAAATTCAGATAAAATCACCGAAAAATCAGAAAAAATTCGAGGCCTACTGATACACTGACTTGAGTTTTTCTGAGATTTATAAATGCTTAAAGAAATCTGAAAAATTCAAGAAAAATTCAATTTAGCTTACAATAATGCTCTGAGAGTTGAGGCAAACTGGGATTAAGCATTGAGTTGTGAAAACCGAGGCCTTAACCGAACGAAGTGAGGTTGAGGCTGGGATTAAGCATTGAGTTGTGAAAACCGAGGCCTTAACCGAACGAAGTGAGGTTGAGGCTGGGATTAAGCACTGAGTTCTCTATACATACTTGGAGCCCTAACCGAACGAAGTGAGGTTAGGGTGGAGGCTTAGTTGGGGGGGGTTTGGGGGCGAAGCCCCCAACGAGCTACGAAATTCGTGCCGAAGGCACGAATCGTAGCTCGTCTCTATATAATGCGACGACGCCTGGGAAATGATGTGCTTAGTCAGTTTTGACAGTTTCTGACTAAGGCTGACAAATTCTCTATATAATGCGACGACGCCTGGGAAATGATGTGCTTAGTCAGTTTTGACAGTTTCTGACTAAGGCTGACAAAGGCTGACCAAGAACCTTCCTTTTAGGGTAACAACATAAGAGTTGGCTCATTTGAGTATTAAAAAATTCCAAGAAAATCACTAAAAATTCAGGAAAAATTCAGGAACTAATGATACACCGATTTAGATTTTCTTTTGAGATTTATAAATGCTTAAATAAGTCTGAAGTTTTCAAGAAAAATTCAATTGGTGTGTTTTTCAGAAGATGTTAGTGAAAATGCTCAAATAATTCCAGGAAAATCAACAGAAATTCAGGAAAAATTCAAGGGCTACTGATATACTGATTTTTGTTTTTTTGGAGATTTATAAATGCTTAAAAATTTGAAATATTCAAGAAAAATTCAATTTAGCTTACAATAATGCTCTGAGAGTTGAGGCAAACTAGGATTGAGCACTGAGTTGTGGAAAACCGAGGCCTTAACCGAACGAAGTGAGGTTGAGGCTGGGATTAAGCATTGAGTTGTGAAATACCGAGGCCTTAACCGAACGAAGTGAGGTTGAGGCTGGGATTAAGCATTGAGTTGTGAAATACCGAGGCCTTAACCGAACGAAGTGAGGTTGAGGCTGGGATTAAGCATTGAGTTGTGAAATACCGAGGCCTTAACCGAACGAAGTGAGGTTGAGGCTGGGATTAAGCATTGAGTTGTGAAATACCGAGGCCTTAACCGAACGAAGTGAGGTTGAGGCTGGGATTAAGCATTGAGTTGTGAAATACCGAGGCCTTAACCGAACGAAGTGAGGTTGAGGCTGGGATTAAGCATTGAGTTGTGAAATACCGAGGCCTTAACCGAACGAAGTGAGGTTGAGGCTGGGATTAAGCATTGAGTTGTGAAATACCGAGGCCTTAACCGAACGAAGTGAGGTTGAGGCTGGGATTAAGCATTGAGTTGTGAAATACCGAGGCCTTAACCGAACGAAGTGAGGTTGAGGCTGGGATTAAGCATTGAGTTGTGAAATACCGAGGCCTTAACCGAACGAAGTGAGGTTGAGGCTGGGATTAAGCATTGAGTTGTGAAATACCGAGGCCTTAACCGAACGAAGTGAGGTTGAGGCTGGGATTAAGCATTGAGTTGTGAAATACCGAGGCCTTAACCGAACGAAGTGAGGTTGAGGCTGGGATTAAGCATTGAGTTGTGAAATACCGAGGCCTTAACCGAACGAAGTGAGGTTGAGGCTGGGATTAAGCATTGAGTTGTGAAATACCGAGGCCTTAACCGAACGAAGTGAGGTTGAGGCTGGGATTAAGCATTGAGTTGTGAAATACCGAGGCCTTAACCGAACGAAGTGAGGTTGAGGCTGGGATTAAGCATTGAGTTGTGAAATACCGAGGCCTTAACCGAACGAAGTGAGGTTGAGGCTGGGATTAAGCATTGAGTTGTGAAATACCGAGGCCTTAACCGAACGAAGTGAGGTTGAGGCTGGGATTAAGCATTGAGTTGTGAAATACCGAGGCCTTAACCGAACGAAGTGAGGTTGAGGCTGGGATTAAGCATTGAGTTGTGAAATACCGAGGCCTTAACCGAACGAAGTGAGGTTGAGGCTGGGATTAAGCATTGAGTTGTGAAATACCGAGGCCTTAACCGAACGAAGTGAGGTTGAGGCTGGGATTAAGCATTGAGTTGTGAAATACCGAGGCCTTAACCGAACGAAGTGAGGTTGAGGCTGGGATTAAGCACTGAGTTCTCTATACATACTTGGAGCCCTAACCGAACGAAGTGAGGTTAGGGTGGAGGCTTAGTTGGGGGGGAAGCACTGAGTTCTCTATACATACTTGGAACCCTAACCGAACGAAGTGAGGTTAGGGTGGAGGCTTAGTTGGGGGGGTTTGGGGGCGAAGCCCCCAACGAGCTACGAAATTCGTGCCGAAGGCACGAATCGTAGCTCGTCTCTATATAATGCGACGACGCCTGGGAAATGATGTGCTTAGTCAGTTTTGACAGTTTCTGACTAAGGCTGACAAATACTTCCTTTTTCGTCTCTTTTTTCGGTCAGTTGGAAAAAGAAACAGTATATTAGTTATTATTTAAGTAATAAAAAATGTGTATATTAAATATTTCATTGTATGCTATCTCTCGGACACATGTGGAAGGTGTCCGGAGTCTGTGGATGTGGCCGAGGCCCAAATGCGATTTAGTGGACACCAGTTTTCACGCCTCGCGTGTTCTTTACCCAAACAGCACCAATTTTTCCACGGTTTCAACGTTGTAGTGAGTAAACTACACTACAAAGTAAGTGTTGATTAATTGATTGATGTACAAATATTAATAACCATTCTTCTAGCAAAACTTCGAAACTCGATTACAAAGTAAGTATTGATTGATTGATTGATTGATTGATATTAATAAATGATCAATTTAGCTACAACTTCAAAACTTGATTACAAAGTAAGTATTGACTGATTGATTGATTGATGACCATTAACAAACATTCTTATAGCGAAATTTTCAAACTCAACTACAAAGTAAGTAATGATTGATTGATTGATTGATGATTCTTAACAAACATTCAATAGCTCGACAACTTTCAGCTATTGATTGATCATTGTAAGTGATTTTTGATGTATTTGGGCTTAGAAAATGCTTAAAAAATTCGAAAAAATCACAGAAAAATCAGGAAAAATTCAATTCAGCTTATAGTGAAAGTTTGGGCTATTGTAGTAAGTGACATTTATTGTTTTTGGGCTTTATAAATGCTTAAAAAAATTAAATAAAATCAAGAAAAATTCAATTCAGCTTACAGTAACACTTTGACAACTTTGGGCTATTGATACACTCATCATGTAAGTGTCTTTCAATGGTTTTAAGCTATGAAAATGCTTAAAAAATTATTCTTTCAGGCAATCTTCAACTACTCATTCTAATAATGGACCCAGTACTCCTGAAGGTCAAAGACAGCAGGCTAGGATTCAAAGCAGGCTACAACAGTTACAAATGACTGATCCTGATGAGCGCCGTGCAAATAGAAGTAGAAGATCTACTTCAGTGGTTATACCACTTCATTATGGAACTGGGGATATGGGAACTGGGGATATGGGAACTAGGGATATGGGAACTGGGGATATGAGAATTGGAAGAAATGATCAGATTGCCTCTAGCTCTTTGGGAAGGCCTATTGGACCAACTGTTGCTATGAACTTATTTGCATCTGAGGATGTACAACTTGGAACTACAGGATTGGGGGATATGAGAACTGGGGGAAATAATCAGATTGGTTCAAGCTCTGGAGGAAATACTTCTAGCTCTTTGAGGAGGCCTGTTAGACCACCAACTGTTGCTGAGGATCTATTTGCTAGGGCTATTCCTGAAACTCATTTACCTGAAGGATGGAATGCCCCTTTGCAAAATCCTATTCCTAGAATGATACCACCTCTACCTCTTCCTGCACATAGAGCTCCTTATGTGCCTTCAATAGTAGCACCTCTACCAGCTGCTGTGCATGGAAGAGATAATAGAGTGGGATCAGTCAATCAGCCTGTAGTTGGTGGAACTGTTATGAGTATACCTGAAACTCATTTGCCTGAAGGTTGGGATGCTCCTTTGCAGAATCCTATACCTAGAATGCCTGCTTTATATGGGCCTGCTTTACCACTACCACTGCCACCTATACTTGGGAATAGAGAGAGAGAAATTAACCAGCAGGTTGCTCCTATACAAGCACAAGCATTAGCAGCATTGCAAGACCAACAAAGGTTGAGGCATATTGCTGCAGCTGAGGAGCAGGATAGACAACAGCAGGCACTAGCAGTATTGCAAGAGCAGCAAAGGCTCAGACATATTGCTATAGCTGAAGAGGAGGAGAGGCAACAGGAGTGGCAAAGGCAACAACAGGCATTAGCAGTATTGCATGAGCAACAACAGCTCAGAGAGCAAGGAAGACAACTACAGATATTACACCAGCCAGAGGTGAGAGAAAGATAACTTTCAGATGTTGCATTGACTAAGAAAGATTAACAGGATGTAGATCTCAATCCTGAATATAGGCCTTTGAATGAGGCTAGGGCTCAAAGGATCTTAGAAGGCTGGGAACAAGAACATGCAGCTGATTTGGAGGAGGACTTTGACAATCTAGATGCTCAAGATCTGGATGATCCTGTTGACAATAGGAGACAGCCAAATCTAGCAGCAGAGCAACTGGAACCTCCTCTTCATCCTCCCATTCTACAACAACCTATAAATGCTCTTCCAAGAGGAAGACAGCCTAATAATGATCCTGCTGAGAATATAGAGGAGGACTTAGAATATGTGGATCCACCTGTGCAAAATCTACCAGCACCTCCCATCCTACAAAGGGTTGATCATATTCAAGGCATCAATGCTCTTCCAAGAGGAAGACAGCCTTATATAGATGAACTCTCAGCACATTATCTTGGTCTTATGGATGTCATATGTCCACACTGTCAGGCTCTACACTGGGATGCTGAAAAGCTCACCAGTTCTACTAGACATCATACAAAATTTGGCATGTGCTGTCTACAAGGCCAGATTGATTTGCCCAGACTTGCAGACGCTCCACCAGAACTGCTTAACTTGCTCCAAGGTCACCATCCTCTTTCTGATGCTTTTAAAGCATCTATTCGCCAATACAATGCAGCTTTTGCATTTACATCTTTGGGAGTTAAACTTGATCACACAATCACCAATCGACCAGGACCATACAGCTTTAGGATTAATGGAGAGCTCCATCATCTGACAGGTGCTTTGCTTCCAACTGAAGGCAATCATCCTATATATGCACAACTCTACTTCTATGATCATAATCAACAATTGGCTTTTCGTCAACGGAGCAATCCTGGATTGGATCCTCAGATAATGGCCTCTTTGCAGGATATGCTTCATAGAGTCAATCCCTTTATTGGCTTATACAAGCATGCAAAGCAGATTATGACAGAAGTTCCTGAAGGCCAACCACAAAGGCTTTCTGTTCAACTTAGGGCTGACTTTGGAGATCATCGGCGCTATAACAACCCTAATGAACAGGAAGGAGTTGCAGCAATTATACCAGGAGATGGCTCTGAAGAACGATCAGATCACCGTGACATAGTCCTGCATCTGCATGGAGGTCAATTGAAGCGAATCAGCCATTTACACCCTTTTTATACTCCTCTGCACTACACAATCATATTTCCAACTGGAGAACATGGATTTCATTTAAACATTCCTTCTCAGCTGGGACCACCTCCTCTGCACTACACATCATATTTCCAACTGGAGAACATGGATTTCATTTAAACATTCCTTCTCAGCTGGGACCACGAGGGCAACGCAGAACACAAAATATCACTGAAACTGCTTACTATGCATACCGACTTCAGCAGAGATCTTTAGAAGCTAATGCCGCTTTGCTTTGGAGTGGTCGATTGTTTCAACAATATGTTGTCGATGCATGGGCTTCAATCGAACAAACAAAACTTAATTGGGTTAGACACAATCAAAGAAAGATTAGGGCTGAAGTCTATCAAGGAGTGGTTGATGCGGCTATTGGAGATGAAGACTTACGCAGGCAAAGTCGACGTGTGGTCCTCCCCTCTTCTCATGTTGGAAGTGAACGACACATGCAGCAACTATTCCAGGACTCTATGGCTATTTGCAGACATTTCCATAAACCAGATCTCTTTATCACTATGACCGCCAATCCAAAGTGGCCAGAAATTGAAGAGGCTCTGTTGAAAGAACCTATGGTTAATGGAAAGAGGCAAACAGCTTCTGACCGTCCAGATATTGTTGCCAGAGTATTTGAACTCAAGAAAAATGCTCTTTTGAAGGATATCAAAGATGGTCTCTTTGGAAAATGTGTGGCATCTGTCCATACCATTGAATTTCAAAAGAGGGGACTTCCACATATACATATCTTGATCTTTTTCCATCATCATGACAAGATCAAAGATGCAGCTCATGTGGACACTATTGTTTCTGCTCAAATTCCTGATCCAGTGACTCAGCCTCAATTGTATCAGGTATTGGCTTTGCTTGAATTATCAATGCAGTAACTGACCTTTGTTATTAGGTTGTTACTACCAATATGGTTCATGGTCCATGTGGAGCAGATTTTCCCAATGCCAAGTGCATGGTAGATGGCAAATGTTCCAAGAGATATCTCAAGGAATTTCAGGAAGCTACACAGTATGGTGATGATGGCTATCCCCAATATGCCAGACCTAACAATGGCCGCTTTTTTGAAAAGCATGGTCGTCGTTATGACAATCGTAATGTTGTCCCATACAATCCATATCTCTCAGCCAAATTCCAATGTCATATCAATGTGGAAGTCTGTGCTTCAGTGGATGCAATCAAATACATTCACAAGTACATCTACAAGGGCCATGATAGGACAACTTTGGAGATTGCTAGGGAGGAGAGGGATGAAATCAAGGAACACTTGGATGCCAGATACATTTCTGCTCCTGAGGCTTGCTGGCACATCTTTGAATTCAACATGCATGCTGAATATCCTTCAGTGTACAGATTGCCTGTGCACTTGGAAAACCAGCATGAAGTCTATTTCCCAGATGATGAACCAATACAGGTGGTGGCTGCTAGACCTAATGCAGACAAGACTGCACTCACAGCTTGGTTTGAAGCCAATACCAGGTTTCCCAATAATAACACCACTTATCAGAACTTTCCAACCAAGTTTGTTTATGAAGCATCTAAACGGAGTTGGAAGGAGAGGCAGAGAGGGACAGCAATTGGAAGGATGTATTTTGCTTCACCAAGACAGGGAGAAAGGTTCTATCTCAGGATGCTCTTGACTGTTGTAACCAATGCAACTTCATGGGCTGATCTCAGGACAGTCAATGGCCATATCTATCCCACTTATCAAGAAGCATGCAAGGCTCTAGGTCTTTTGGAGGATAATGCAGAATGGAGGCAGTGTCTCACTGAAGCTGCTCCAATCCAACTAGGATCAGCTCTCAGGCAGCTGTTTTGCACTATTCTATTCCACTGTGCTCCTGCCACTCCTGAGGCTCTATGGAACGAATTCAAACATTCTATCTGTGATGATCTTCGACACAGATTAGAACATACTAGGCAATACAGGGACCGAGTCTTTACCAATGAGGATGTCTATGACTATGGCCTTTATCTCATCAATGACACTTTGATGAATTTTGGGAAAACTCTGAAAGACTTTCCCAACATGCCAGAGGCTCAACAGAATTGGAATATAGTTCCAGGTAATTGGCATTTGCATAAGAGATTGACTTGAATACTGATCAATCTTCTAGGCAATAGACTTTTGGAAGATGAAACTAATTATGATGTTGAGGACCTCAAGCAAAGAGTGGAGGGAAACAAAGCCAAGTTCAATGTGGAACAACTGGAAACTTTCAATGCTGTCATGGATTCTGTGAACAACAATTTGGGCAGGATGCTATTCATTCACAGTGCTGGAGGATGTGGCAAAACTTTTGTCTGCAATACTCTGTGAACAACAATTTGGGCAGGATGCTATTCATTCACAGTGCTGGAGGATGTGGCAAAACTTTTGTCTGCAATACTCTGGCTGCTGCAGTTCGTTCTCATGGAGATGTGGCATTATGTGTAGCATCATCTGGCATTGCTGCCTTATTGTTGGAAGGGGGTAGGACAGCTCATTCAAGATTCAAAATTCCCATTCCTGCTCTTGACACATCCATTGCCAATATCAAGAGAGGAACCCAGTTATCACAGCTCATACTTCGCACCAAAGTTGTTATTTGGGATGAAGTTCCAATGCAACACAAAAATGCCATTGACTCTGTTGATCGTGGCTTCAGAGACATCTTCAATAATGACATTTCCTTTGGTGGAGTCACTGTGGTTTTTGGAGGGGACTTTAGGCAAACTCTTCCAGTGGTTCCACATGGACTCAGGCAGCAGATGATTGCTGCTTCACTCAAAAGGGGCCGACTTTGGGATAATATTCAAGTCCATTACTTGGTCCAAAATATGCGGTTGGAGCAGACTGTGGACAATATTGCTCATGCAGCTTGGTTGTTGGATGTTGGTGCAGGGAAAAATCTAGGACCTGGAGAAACAGTCAAACTGCCTGAAAGGATGATCTGTGATGACAATTCTATCACTGGATTGATTTCTTCCACATATCCTGATATTGGTCATCCTCAAAATGATCAGTATTACCTGGACCGGACTATTCTCTCTGGCAAGAACTCAGATATAGAGGAGATCAATGCAGAAGTTCTAGAGAGGTATCCAGGGGAAGAAAGGATTTTACAGAGTGCAGATTCTGTTCTCTCTGATAACAGGAATCCTGATGGCCTTGCCTTATATCCTGTGGAATATCTCAACTCTTTGAAAGCCAGTAGTTTGCCTTTGGCTAAACTGGCTTTGAAGATTGGAGTTCCTGTCATGCTTCTCAGGAATCTGGACACAACCAAAGGACTTTGCAATGGAACAAGAATGATTGTCACTCACATCAGCACTAGAGTCCTCAGATGTCGTATTATCAGTGGAGATGCCAAGTTTGCAGGTTCAACTGTTTTGATTCCAAGGATCAATCTAGATGCCTCTGAAGAGGATTTGCCCATACCATTACGCAGGAGACAGTTTCCAATTCGATTGGCCTTTGCTATGACTATCAACAAGTCTCAAGGGCAATCAGTCAAGCATGTTGGATTGGACCTTCGATCACCGGTTTTTACACATGGCCAACTCTATGTTGCACTTTCTCGATGCACATCAGGAGATCGTATCAAGGTGATTTTGTCAGAAGAAAATACATCAAGAGCAACTGCAAATATTGTGTATCAAGAAGTTCTTAATGGTTTACAAATGTAAGTGTGATTGTTAATTATATACTTATTACTAACTTTATATTTTAGCATCTAACTTGATACTGTACATATAACTTGGAATTGTAGCATTATTTTTTGGGTTTACAAATGTGAGTATGATTGTTAATTACCTACTTATTACTGACTTTTATATTTTAGCATCTAACTTGATATTTGTTGATACTGTACTAATAGAATATATATAACTTGGAATTGTAACATCATTTCTTGATAAATGTGAACTTTCTATTCTTTAACAACATATGCTTGAACCAGTAAGACATAATGAAAGTAAGTCATGATAGAAGTTGAGTTATGAATATACATATTTGGAACCCCTAACCGAACGAAGTGAGGTTGGGGTGAAGGCTGAGTTACTTATATACATACTTGGAGCCCTAACCGAACGAAGTGAGGTTGGGGTGGAGGCTAAGTTACCTATACATACTTGGAGCCCTAACCGAACGAAGTGAGGTTAGGGTGGAGGCTTAGTTGGGGGGGGTTTGGGGGCGAAGCCCCCAACGAGCTACAAAATTCGTGCCGAAGGCACGAATCGGGTGGAGGCTTAGTTGGGGGGGGTTTGGGGGCGAAGCCCCCAACGAGCTACAAAATTCGTGCCGAAGGCACGAATCGTAGCTTGTCTATATAGAATGGGACAACCGTTTTGTGGGAATTGATTGATTAGTCAGTTCTGACTAAGGCTGACAAATACTTGCCTTTTTTGTTTGTTTTTCGGTCAGTTTTCCAGTAGAAAAGAAAAAAAAAAGATATTAATTAATGAAAAAGAGTGTATATTAAATATTTAAATGTACAATATCTCCCGGACACATGTGGAAGGTATCTGGAGTGTGTGAATGTGGCCGAGGCCAAAACGCGATTTAGTGGACACCAGTTTTCACGCCTCGCGTGTTTTTAAACCAAACAGCATCAATTTTTCCACGGTTTCAATGTTGTAGTGAGTAAACTACACTACAAAGTAAGTGTTGATTGATTGATTGATTTACAAATATTAATAACCATTCTTATAGCAACGCTTCGAAACTCAATTACAAAGTAAGTATTGATTGATTGATTGATTGATAGATATTAATAAATGATTGATCTAGCTACAACTTCGAAATTTGATTACAAAGTAAGTATTGACTGATTGATTGATTGATGACTATTAACAAACATTCTTATAGCGAAATTTTCACACTCAACTACAAAGTAAGTAATTATTAATTGATTGATTGATGAATCTTAACAAACATTCAATAGCTCGACAACTTTCAGCTATTGATTGATCATTGTAAGTGATTTTTAATGTATTTGAGCTTAAAAAATGCTTAAAAAATTCGAAAAAAATCACAGAAAAATCAGGGAAAATTCAATTCAGCTTATAGTGAAAGTTTGGGCTATTGTAGTAAGTGACTTTCATTGTTTTTGAGCTTTATAAGTGCTTAAAAAATTCAAAAAAATTCAGAAAAATTCAGAAAAATTCAGAAAAATTCTATTCAGCTTACAGTAATACTTGGACAACTTTGAGCTATTGATACACTCATCATGTAAGTGTCTTTCAATAGTTTTAAGCTATGAAAATGCTTAAAAAATTATTCTTTCAGGCAATCTTCAACTACTCATTCTAATAATGGACCCAGTACTCCTGAAGGTCAAAGACAGCAGGCTAGGATTCAAAGCAGGCTACAACAGTTACAAATGACTGATCCTGATGAGCGTCGTTCAAATAGAAGTAGAAGATCTACTTCAGTGGTTATACCACTTCATTATGGAACTGGGGATATGGGAACTGGGGATATGAGAACTGGGGATATGAGAATTGGAAGAAATGATCAGATTGCCTCTAGCTCTTTGGGAAGGCCTATTGGACCAACTGTTGCTATGAACTTATTTGCATCTGAGGATGTACAACTTGGAACTACAGGATTGGGGGATATGAGAACTGGGGGAAATAATCAGATTGGTTCAAGCTCTGGAGGAAATACTTCTAGCTCTTTGAGGAGGCCTGTTAGACCACCAACTGTTGCTGAGGATCTATTTGCTAGGGCTATTCCTGAAACTCATTTACCTGAAGGATGGAATGCCCCTTTGCAAAATCCTATTCCTAGAATGATACCACCTCTACCTCTTCCTGCACATAGAGCTCCTTATGTGCCTTCAATAGTAGCACCTCTACCAGCTGCTGTGCATGGAAGAGATCATAGAGTGGGATCAGTCAATCAGCCTGTAGTTGGTGGGACTGCTATGAGTATACCTGAAACTCATTTGCCTGAAGGTTGGGATGCTCCTTTACAGAATCCTATACCTAGAATGCCTGCTTTGCATAGAGCTGCTTTGCCAAACTTCACAATGCCACTGCCACTGCCACCTGCACTTAGGAATAGAGGGAGACAGCAGGTTGCTCCTATACAAGCACAATCATTAGCAGCATTGCAAGACCAACAAAGGTTGAGGCATATTGCTGCAGCTGAGGAGCAGGATAGACAATGGCAGGCACTAGCAGTATTGCAGGAGCAACAGAGGCAACAACAGGCATTAGCAGTATTGCATGAGCAACAACAGCTCAGAGATATTGCTATAGCTGAAGAGCATGCAGTAGCAGAGGCACAAAGGGCTTTACATCAGCTAGAGGTGAGACAAAGACAACTTTTAAAAGTTGCATTGACTAAGAAAGATTAACAGGATGTAGATCTCAATCCTGAACATAGGCCTTTAAATGAGGCTAGAGCTGAAAGGATCTTACAAAATTGGGAACAGCAACGTTTAGCTGATCTTGAAGAGGATTTTAATGATTTGGATCCTCATGGATTAGAAAATATCCATGCAGCTTTTGATGAAATGCTTCAAAATCCTTTGGAGTATTTGGAACATCCCATTGACAATGAGATTGATCCAAATCCACTGGATAATTATAGGAATGATCTTGCTGAGAATATAGAGGAGGACTTGGAGTATGTGGATCTACCTGGAGATAATAGACAGCAAAATCTACCAGCACCTCCTAACTTGGAGTATGTGGATCTACCTGGAAATGTCATGCAGCAGAATGTACCAGCACCTCCTGTCTTACAAAGGATTCAAGAACCTGATGATGTTCAGCCTAGGAATGCTCTTCCAACAGGAAGACAGCATTACATAGATGGATCCCCTTCACACTATCTTGGTTCTATGGATGTTGCATGTCCACACTGTCATGCTCTACATTTTGATGCTGAAAAGCTCTCCAAGTCTACTAGACGTAATCCAAAGTTTGGCATGTGCTGTTTACAAGGGCAGATTGATTTGCCCAGACTTGCAGATGCTCCACCAGAACTGCTTAGCTTACTCCAAGGCTATCATGCTCTTTCTGATGCTTTCAAAGCATCTATTCACCAATACAATGCAGCCTTTGCATTTACATCTCTGGGAGTCAAAATTGACCATGCGATTACAAATGCTCCAGGACTATACAGCTTTAGGATTAATGGAGAGCTCCATCATCTGACAGGTGCTTTGCTTCCAACTGAAGGTGATCATCCTGTGTATGCACAACTCTACTTCTACGATCACAATCAACAATTGGCTTTTCGTCAGAGAAGCAATCCTAGATTGGATCCTCAGATAATGGCCTCTTTGCAGGATATGCTTCATAGAGTCAATCCCTTTATTGGCTTATACAAGCTTGCAAAGCAGATTATGACAGAAGTACCTGAAGGCCAACCACAAAGGCTTTCTGTTCAACTTAGAGCTGACTTTGGAGACCATCAACGCTATAACAACCCTAATGAACAGGAAGGAGTTGCTGCAATTATACCAGGAGATGGTTCTGAAGAACGATCAGATCACCGTGACATAGTCCTGCATCTGCATGGAGGTCAATTGAAGCAAATCAGCCATTTGCATCCCTATTATACTCCCTTGCACTATACTGTCATATTTCCAACTGGAGAACCTGGATTTCACACCGATATTCAATCTCAATTTGGACCAGCAGGAGAACAAAGAGCCAAAAAGGTTAGCCAAACTGCATATTATGCATATAGGCTGCAGCAGAGGGCTTTGGAAGCCAATGCTGCATTGCTTTGGAGTAGCAGACTGTTCCAGCAATATGTTGTGGATGCATGGGCATCAATAGAACAATCAAAGCTCAACTGGGTCAGGCAGAATCAAAAGAAGATTAGGGCTGAAGTCTATCAAGGAGTGGTCGATGCGGCTACTGGAGATGAAGATTTACGCAGGCAAAGCCGACGTGTGGTCCTCCCCTCTTCTCATGTTGGAAGTGAACGACATATGCAGCAACTATTCCAGGACTCTATGGCTATTTGCAGGCATTTCCACAAACCAGATCTCTTCATCACTATGACTGCCAATCCAAAGTGGCCAGAAATTGAAGAGGCTCTGTTGAAGGAACCTATGGTTAATGGAAAGAGGCAAACAGCTTCTGACTGTCCAGATATTGTTGCCAGAGTATTTGAACTCAAGAAGAATGCTCTTTTGAAGGACATAAAAGATGGTCTATTTGGAAAATGTGTGGCATCTGTCCATACCATTGAATTTCAAAAGAGGGGACTTCCACATATACATATCTTGATCTTTTTCCATCATCATGACAAGATCAAAGATGCAGCTCATGTGGACACTATTGTTTCTGCTCAAATTCCTGATCCAGTGACTCAGCCTCAATTGTATCAGGTATTGGCTTTGCTTGAATTATCAATGCAGTAACTGACCTTTGTTATTAGGTTGTTACTACCAATATGGTTCATGGTCCATGTGGAGCAGATTTTCCCAATGCCAAGTGCATGGTAGATGGCAAATGTTCCAAGAGATATCTCAAGGAATTTCAGGAAGCTACACAGTATGGTGATGATGGCTATCCCCAATATGCCAGACCTAACAATGGCCGCTTTTTTGAAAAGCATGGTCGTCGTTATGACAATCGTAATGTTGTCCCATACAATCCATATCTCTCAGCCAAATTCCAATGTCATATCAATGTGGAAGTCTGTGCTTCAGTGGATGCAATCAAATACATTCACAAGTACATCTACAAGGGCCATGATAGGACAACTTTGGAGATTGCTAGGGAGGAGAGGGATGAAATCAAGGAACACTTGGATGCCAGATACATTTCTGCTCCTGAGGCTTGCTGGCACATCTTTGAATTCAACATGCATGCTGAATATCCTTCAGTGTACAGATTGCCTGTGCACTTGGAAAACCAGCATGAAGTCTATTTCCCAGATGATGAACCAATACAGGTGGTGGCTGCTAGACCTAATGCAGACAAGACTGCACTCACAGCTTGGTTTGAAGCCAATACCAGGTTTCCCAATAATAACACCACTTATCAGAACTTTCCAACCAAGTTTGTTTATGAAGCATCTAAACGGAGTTGGAAGGAGAGGCAGAGAGGGACAGCAATTGGAAGGATGTATTTTGCTTCACCAAGACAGGGAGAAAGGTTCTATCTCAGGATGCTCTTGACTGTTGTAACCAATGCAACTTCATGGGCTGATCTCAGGACAGTCAATGGCCATATCTATCCCACTTATCAAGAAGCATGCAAGGCTCTAGGTCTTTTGGAGGATAATGCAGAATGGAGGCAGTGTCTCACTGAAGCTGCTCCAATCCAACTAGGATCAGCTCTCAGGCAGCTGTTTTGCACTATTCTATTCCACTGTGCTCCTGCCACTCCTGAGGCTCTATGGAACGAATTCAAACATTCTATCTGTGATGATCTTCGACACAGATTAGAACATACTAGGCAATACAGGGACCGAGTCTTTACCAATGAGGATGTCTATGACTATGGCCTTTATCTCATCAATGACACTTTGATGAATTTTGGGAAAACTCTGAAAGACTTTCCCAACATGCCAGAGGCTCAACAGAATTGGAATATAGTTCCAGGTAATTGGCATTTGCATAAGAGATTGACTTGAATACTGATCAATCTTCTAGGCAATAGACTTTTGGAAGATGAAACTAATTATGATGTTGAGGACCTCAAGCAAAGAGTGGAGGAAAACAAGGCCAAGTTCAATGTGGAACAACTGGAGACTTTCAATGCTGTCATAAACTCAGTGAACAACAATTTGGGCAGGATGCTATTCATTCACAGTGCTGGAGGATGTGGCAAAACCTTTGTCTGCAATACTCTGGCTGCTGCAGTTCGTTCCCATGGAGATGTGGCATTATGTGTAGCATCATCTGGCATTGCTGCCTTATTGTTGGAAGGGGGTAGGACAGCTCATTCAAGATTCAAAATTCCTATTCCTGCTTTTGACACATCCATTGCCAATATCAAGAGAGGAACTCAGTTATCACAGCTCATACTTCGCACCAAAGTTGTTATTTGGGATGAAGTTCCAATGCAACACAAAAATGCCATTGACTCTGTTGATCGTGGCTTCAGAGACATCTTCAATAATGACATTTCCTTTGGTGGAGTCACTGTGGTTTTTGGAGGGGACTTTAGGCAAACTCTTCCAGTCGTTCCACATGGACTTAGGCAGCAGATGATTGCTGCTTCACTCAAAAGGGGCCGACTTTGGGATCATATTCAAGTTCATTACTTGGTCCAAAATATGAGATTGGATCAGACTGCAGAGAATATTGCTCATGCAGCTTGGTTGTTGGATGTTGGTGCAGGGAAAAATCTAGGACCTGGAGAAACAGTCAAACTGCCTGAAAGGATGATCTGTGATGACAATTCTATCACTGGATTGATTTCTTCCACATATCCTAATATTGGTCATCCTCAAAATGATCAGTATTATCTGGACCGGACTATTCTCTCTGGCAAGAACTCTGATATAGAGGAGATCAATGCAGAAGTTCTAGAGAGGTATCCAGGGGAAGAAAGGATTTTACAGAGTGCAGATTCTGTTCTCTCTGATAACAGGAATCCTGATGGCCTTGCCTTATATCCTGTGGAATATCTCAACTCTTTGAAAGCCAGTAGTTTGCCTTTGGCTAAACTGGCTTTGAAGATTGGAGTTCCTGTCATGCTCCTCAGGAATCTGGACACAACCAAAGGACTTTGCAATGGAACAAGAATGATTGTCACTCATATCAGCACCAGAGTCCTCAGATGTCGTATTATCAGTGGAGATGCCAAGTTTGCAGGTTCAACTGTTTTGATTCCAAGGATCAATCTAGATGCCTCTGAAGAGGATTTGCCCATACCATTACGCAGGAGACAGTTTCCAATTCGATTGGCCTTTGCTATGACTATTAACAAGTCTCAAGGGCAATCAGTCAAGCATGTTGGATTGGACCTTCGATCACCTGTTTTTACACATGGCCAACTTTATGTTGCACTTTCTCGATGCACATCAGGAGATCGTATCAAGGTGATTTTATCAGAAGAAAATACATCAAAAACAACTGCAAATATTGTATATCAAGAAGTTCTCAATGGTTTACAAATGTAAGTGTGATTGTTAATTAACTACTTATTACTAACTTTATATTTTAGCATCTAACTTGATACTGTACATATAACTTGGAATTATAGCATTGTTTCTTGGGTTTACAAATGTGAGTGTGATGTTTAATTACCTACTTATTACTAACTTTTATATTTTAGCATCTAACTTGATATTTGTTGATACTGTACTAATAGAATATATATAACTTGGAATTGTAACATCATTTCTTGATAAATGTGAACTTTCTATTCTTTAACAACATATGCTTGAACCAGTAAGACATAATGAAAGTAAGTCATGATAGAAGTTGAGTTATGAATATACATATTTGGAACCCCTAACCGAACGAAGTGAGGTTGGGGTGAAGGCTGAGTTACTTATATACATACTTGGAGCCCTAACTGAACGAAGTGAGGTTGGGGTGGAGGCTAAGTTACTTATACATACTTGGAGCCCTAACCGAACGAAGTGAGGTTAGGGTGGAGGCTTAGTTGGGGGGGGGAGGCTAAGTTACTTATACATACTTGGAGCCCTAACCGAACGAAGTGAGGTTAGGGTGGAGGCTTAGTTGGGGGGGGGTTTGGGGGCAAAGCCTCCAACGAGCTACGAAATTCGTGCCGAAGGCACAAATCGTAGCTCGTCTATATAGAATGGGACAACTGTTTCGTGGAAATGATGTGCTTAGTCAGTTTTGACAGTTTCTGACTAAGGCTGACAAAGAATTGCCTTTTTTGTTTGTTTTTGAGTAGATGTGTGTATAAAATGCTTAAAAAATTCAGATAAAATCACTGAAAAATCAGAAAAAATCAAGGCCTACTGATACACTGATTTTAGTTTTTTGGAGATTTATAAATGTTCAATAAAATCCGAAGAATTCAAGAAAAATTCAATTGCTCTGTTTTTCAGGAGATGTTAGTGGAAAATGCTCAAATAATTCCAGGAAAATCACCAGAAAATCAGGAAAAACTCAAAGGCTACTAATATACTGATTTTTAGTTTTTTTAAAGATTTATAAATGCTGAATAAAGTCCGAAGAATTAAAACTCAAAGGCTACTAATATACTGATTTTTAGTTTTTTTAAAGATTTATAAATGCTGAATAAAGTCCGAAGAATTGTGGAATAAGCACTGAGTTGTGAAATGCGGAGGCCTTAACCGAACGAAGTGAGGTTGAGGCCGGGAATAAGCACTGAGTTCTCTATACATACTTGGAGCCCTAACCGAACGAAGTGAGGTTAGGGTGGAGGCTTAGTTGGGGGGGGTTTGGGGGCGAAGCCCCCAACGAGCTACGAAATTCGTGCCGAAGGCACGAATCGTAGCTCGTCTTACTAAGGTGTGACGCCTTCGTGATACAGAGGGGACTCCGAGCTATAGGGGTGAATTAGTATTTGTCATTCTTACTTCAAGAAGGACGCGGTCTCATGCGGATCATCTCTCTTTTTTGTTCACAAATTTGGAACAAGGACATGTAGTTTACAAGTCCCGAACGTTGCTAGCGGGGGCATTTACTAACTTGTTTTCCAACTTGCATCTTGACTAGGTTTTTGCACACCTGTGAATCATAACAATGACACTACAAACTTCTCTTCAATTCCATATCGATCTTATCCAGGCTCATCTCAAAGAAGGCAAGGTTCCTACTCCTTGCTACGAAATGTCACTTCCTGATCAGATAGTCCAAACGATGCGGTACAGGTTCATCAACCTTTTTACTAAGCTACGGGCGTGAAGTGGTCGACAATTTACCGGAGAAGCGTGCTAGGCGATTTCAAGAAGCAATCTGTAATGTATCCCTCCGTCTTGGTCAGATACTTGATGACCCCAATGGGGAGGTAAACCTTTTGGTTCCTTGGATCCCGAAGACGATTGATATTCGGATTCAACAGCACTTTGCTCAACTTCAAATTCCAACGCTGAACCACAGACCGTCTCTCCTCCTACATGGACTCGGGAACACTGATGCCTTTGACTTTGATTTACCGAGGTCTGCGTCTGATTCATCCCGACCATCGCGAGCAACAATTCTTCGCTCCACTTTCCCGCGAGGGCCAAGTCCTACCGAGAGCACACATTCGTGAGATGACTCATTTGACTCCTTCAGAATTTTACTTGAATTCTATACAGATTTTTATTCAATACGGCTGGAGCAGGCAAGACACGACTCGTACTCCAAGGTCTTTGTGAGGAGTGGGGCTTCTACCTGACTTGTTCACGAGAAGCCAGTGAGTGTGGTTCTGCGGACGTTGAGCATATCCTTCACCCTTTCTCCGGGCACCTGAAAAATTGTGGACTCAATAAAAATCCGAAGACCGTGGCTCAGTTCGACGATAATATGGATCATGCAGAAAGATGCTTCACTGCCATCTTAACTGCTCGTTTTCTAGTATTCATGTGCCTCTTAGCGGCTTTTGAGGCCCGGTTCGGAACCCCAGCTGCCAGTCAATTACCTGCTCTCAAGAAAGTCTGGCTGCTCGTTCAACTTGATACCCGTCTTCTAGCGCAAGATGGGCATTCTGATATATTATCGGAACTGACTACGCTTCTATGTCATGTGGAGAAGCACAATACACTTACCGCTGACTATATGAGAGTCTTAAATATCTGCAGAACCTTTTTAGGCGACAATGTTCGCATTTACTGTGTGCTTGATGAAGCGCAGACTGCGGCTAGTTCCTATCGTAATGCTTTCATCAATGACCAGGGGGACAGGCGACCTACATTGCGTGCCATGCTAAAAATTTGGAGTGGTCTTGAC
Organism: Macrolepiota albuminosa; assembly: GCA_027475525.1. NCBI lineage: Eukaryota > Fungi > Basidiomycota > Agaricomycetes > Agaricales > Agaricaceae > Macrolepiota > Macrolepiota albuminosa. The sequence continues at coordinate 89,664 of JAMWFC010000132.1, forward strand.
ATGCAACATGTTACCACAGGAACATCTCTAAATCTCAGCTATATTAATGAAGCGCTTTCCTCCACCATTTCAAAGTATACACCCATGGCCAAGGAGGCAGTGACTGATACTGGCTCATTTGTAGAGGAAGCGAGCCAAATCGAGGGATTTTTGCGCTATTATCTCCCATCATGGTTTTTAGAATCTGCAAGTGGTAAAGAACTCATTGAACGTGCTAAATATTGGTTGTGTGGAAGGTAAGTGATTATCTGAATGAGATTGCTATAGATGTCAAGGACATATTTTAGGCCTCGGTTTATATCATCATACGTTTTATGTTTAATCGAGAATAACCTCCAATGCCCTCATCAAGTCCTCACACTAGGCCTCGGTTTATATCATCATACGTTTTATGTTTAATCGAGAATAACCTCCAATGCCCTCATCAAGTCCTCACACAGTATATTAAGACGGTAACCAATTTTGTTCCCGCAGATGCAGAACACTGGGAGAACCTTGAAAGATCGGTGACTCTACAATCAGAAAAGCTTGAAGACTCGATCTATGGGAAAGGGAAATCATTTTTCCTTATAGAGCCTTTTGATGTCACCCGAGGTAAATTTTTTCTCTCCAAGTTTTGTATATTTTGTACTGAGCTCACTGGTTAGTGATGAACTTGAATGATGATCTGCGTCAATCGGTTCAAACGCTGGTGTATCGTCGACTACTTGGTGGTAGAACTGACTTCCAATCCAGTGGGGAGGGCTTGGTCGATATTGATCTCGTGGAATCTGGCTTTGCTCGATATCCTAGTGCTGCTCGAGGGAAGGCTACTTTTGATGAGCCTCTTGCATATCTTGCGGCTGATCACTGGATCACTTCTGAAGCCAAGTCAAAGCACAAATATTTCGTCCAGCGTATTCATGAGAATGCTACAAATAGCAATGGATTAGAACGCTATACTGCAATGTGCCTGGCACATGTGTTCAAGGAATTTACTCCCTTGTCGGCTGTCTTTGACTTTGCAAAAATTCAAGCAAACAGAAAGCTAGCTAATGAGAAAGCTAGACTGGTGTCTTGCTGGATCAATGCTAACGAGATGTTTATGGTTGCTTCTACTGTGTCTCACTAATAATGCGCAAGAACCGAGGTGGATTTGTGGACCAGCACATGTCATCGCCGTCAAAGATCCTCGGTTATACTTCAAGAAATCCCAAAGATGATATCAATTGGTTAAAATTCCGTATAAATGCACCATTCTTATTTCCTCGAACCAATTTCGGGCCGGACTTGATGTTTATATCAATTGGTTAAAATTCCGTATAAATGCACCATTCTTATTTCCTCGAACCAATTTCGGGCCGGACTTGATGTTTTGTTTACAATTGGAAGGGGGAGAACTCCTGACTGTCGCGCTGCAAACTCAATACAGGAGTATGCTTCCGCCATAACGACTCCAAATGCAATCCAAAAGGCCGTCAACAGCGTCAATCCTGACAAATTTTATCGTAATGTAAGTTGAAACATTTCAGAATTCTGCTGCTTCTAATAATACAATGAATCTAGACCAACGGGAAAGCTTATGTTTCAGAGTCGTATGGTGATCTTCCAAAGCAAACCTTGGATGCATTGGATAGTCTTCCTCAGAGATATAGTGCCGACAATGTGGGCTACCATAGCGTTCTATGCGGACTTTTCGCCTGTCCAACTGTGGCGCCTGGAAAACCTGAGGGCTGGCAGGCTTACAAGGAAATTCTTGAGAAGATAGACGCCGCCAAAGTTACTGTCAATCTTGACCATGAATTCTTCGTTGTCAAATTTGACGTCATCCGAGAACTTACTCGAGAGATGCTGCCAACCGGTGCTCTAGACCGTCTTGTCAAAGGGTTGAGGGCGAGATGGTCGGTTGAAGCTCAGGAACGCGAAAAGATAGGGAAAAAGAGGTCTGCAGAAAAACCAGCAGATAAGAAGCCTGGGAAGAAGGCGAAGAAAACAAATGCCGGGGATATTAAGACGGGGCCATAAACCTGTGGCTCTGAGCAGAGAAACTAGCACGGGAAGAAGACTTGAAACTTACCTGAATACTGTAATCCAACTGTGATCCCAAATTCTGTGTAAAACCGTGCAAGCACTCTAGCTTTAAATCAGCAGATTCATGCCTTTTGACTGTATGAAATAATTTGGGGCTTTTTTTCACAGAATGTATATGGAAAGTTTGTACACGATGCTCGCTCCTATGAGAAGTTTTGACTAGAAATTGTTTTTTAAGTATATATGGTAATACGAATACACTTGATATGGATACCGATGAATGTAAGATTATACAAGCAATACAAATTTGGTTCCTGACCTTTCTAATACAGTTATGCAATTCCGTAGAGTTCCGCGATATAAATAAGTCTCCGAATGATCATGGACGTGAGTGCAATCGACCAGGGACAGAGAACACAATAGCAGAAGATACCTGCAAGGCGACAATTATAAATCAGAAATGGCACAGGGAAAAGGATCTACTACAACTCACCAATAAAAGATACACACCAAATCTATGAACGTCTATCACGAGCTGACGATGAACAGCTTTGATACGAGGGTCGAGCACAACAGTCTCTGGCCCGAATATCGGTGGTCGACGAAGATTATGATCTGTTGGCGCCCCTGCTTCAGGTGGTACTGTTGCGTACGAAGGAATAGTATCACTTGAAACGGATGGTCGACCTATACCTCCTTGGGTCTCGATTGAGAATGGTGCAATCGCAGCAACATTAAGTTGTCCAGGTTGCGATTTTTCCTGCAGGGCGATCGCACTTTGAGAGAATGCTTTATGTTGATTGAGTACACCCTCAACAAAGGTTTGCGCTTCTGTATCCGCTTCTTGCATCTCCCATGCGCGTAATTGGGTTGCCCCGCGCCTCCAAATTTGGGTGCAAGATCTGTCTCACAATGGATATCAACGACGGTGATTGGAAGTTGTGAGAGGTATGTCACGACGTACCCTCGCCAAGCTGAGTAGAATTGTCCCCCACCAACAACAAAAATTAGAATCGGAACTATTCTCCAGGCACGGTTAGCCTCCGGAGGGGTAGGAACCAACATGATCAGGAGCAGTACGATTAGAATTCCAAGTAGCATATTGAGTGTCCCCATGGTATACCTAAAGTAGCTGATTCAGAAATTAGTCTGCAAAACATGACACTGTCGAAAGCACCAATAAAGTTGTTTTGGGAGATTGATATTCGCACTGGCAGCTAGGAGAAACCTTGGAAGACTGCATCGCTCAAGCGACGAATACACCTCTTCATAGATATGTAGGAACTGATAAATGCGCGGCAATGAACAATATACTGTTGAGATACAACCGCTGGTGAGAGAAGTATGTCGGCTCACAATATCAGGATGGCAACTTCGTGAAAGATTGTGGATCGCTGTATCTCGGATGATGGCATCTAGAGGCAGTTCTTTTGGTGATCCTGGGGTCAAAAATGTAGCAACGGCGCGTAAGCACTCGTGACGGAAACCATGGGGATCGGGGTGAAGCGACTTTGAGCCGTGTGCGATAGAAGGCGAAGTAAGCTGTACATACACCGGGGGCAGCAGAGGTGAAAGAGACGGGGACTGCATAGCTTCGTTCGGGGTGGCCGGGAAGTAAGCTGTACATACACCGGGGGCAGCAGAGGTGAAAGAGACGGGGACTGCATAGCTTCGTTCGGGGTGGCCGGAGCTCTATATCTCTATTTTCCATCCCGTCCTCCTTTCGTGTCTTATTGATGCTTTCGGTCGCGTTTACCTGGGTGGCATAACTAGGTTCCTCAAGAATGATTCTATTGCTTGAACTGCTAGGCTCATTGAAAGACTTAAGATATCGCTTTTGGTAGTCCTGTAGAGATAGACATGAAGGGGAATATTGTGAGTACACCGTCAACCAATGAGAACTATTATTGCTACCTGGAACCACACCAAGAATTGAAGATTTTCGACAGAGTATTCCTAGACGGAACCCATTAGGATGGTGTCCCACGCTACTATCGATTGAAAATAGAACAGCCGTACCACAAAGGTCAGGTATTTCTCGAAATCGGACAAACTGGGTACGGAAGATCAATTTTCCGGAGACAGCCTGCAGACATGAGGAAACTAAGCACCTTATTGGAGCACAAGTATCGCCCGTCAAAACACTAGCTAATGGAAAAGTACGTTAGACTAGTAATGTGATCAAAAATGGCAAGTGTCAATCTCACTGAGTGTCACATCTGAAAGGTGGGGCTTGAGGTTAAATCGCGCCGCCAAAGGGTGTAAGATGGCCACGAACGCCTTAGACCTCGGTATCGTGGAGTCGGTCTTGACCATGGCGACAAAGAAGAGATGAGAAGGACGAAGGGCACAGCACCAGCACTGCAGAAGGATTTTATCAATCAATTCTTTGTGCTTCGATTCTTTCGGTTCCGTCCTAAATTTGATTTTGATCTCATGAGCTCTTAAATCATTTGAGTACACATAACAAAGCCAAGGCAAGCCGTCAGGCGACGCGATTTTTTCCAGGTACTGTTCCACTATAGTAGATGTCACCCCTAGCTATCTATGAATGAAACGAGCACCGGACTCTGTATGTATATAAATGGAAGCATATCTACTGCACAGGAAACTTTGAATGAAACGTGTATATTATGAAGATCATAAGGATCTGTTGAAAGTTGGATAAAATAAATGGAGGCACACAGGCACATAGAATAGATAGTCTAAAGTAGGAAAATACATGATTGCTTTTGTCACCATCCAGGGATTTTGGGGATTGTGTTCCGAGATCGAGCACAAACTACCGCGCAAGCGGCATGGCTCATTTGGCAGCATATAATATTATCCACCTGACCTGTAACACAAGTATCGATGTATCTTCAGGATATTGTATAGTATATGTAACTTATCTCAATAAAAAGAAATGATAGAGAAGGATACAAGATATCGTGCAATATGACAATGGAAGTAAACATATCTCAGAAATAATCCGTGGCATGGGGCTCCCCAGGTCGACGTGTCCGTGTCGGCATGTACGACTCGTCACGTACACTTCTCAGAAATAATCCGTGGCATGGGGCTCCCCAGGTCGACGTGTCCGTGTCGGCATGTACGACTCGTCACGTACACTTCGAGCAAGAAATGTTGCTTCAGTCATGGGATCCAAAATATTTCCAGCCTGAGCAGACCACGATGTCCAAGTTGGCAAAAGGTTACGCAGAGGTCCAGACGAACGGGAACGCGGCACTTTGACCGCCGGTTGCGGTTGCCGTTCAGGTCGGTTGAAACCGGTGTCTCAATTGCCTCATTGGTACCAAGTGATGTGTGTTACGGATTGACTGAACCGTTTCCCTGAGTGCCTGAAAGACCGATTGTCGGCCTGGCCAAGCAGTGATATCAAATGGGACCGGAGGAACAGGAATCTGGGCGTTAGCTTGGCTTGTGAACGTCGAGTGAATCGAAGAATCAGACAGCCCACGTCGACGAAGTGTGGTACGCTGCAATAGAGGCGAAAGTCCATCGGCTGCTTCTTCACCATCCGGTCCCTGAGCATCCTGGACGTCACGAGACAAGACGTTGCTAATACTCCGATTGACGGACCGCCGTAGGCTCCCACCATTGAACTCATTTGAGGATTTTGCAAACGACTGTACCCTTCGTGGACCTTTGGGAGGAACAATTACCCATGGCTCTGAGGAATGCTGAGGGGCACCCGCAAAAATGTCCATCACAGCAGCTGCGCTGCGAATAGGTACAGAGGGTCCAGGAGCTTCCTGAGAAGCGACGGTACTCGTAGTTGATCGACCGGCTATAGTTCCGGAAAATTCGACGTTGACTGTTGTCGCAGAGGAAGAGAGTGCCGGACCCAACTTGGGAATGACCCGTGTAGGACGCGTTGAAGAAGGACGGTAAAGGACGGAGCTGTTAAGACCAGATCGTTCTCCCGGGACACGCGCAGGTGAGAACAATTTCGAGATGGGTGCCATCCAACCACTCGCCGTGGAACTTCCAACACTATCCCGGTCCCTGTCCTGTACTTCGGTTAGGCTCGGATTCAAAGCCTGTTCGCTCACTCTTGTAGCACAAGAAGGGTCTATGATGATGTCATTCAACAAAACACGAATCTCTCCCATGGCTGTGAAGACCTCCTTAAAAAGGTTGAAAAGGACTCTGAAGTCTTTTCGTGTCGCTGGTATTGCCATATTGTCATCCTCAAACAGGAAACGGAAGTGCGTGCGCAAACTCGTCACTTCAGAGATGATATTGTTGACAGTGCTGCGCGAGAGGTGTCCAACATCAGCACCCTTGAGGTGTTGGCGTTTCAAGCGGTTGGTTAGAGTGAGGGCATCGGCCTGTGACATACGATTGTGTAGTCCAGAAAACCGATCAAGTAAGACGGAGAGATGCGAGGCGTGGGCCTCTGAAAAAGAGGATGATTCTGATCGTGGGTCATGCGGGGACGTTGTAGACATATAAAAAGGTAAGGGTGAGGGCGACAGCAGCTGAGGCCAAAGTTCTGTCTGAACTGCCCGAGATCGAGTTGAGAGAAGTGACGTCTTGTGGGCCTGTGCCTCCGCAAAATGCGAATCGTCGTTCTCGTCACACGACTCTTCGACTTCAATGCTGATATGGGATGAAGGATAACGTGGACGTGGCCGGCAAATGCCTAACCTGATCTCAGAAGGAACCGAGGATTCTGAAGGTGACAAAGGACGACGATTCGTTTCTGGCGTGAGTGGTTCCTGCGGGAGGATAGCATTAGACAGCAATGATTTTGCTTGCACATATACCTACAAAAGTTCGATGTCTCTTGCCGTCCATGCTGTTACTGCGAGGGTCCAGCTTGCGCAGCTGCAAACATACAGGTCATAAAAGCTGCATCAGGTGCATAGATCTGTCCAACTTACCAAATTATCACTGCCGACAAATCCTGGGACACTACTCGGATGAAAACCATCTTGCGTAGTTCCGGCTATAAACGTAATGTCCGTTTTACCAGGGTAGACATTACTCAAGCCGACCCGCTCACCTCTCGAGGTCATTGAGCGCGGTCTGGCCCGAAGTTCTTCAACTTCCTCTTGTAACGTATGGATATCTTCGCGCGATTCGGCCAATAGAGTTTGAAGTTCGGCGTTATCTCGCTTCAAAGTCTCGTTGTCGCTTACAAGTGACTCTAGAACCGTTGTTAGCTCATTTTGCTCGACAAGAGCTCTTTGACTCAGTTGCTACATACGTTTCTTACAAGTGACTCTAGAACCGTTGTTAGCTCATTTTGCTCGACAAGAGCTCTTTGACTCAGTTGCTACATACGTTTCTATGAGAACAATAGAAAAACAAATAATAAGAATACTCACAGAACTATAGAGTGCCTCGATACGGAGTCGGGCGTCATTCAAAAGGCTTCCTGAGGACTCCAGCCGATGTATTCGGCGTTCTTCTAGTGCCTCTTGGAGTCGTCTGACATCTCGCTGAAGTTTGGCTGTTCTCCAAGTGTTATTCTGGCACTAGGATGAGGTAATGAGATACACGAACCTGCCTTGTCCTTCATGGTAGCAAGGCGAGATTCTGCTCGCTTGGCCCTGTTTGATTCACCGTCACGCTCCTGCTGCATGTCATCTTTCTCCTGAATCGCAGCCGACAGACGTGTCTCCCAACCGACGGAACGAGCGTGTTGCGCAGTTAAGCGAGAGATCGTGGATTGTGCTTCGTGCAATTCTTGCATAATGGTCTTCGTCGACACTTCTGCAACTTCATTGTTAACGAGGGCCTGGTTCAAATGCTATTGCATAGAATTCAGAGAATGAATCGAATGGAACTATCAGGCTTTACCTTCTCGAGCTTTGCCTTCTCCTTTAGCAGCTCAGCTATCTCCCTGGCAGAGCGATCAAGAATGGATTCATCGTCAACATCCTTTGATCCTGATTCTGCAAGTTCCGGTGACGTTTCTTGTCCCTGGAATGAAGTTAGACCAATCCATCCGCAGTGGTAAGGAGCATGGGCGAACATTATGCCGACGAACATACGCTTCGTGTCGCTGGAGAAGGGCTTGTCCTACCTCTGTAAATAAAGAAAGTTAGGATGCCGAATCTAGAGACCATACAAACTGCACACCCGCGCTCAAGACCAGACGACTCTCCAGTCGAGCCCTAAGTTCGGACCAAGCTTTCGCCTTCTCACAATCTTCCTTGCCACAGCAGCACGTAAGAATCTTATCAGACTCTGGAGAAAGAGCTCTTGGGAAATTGGCCAAGGCGAGAGTCGAATCATCGATGGTGCTATCCGCGTTGTGAAAACTGTTGTTCATGAAGGATTCGGATAAAATTGGGTGGGATGTTTGGGCTTCGCAGTGCATTTAAAGGAAAGGAATGGGTACCACAAGGCCAGTGTGCCAATAAGACGCGGTGATAGTGATTAGAAAGTTAGAGGTTATGGCATGAATGAAACCCATAATCTAGCAACAACTTGGGGAAAGTGCTTCCACGTGATGACGGCTGTTAACCTCTCGCGGAATCAGAACGTGTAGATCATGATCGACACCAGATGCGAACAAGATCCCTTTAAAGAGGAAAAAAGAGAGATGGTATATTACATCCAATCATGTTTATGCTAAAATATGCTCGTGTACCGAGAGACGGAGGAGGCAATGCGGTAGATGTGACGGAGAATATAGAGGTATGAACCAGTAGCCCAGTGGAGGATGATGGAGCAATTATATGTGCAGCTAAGCTATAATGAGAGACACCAACCCAGGAATCCAATTAATCATCGTCGTTGCATGAGAGCCCTTGAGGAATGTGAGGTTGTTGGCAAGCCCTTGCATGGCAAGATCGTCAAGGGCACTCAGATGCTTTTGACCGGGACCTTGTACTTCGTCAACCGTGCTTAATGTTGAGGACGATCCACGAAGTGTTGTCTGGCGGGAATGATCTTGTACAGAGAGACGGAAGATAGTCGAAACAGAGCGAATGATCGAAGGGTTAGATGCATTAGCCAGAATTTCCTTGATTCGATCCTGCAATGTGTCATAGCTGGAAAGGAAGTCAGTACTGAAGCCTTGAGGCAAAAACGTGTCAGACTTACACTAGGGAAACGATCTGTGGGAACTGAACCGCAATGTCTGCAAGGAGTGCGAATAGAATCTCCGTCTCTGCGTCGTCTCCTTGAGCAGTGCACAACATGGTTCCAACAAAAGTGGTCACGAGAAGTGCAGTGTTCGAGTCATTGATACCCAGGAACGCGGGAGATATTCGCGGAGTCCCACTTTCTTCGTCTTCAAGATTCAACCCAGCATCTGGAAGCCACGCATCGTCGATCTTGCATTCCCTTAAAAGTTCTCGATACGCTTTAGCTTTTGTGTATGAAGGGATCAAGGCAAGGAAATAGCCCAAAGCATTTCCGGAAATGCTGTCTCTGAATCCGTTGGGTACACCATCGTTCATCTCGACACGCACTGTGACTTGTAACAATGTTCGGAGAACCGCTTCAGCTGCTTCCTTCAAGCGCTGTTGGCGCATGCCTTTGAAGATGATAGAGGCAAGTGAGAAAGAGAAGCTCGAATCAAAGGACATCCCAATCATTCCGTCCAATTGAGACGTAGTTTCCTCCAAAGGTTCTCGCGCTTTGAGAAGTAAAGAAGGAACGGATTCTGACTGAAACATTCCACGCCGTTCGATGCTTTTGAGAGTAACACTTAGCAGGCTGCTAGCTTCAACATAGAAACCAGGATGGCTTGCTTGAAGAAGGGCAACGGCCAGCCAAAACAAAAGACAGATGTATCTTGAATCCTGTGGAAGGGCTGGCACGACTTGGCACATGCAGCGAAGCATGCTGACAACAGAGACTGTGGAATCAGTGACTTTGGCTAGGGCAGTGTTGAAAGCTACCAGAATCTGGTAGAGGAAGTCGTCATCCACTTCAGAGGTAGCAAGTGTACCGAGCGCGATGAAAGCCCGAGTTTGAACGGCTGGAGAAACCTGGAAAGCAGTAGATGTAATGAGGCTCATCCATCGAGCGCGCCACACGTTCAGAAGTCCTGATCGTTCTGGTCAATACCTTGCTAGCACTTTTTGTTCTTGACACACCTTTTGAACCGGATCCAACTTCCATGATCTTGGCGAGAAATTGGGTTAGTTCTTCTAGAGTGTCTAGACTTTCCTTATCGCTCGCTGAGTCCCAGTTGGTGTATTCGCTTGTCGAGGTATCACGCTTTAAACCGAATAGCCTTAATCTCGCAGGTGTGGCACATTCATTGATAAGCTCCAGGAGTCCTGGACCAACGGATTCTTCCGTCCGCGAAATATAAAGAGCCTGGAGCAGATTCATAATGATACCGTAGACTGACTTCCGAACAAGTGAAAGTCCACAACCGGCGGTAAGCGTGACGTTGTGGATGATTTCCGGAACATAAAGCTGGTCGCATCCTGCTTGACCACTCGAAGGCGCTACGACCAGTGAAAAGCGTGTAAGAGTTGCGATCTCATTCCAGTTGGGGTGATCTGTAAGGACGTTGAATGGCTGGGCAACAAACATCTTGCACACAGTCTACTTCGGAGTTAGGAATACACGGAAAAAGTTCCTAAGCAGACGCACCTTGCGGAGCTTATGATATATCCTTCCCCTGACGCCAATCGACGACAACGAAGCAATTGCATGAGTGATTGCTTCACATCTACGAGTTCCGATTCCTCCTTCCGTCGCCGTCCGCAAAAGTTCCTCCAGTACAACATCAACAACGACCGGATCCAGTTTTCCAACCTCACTCCAAATACATTTCTGTATGGTAGACGTAATCTAAGGAACTTTGTCAGTATTGCTGAAAGTAATTCTGAGTGAGAAACGAACGTCTGGATAGTTCACTGCTAAATCTGCTAAATTGCGAACACAATCTCGTAGTCTGGCCCCAGAACGCTCATATTGTTTACTTGTCGGATTTGAGAAAAGCGTGAGATTCTTGATCCATGGACTCAGGTACTGTATACAGCTGATGCGTTGTGCGATTTTGTCCATACTGTTCATCGCGGCACCGACTTCAGGAATGAAGTCAAGGGTTAGCTGAGGAGCAAAGGCAGCAATCTTCTCGCTCAGTTGGACTACAAAAGCGGTGGGATCTCCTGGAATAAACCCAGCTATATAGGAGATAAGAGGCATCAGAGGCGTAATTGGTGAATCACGATGTCCACACTAACCTTTGGAAGCAACTATCGGACTGTTATCGTAATTTAAGTAAGTGCACACAGCACCCAAGAGATCATAGGCAGCTCCACGCAATTCTTCGTCATTCATGTCAACGCTGAGAAGTCCAATGTGAAGTAGTGTAGCAGGGACATTGGAGAAACGGGAGAAACGTTCAGTCAATGGAGTTTGCATGTCCTTTAGGCGACCTTTCGCCAATCGGACAGCCTATTCGTAAAGGTTTCAAAAATTAGTGCGGATTGAGTTTAATTCCATACATACCTTGACTATGCTGTCCCGTGATGGTGAAGAGAAGTATTCTGTAACACCTCCACGACTGCGTCGAATGATGAACTCATAAGTGTCCATGCCTGTCGCAACATTGTATATATCGCTGATGTCGGCGAGAGGGATGATCTCAGTAGCCTTGCAGGACAAGCCGGGTGAAATGACTTGAGCTTTGACCTGGAAACAGTTAGCAACCGCCACACATGCCAGTCTGATACTTACTGATGTAATTCTGATGTGCGTCGTTCCAACAGTAAGAATGACAGGTCGTAACTGAATGACCTTCATGTTTACATCAACGAACGTCTCTTGTGGTTGCTCGTTCTCCAGTGCCACTGATTCCGTTCAGAATGAACTATGGAGATAGTCGGATAGCGGCATACCTGGAACTGTTAGATATGAAAAAACTTCCAGGGGCACATAGTTTTTCATCTCGGCTATACATGAATAAGCTCGAATCGTCTCGCAAAATTGGGTTCCTTGCGAGTTGGTCACAATTAAATCGCAAATTTGGAAACAAGACGACATCAACACTCACCAGCGGTCACATTATATAGTCGGCGTAAGTATTTTTGGGTTAAGGCATTGGGGTTTAGGATGTGAGTCGTAGAGAATCGTGAGCGAATATCAAAAGGCATCAGCTCTGCACAGTATTTTAAGCCCTGCAACGGAATTTCGCAAATGGACGTAAACGAAGTACAATCCAAAACAACGTCGAAAATACGGTCTTCATAATCTCGCTGGGCGACGGTCTGTCATACGACTGAGCTAGATTACTTAGCATTGGGAACACGGAATACATACCTTGAAGATATGGTACATCAACAATTCAACGTCAAGGGTCTCCACATCGATTTTAGACATTTGCAAAACGAAGACTGCCGGGTGATCCTGTTATAAATGAGGTAAGTCAGAGATGATGAGTGATATGGCAAGGCCAAACATACAACTGGGACATCAGTCTGCAAAAAGATACTTTCGACTTGACGTGTATCCTTGCCAGCATAGCGACTCATAAGTGCAAGATATTCGGGATGCTGATAATGTGGTAGATTGGAGAGTACCGGGACTTTCAGAGGTGCACCGTGATCGACTAGCAAGGCACAAAGGCCATCCCAGGCCCGTTTGCCATTAACAGTCGATGCCTCCGGATCTAAAGATGTTCTCGACAGAGAAAGCAATTCTTTGCCTATCTTGTCTGCATGTTTGTCGAAAAATCGATGAAGAACGATTATATCGGTATCATCTGAAGTCGTTCCAAGCCATTGATCATGATCTTCGGCGGCGGAAACCGGTTTCTAACAAATCGCGTTGGAAGAAGAACGTCGTGTTGAGCAGGACTTACAGCAATCTCTCCCAGAAAGCGCGTCACAATAGTAATGTTTGTTTTGAGGAATTGATTAAGTACGACCATGTGAGCTTCCTTGCCAAAAAAGATATTGTTCGCAAGATTTTGAATGATTTTAGTGATCACCATTAGACCACGACGCATCCCTGGAGTGAATTCCTTCGGCAACTCAATGTCAATCAACTCAGGAGAGACTAGAACAGGGGATATGAATCTGGCGGTGAAATTAGACTTCGTCCCAAAAACAAGTCACCTAATACCTTAAAAACATGAATGCACCGGTTGCAGCGTATTTAGCTTCCGGCCACGTTTTGATTCTATACATGAAATGACTGAGTGACTCAAGAAAGGCATCAGCAAATCGGACTGACACGGTGGTCATGATATGGGCACAGATCTCGCGGAACATTGGCGGGAGGGCAGGCATCGATGCAGAGAGGATCTCCAGGAAGTGTGACGCGACCAGTTCCACATGTAAAGCATTCCTTCTAGCCTCTTCTTCACTGACTCTGGTTGGATCCAGGTCATACCCACAACCTGAAGAATCCTCAACCATGATCTTGATGAGAGGCTGAACCAATGTTCGTAGGTAATTATATCCATGAATCTTAGCAAAGGCAGAAAAGAATCGCGTGCACGTCGTATCGGCGCGGAAGATGGTCTGTTCACTTTCTGCCTTGAGAGATTAACAGAGAAAATTCAATGAGAAGAAAGTTCTCACCAATTCCAGCGAGATCTCGATCAATCATAATCTTCATGAATTTAATAAGGGCTTCGCGTGTGTCGAAGACGTTGAGAAGGACGTTGATCATTATGCCCACCTCCTGTGGTGGGCAGACTTCACATATTGTCAGTGCGAGAGCCATCTACAGATACTAGTGTGGGAGTCAGAGAAACATAGACAGATGCACCACTTACATCGGATCCTTTGACCAACTGAATGAAAAACTTTAGCAAGCACTGGGTGGAAGGCCGACTGCGCAACCTACCTCGCGCAAACGATTGTTCCTGTCGTTGAACGCTGAGCGATCCTCGGGCTCAAAGGTGGTACCTTGACCGATGACACGAGCGAATACGTGGGCAAAAATAGCTCGTTTCCTGTTGTCCTCATCGTATGCAAGGGGGAGACATTGTTTGAATCCACTCTCAGTATTGGCACTAACGAGATGCGCGAGCCCAGTGATCACAAGTTCTCTGACATCTGCCTCTTTCTGTGAGAACCGCATTTTCTAGATCGGTAGTCAGTAAACATCAAGGAATTGGTAAAAAAGCTATATACTTGGTGTATCGAACCCAGTTCGGACATGCTGTCTGATGCCTGTTAAGTAGATCAACGTTAGTCTTCATCACCCTTTGCGAGCAAATCTAAACGAACGGGAACGTCATTCTGATACGTTTTCAAGGCTTGCAGCAATGCACCAGAATATTTGTTGAAGAGCCTCGACACGACATGAACACTATCATCACCAGCATTTACACCAACCGGACGAAGCTCAAGTCGGTCCAAAAGTTTGACGGACGACCTCAAGCACGCCATATTCAATTCGTTCTCTAAATTTGCATATCCAGATCCTGCGCCCTGGTATTCGGATTCAGCACAAAAGAGGGTCGTCTCACGACAATCATGAATCCTACTGCTGAAGATGTCACGGGCTGCATCCAGCCTATAATTATGTCCAGAATATGGCGACGAGCACTGCTGTTCTTTTGCATTCCCAAAGTATCACTACGGATGCAAGCACTCTCGGACATCATGCAAAATTTAATCTTGAGGCGATACGACGATGGTCCAGTGAAGCTTGCGAGGAAAGAGCAAAGCCTGACCGCGGTCGAGCTGACATCGATGTTTGTGACATCCTTCGTCTCTTCGAAGGGTTTCTCAACAATGAGCTTGAGTAATGCGATGTACTTGAAAAGAGGACGTCACTTTTAGCCAGAGACAGAAGGAATCCTACAAACCTGGTCTAAAAACAGCTGAGAAGCTTCATTCAAACCTGGGCCGCAGGAATCCTCGAAGCTGCGAATCTTTCTATTGGCACGCATAGTCAACTTTGGAGACAGGTAAAAGACTTGTAGAAACATACTCATCCAAAAGTCGAAGAAGCTTCTGGTACAACTTGGCGCTAAGCTCACTGCCCAATGCATCCCTCGCAATATCGCGAATCTGTGTATCCTGCGCGACCAGCATACTAGTTAAATCCGCCATAAATGCCGAAACAAGCGGCACAGGATTCTGTAATGTCCGCATCTCATCAGGCAACGAGTGAGCCGGAATGATGACGGCAAGAGAGGTCAATTCCTGATTTTCCTGGACACATATTCCACCGAGAGCGGCCAAGAACAAGGTGAGGTTCTGCCATTGGCACCGGTTCTCTTCCCATGTTGGAGGAAATGGCTGGCTCTCGCCGTTCTCTTGGTTCTCGGTCACTTCAAAGACCATCTCAGTCAGCTTTCGCCACCTCCAATAGCATTCCTGCCATACAGCGACATAAATGGCCGAAGAGTAAGAGATGCCTCGTATGCATTTGCGAACGCGTTTTTGATGGCCCACACGGCCTACGACTATAATGGTCGGGTCGCCTAACTGCTCATACGTGAGGTTGCGCGCAGATCTAGCGTCATCACTCAATGTTGGGTTAATAGGTGCATTAGGCTGATGTTCTGCACGGGCAAGGAAACGGAGACCTTTTGCAGCTAATGCAGAGACATTGGAGTCTGCAGACGTCAGTGAGACGAGGAATGCAATCTCTGCAAGAGCAAATGCAGAGACACGATCAGGATGAAGCTGAGTTTCTTTCATGGCAGGATTCTACGATCAATATTAGTCCCACGACATGAAGTATCGTATAGTCAAATACCGCTGTCTTCCTTGTAAACAACTCGAGAAGTTGATGAATAATTGACATCCAAAGACGTTCGGCTTCTAAATCCTGTCGAGCATGCAGGAGGTTAATCATAATGCTAAACAATGTAGGAGCACTACCACAAGTATAAGCAGAACCTTGCGCGGTAACAACAAAGGACAGCTCACAGAGTCATCTTCATAAAGGCCATCAAACCCTCGCTAATCATCTCAGCAGGCGCATCAGAAAAACTGCAAGCCACCTCATAGATGCAGTTCGCAGCAGAGAGCTTGATGGAGATATCAAGGTCTGTGCTCCATAACTTGTTCGCCCCCTCAAGCCACTCTTCTATCTGAGGAATTGTGAGGTTTTTCACATGAAAGAGTGGGCCTGTGCGCCAGAGTGCGATCACGCCGAACAGTAGAACTTCACGATCTGACAGAGGTTGATAGGATGTCCATAAGATTTTAGGTCTGGCGGATGGTCGCTTTAGGTTTCCATACTGATCGACCTCTGGACGGCGGAGCCCCGATGTCTTCATACGAAACATGTTAGAATGTCAGAGACCATTTTTGCGTAAAAGCAGAATACGTACCGAGTAGATGATGCGTAAGCGGTGGGACATCGCTTCCTGCAGTTTATCCAAAGGTTTTTGCCATTTGCACCGGTTAGCCTAGCAGTCAGGCAGGATAAGACACAAATACGACTTGCGTCTTGTGATAAAACACACCTCTTGAACTAGAGTCAAAGACGCCCGTACTGCACATAGCTTGACAGCTTCAGAACGTTCGGGTTCCACACAAAGGGAGAAGATTGATATGGCGTCTTCTTCCGGCAAGAAACGAAAGAGAGCAACGAGTGCTTCAGCATACAACGCGACGTCGATATCTTCCTGGGATTCCCAGAATGGTTTTCTCGAGGTCAAAGCAGCCTGAAAACACAAATACTTAGAGGCTTTGAACCAGACTGAGGAAACTAGAAGCTTACTTTAATCTCATGAGCCATATCATGGGCAATCATACGAAGCGCGGACTCGCTCTCCTCACTGACGTATGTTGCCGCACGACAGATATCTATCAGACAAACCAATGCAACCGTCGCTAACTTGGAGTTTCCGTAGGCATGCCTCATAACTTCATCCAAAAACTTCTGCTCCTGCTCATAAATCGATATCGATCCAACAAAGCTGCAGTCAAACATCACGACGCACCTTTCGCGTCATCTTTACGCTGTTACCAGCAAGTGACGCCTGATAGTCCTGAAAGTCCGTGCGCATCCGTTCCGACATCGTGCAATTGAGAATCGCAAGTGTAGGCCAAAACACTCTCTCGTCAGCGCCTAGATTTTGTGTATAGAGAATATCAAACACGCGCTCTGGTGCGCCACCCACTCCACCCCGGACGCAGATCGCCTCACTGAACTCGTGCGGGAAGGTCGTGACCCAGTTCCACACGGCAGCGCGCAAAGGCACGGCAATGGCGATGTGGCCTTCTCGTCCCATACTAACGAGTAAGGAAGATAACTCTGCATAAGTAATGAGCACCATACCGTAAACCATATACAACTGAGAAAAACACATACCGGTAAGTATCTGCACGAGCCTTGCCCGATCTAACGCACAATGTGCCACCAACTGCAAATCAATAGGGTCCGGATGTTCCGCAGTATTACTAGCAAGAAATTGAATTTTAGTCCGAATCCGCGAGTACACTACGCCCCAGTTTGACGCGGATATCTGAAAGATGATCCTTCCTAAATACTGCTTTATGAGTTCGCTGACCGGTGTCTTGGACTTCACCAGCATCATATGGGTCTTCTCGTATGTCGTCTTTGTGGCAGGTATCTGGATTGTTGAGTTAAGGCTGAGCTTGCTAGAGCGGACCGAATTGGCGGACGACTGGGAACGGAGAGGAGGGTCTGTCGGCCGTGCACGCGGAGCAACGTTTTCGGAAGAGGGAGTATCTGAGTCCCTACTGCTGCTTTCACTCCGGGAGGAAATCATGATTTGTGAATCGATGCCACGAAACGCAAGGTCCGAGAACTGGCCGGGGAGTACGAGGGGCTCCGGGAGGAAATCATGATTTGTGAATCGATGCCACGAAACGCAAGGTCCGAGAACTGGCCGGGGAGTACGAGGGGACCTCTGGGGAGTAAGTATGGCGCAGAAGCATGACTACCACGCTCAGGACGTATTTGGCGCAGACCTCGTCAAGCGCGACGAGATCTTGATGTTCGGAAAATCGTGTAGATCCCCCGAGAGACGAGGAGTCTGGCATGTCCCGATGATCATGCTTGAACGAGAGTTGGATCGGGGTTGTGACAACCTAGAAGCCATAGTCATGGATAGAACTTTCAGTACAAAAAGTTGAGATTGTAGGATGTCTATTGAAGGGTATCCCGTGATGTCGATTTGCTGTATGACAGAACGTATATGAATAGAAAAGAACCCATAATCAATAGACCATACCCTGGTCACCCTTTCGAGCAGTCGCATAGATTATATGCAATCATATCAAGAGAATCATGAGAAAGTTCGACAAGAGTTTCGATTACTTGCTGGACAGCCGTGTCTGCTTCTAGACGATCTAAGGGGACGCCAGAGTGAATCGGTAGCTTATACTATGTGTCAACAAGCGTCAAGGACACGACCAACGTAGATGGACTCACTTTGTTTTTCAGCCTGTTGACAAGGACATGCACGACCTTCTGGTGTGGTGTCCCCGTTCCTCCCAATGAAAGGAGCGAGTGCTGGTGTGTGTTTCCCATGCTCACGAGCAAGTGATGTGAGTCGTTGCTCTTGTGGACGCGTGAAGCGACCTGGCCAGGGCCAGTTGAGGCCGACGAGCGGCGTGGAGGCATGTTTTGGCGAGACATGATGGTGCTGATTAGCAACTGGAGAAAGAAGGGGCGTCAGACTAAGCGACGTGGTGCAGAACGTGCACTGCACTGGACACGTCGAGCAGAGAGAGTAGTCCAGAGATCAGTCCCGTTGATCCTCAGTCACCGACCCCAATATCTGAAATGTGCGTGATGCTGACAAACCACCAATCAATCAAACTAACCATTATTATGTATGTATCAACCGACATTTACGGCTCCATACATAGAGAAGAATCATTTTGTGAAACGTAAGTACTAACGCTTACAGAACCATAAGTAGGTGGAATATAGCATCATAACACTTGAAACTCCTGGTCGGGAGCGATTTATTGTCAAGCTTAAAGCTTAACCGACGGACGAAAAATGTTCCTGACGCAGATAGATATTTGGATGCCGTACAGGAGGATACGTCGTATGTAAGGATATCTGGTTCGACCATAACCGCGTAACATAACTTTATATCATGAGATGGCCAGGACACCTATTAGCATGACTGGTGCAACACCCACATTTCATTCGCTGACTCGGGCTGCCAGGACTGAGTCATTTTGTATAAGGAATCCACGTCCATGGTGGGAAAAATGAAGAATGGGCCAACATCCTGAAGAAACAGCAGAAAATCTGAAAGGTAAAACTACAAGTTTCATCTTGAGTCAGCCACTTTTGTCCAGTCACAAATTCGGCAGAAGTAAGGCATGTCATACAAGGTAAGGGAAAAGATATCAGGATATCGTGAAGTGCGCTTCCTGTAAGTACCAGTCAGGGTCTGAACATATACTTCTAAATTTCAGCTACTCCCGCTATCATTGAGGTTATTTTGGGCCATGAGTGATTGAATACCCGAATGATTGATTATACAACCCTTTTCTAGTGTCTGGATCTCACATTGAATCAATGCCCCTGTGTTATACCAATTCCCGGAATAATTATGATTTGACAAGAGGGCAAATGGAGTGTTACCTCGAAAGTATTATAAAGTTTTCAGAGCTGAGTTAGAATCTTACTGTAAATCCGACCGGCTATTATAGGAGTGTTACCTCGAAAGTATTATAAAGTTTTCAGAGCTGAGTTAGAATCTTACTGTAAATCCGACCGGCTATTATAGCAAAATATACTTAACCATGATTGACGTTGATGGCAGGGAAACTTGATTATTATTGGACTGGATATTTTGACACTGGACGGTAATAGAAGACTTCTGTTGATTGTATGTTTCTCCTGAGCCGCCGCCATTTCTCAATGAACACGTTCGAGCCCAATTGACTGGAAAATTTTGAAGATAGGATGCGTTGACAAAAATTTCTTTTCGACGCCGAGTCGTCAAGCATCCAGGGATGTGCGTAAAGAAAAAGCCCTAGCGAGAGAGTTGCCAGAAGAACAATGGAAGATGATTACATGGATTCCTTGATTCGGATGTAATTCCTTGTGCACGGGTAACCAAACAATGTGGGATATCTAAATGTGTACCAGAACAATGGGGACAATGAAGACACCATCACATCACACGGTAGATGGAATCCTTGGAGCTAAAAAGTTAGAACTTTGATAGTAGTCGGTGTTACGTCGCCTTCATGACGATAACAAGTTCCAGGACACACGCAGACGCTGTCACTACATGTCAGATCTCCAGGAACAAAAGCAGGCACTTTCATGATGCACAGAAAAGATATTCTCGATCAATCTTTAGAAAATTTTCGACTGGAAGGACTCAATGGTCGTTCAGCAGAGATAAGATCCGGGGACTCACTGGCGGCCTTATAACGATTCAAAAAGAAGCAGCACAGCCACTTGGATCCACAAACGTAATACAAGTTCGCTGCTGTCAGATTTGTGGGCGTCCCTGATTTTGTTAAGCTCTCGAATTCTGCTGGCAGCTACGATTGTTTCCCTGAAGGGCCTGAAAGCCTGCATTGTTCGCTTTTATAGGCAACAGACGATCTGATAACCGGATACACCCGGTCGAGAACAATGGGAACGATGAGGAAGGCACATGTGGAATGCACAGATCTCGGAGCAAGGCTGAACATGGATCCTTGGTGGGCCAGAAGGATAGCAAAGTATTGAGTGCTGAAGGTCTCCTATTTAAGGGCAGCGGTGGCTGAGGGGAGCGCGGGAAATTAATCGTCTTATTTCCTGACTGCGCCATATTTGAAACTCTTTCCGGTAACCCAACAGCACCTTTTCGTTGTTCTGTGTTCCCGTCCCTTCCTCTTTCTCGCTGTCGCCCTCGGTTCTCTTTTCGGTCGCTGTCTACTCCATCGTTGTTCGCAAACAGTTCTTTGCTTGTCCCATCGCTACACTTCCCCTCCGCGCTTTCCAATTTTTCTTTTGCTTGCTTCCCATCTTCCTCAGCTTTTTCAGTCCGATAAACAGGAAAGAACAACAACTTCTTCTCGTAGCAGTCATCAGCTGCATTTTGTTGTATTTTCCATCCGGCGTCACGATCCATTCCCCGAATTTGCCCCTTTTTTCCGACGCTCGAGCAAATAGTACCTATGTTACGTGAAGAAACACACGGATTCGAGTATCCACCTGGATTGGTTTCACAACGGCCGCGCGGAGTCGGTGAGCAGCGCGAACAGGGCCAGCCGGCGTACTATGGATCAAACACGATGTTCTCAACGGGAGGTGGGCGGATATCGCACGGGATCTTGGGTTATCCAGGCTTCACTCGAGAATATGGAGAGATTGGACCAAACAGACACAATTTAACGAATAATGCGCAATCGTTCAATTCCTCCTCCTCTTCCTTCAACCACCACCATCCTGCGTCTCCCCCGCTTCCCGCCGCCGAGCACATCTTCAGAGCGTCCCCCGCCACCGTTCCCACCACTTCCCCGCCAAGCGCCACTCTCTACTGGTCCGATATCGAGCCCTGGATGGACGAAGAGTATGTCAAGCAGGTCTGCGCCCTCATGGGCTGGGATCCAGTCTGCATCAACGTCCCCCGCCCTGCCCCAGATCCTGTCACCGGTCAGCAGGCCAACAACCCTGGCTTCTGCTTCCTTACATTTCCCGCCGCCGCTCAGGCTGCTTCCGTCCTCGCCCAGATCAACGGCACGGGAAACAACCTCGTCACTATGCCCAACTCTTCGAGGCCCTTCGTCCTCAACTGGGCCTCTACCGCACAGGCTCTTTCTCCACAGTCAACCGCCTTTACAAATGGGGCTGCTAACGCCACAAACGCGTCACAGCAATACCCTAAAGAGTACAGCATATTCGTCGGAGACCTTGCGCCGGAGACGTCCAATTCCGATCTTGTGGCTGTCTTCCGTAATCCTGTTCTTGGCCTCAGGAATGACCGAGAACCCAAGTTTATTCGCCCCTTTCTCAGTTGCAAGAGCGCAAAAATTATGCTCGATCCAGTAACTGGAGTCTCGAGGGGCTATGGCTTTGTGAGGTGGGTAATCCGCCTTTTTTTATTAGCGTTTTTCTCAAGTATTCTATAGATTTACCGATGAAGCTGATCAACAACGTGCGCTGATAGAGATGCACGGTCTTTATTGTCTGTCTCGACCCAGTATGTTTCTCGTTTCTTACAGGGGGCATACATTGATCTTTGGCTCCTTTAGTGCGCATTTCGCCTGCGACTGCTAAGTACAAAGGGCCAACTGCTGCACCAACTCTTGATATGCCACAAGTCCAGTTCCCACAAATAAACAACGGGGTCGGAGTTAATACACAACCCATTGCTACCGCCTTGCCTTTGCCCAACTCTGATTTCACGAAAAGTGTTTCGGTTCCTATCGCCACTACAGCATCAAATACGAGCAATAATAATATATCAGTTTCCGCGTCTAACGCATCGATGGGAACTTCAAATTCTACCGCCTCGCTCAGCTCGGGTTCAAGTAACAATGTGCCCGTGCCTTCGCTTGCATCAATGACAACAGAGGACATGATGAACCTCCCGAACAGTGTTCTCGCTCAGATCGCACAGCAATACGCAAGTGGCGAGGCTAATCCACCTAGGTCAAGTGGAACGTCAGTAACACAGTCTTTTGTTCAGGACTCTGCATTAGTCCGACAGGCTTCTGGTCAAGGCGAGGGTGGCGCACCACGCTTCAATGTCTCCGAGGAGTCGTTGAAACACCACGCGCAGGCTCGAGCAATTTTGGGCAACCTTATTGGTCCCAATGGAGAGCAACTTACGTCCACTGATCCCTACAACACGACAGTCTTTGTTGGAGGGCTCTCGCCGCTTATCTCAGAAGAGACCTTAAGGACGTTCTTTGCTCCGTTTGGCGACATTCACTATGTACGTCTTGAGCGAAAATATCTAGGTGTTTCTGATGCTTATGCTTCTCTGTATAGGTGAAAGTCCCTGTCGGCAAGCATTGTGGATTCGTGCAGTTTGTTCGAAAGGCTGAAGCAGAGCGGGCGATTGAAAAGATGCAAGGTTTCCCCATTGGTGGGAGTAGGATTCGGTTGAGTTGGGGACGCAGTCAATGTTAGTTTCGCATATAAACCTCCTTACTATACCCTGACATATTCTACTCATAGACAAAGCTGCCCAAGCTGCTGCGCAGGCGGCCCAGGCTGCAGCACTCCAATCTCAATTCTCTGCGCCTCCGGCTCCGAATATGATGACGCAAGAGCAGGCCATGCAGCTTCTTCAGAAACTGCATACGCAAGGATACCTTCCGAGCGCGCTGACTGAACATGGCCATAACACCATCACTAGTGCATATTTGATTGATCCTCCTTTTACCGATGCGAAGATTCAAGAATCTGTTCTCAGCCGTGACAGCTCACACTTGTTCGATTCTTTCTCGTCCAACGGGTATCAACCCCGCCCTGAGCTGCATAGATCCCAATCCTCCTTTTCTCCGTTCTCGCCTGATCCTAATGCGTTCACGTCCGAGGTTAAACACCGCGGGTCATTCTCACGCACCGACCTGCCTCATCCATCGAAGGCCTACGCACCTGGATTTTTCCCGCCAGAGCTCAAGGTCAACACCGACGTGGCCGTATCAGATAGAGCGTCCCCTTCGTCGGGACGTTTGAGTAGCGCCACACGGTACCACACGTATTTGGAGGGCCAGAATACCACTGGGATGATTAAACCATCTGTTCGGGCTGAGGCCCCCATTTCTCGCCCTACGTCTGGCCAAACTCACGCTTGTCCGGCGTCAGGTGCTGCGAAGCCCGAGCAAAAGGAATTGGACCCATTGCGTGGTCTGAGTAGCACGCTCGCGAGCCTCGAGCTCGATCGACCCGGCGCCGCAGCTGTCCAATTGAGGACTCCCTCCCCGTCGAATAAGGAATTGTAAATCTGCCTTTCCCCTCTTTCCTTCTATCCCCCCTCTTTATGTCTTTTTTTCTGATTCTCTATCTTCCCGCTCTCTTGATATCTCGTGTTTTCATCAATGGATACTACCCACTTCGCGCTGCATCTTTGATATTATTATTGGTTGGAGTTCTTGGCTTTCTTGTCGTATACTCCCCACCCCTCTCAGTCGCTATCTGTTTCGTCTTTTCTATACAACTATGCTATAACTATTTATAGTATCCTAACACGGATTCTATAATTTTTACATGTAACATGTCTAGGTTATATACGCTCTCGTCATTTCGTGTAGACTGTTACCCAACCCCTTCCTTCCCTCACCTCCTCACTTCTCCATTCGTATGAGCGCTCTTGTTATCATCTTCGCCTATATCTGTCCTCTGTCTCAATCTCTTTTCTTTTTTTCATCTCTTATCTCGTTATGTCATGTGTAGCGTCTCTTGTTTTGTCACACCTTGATGTTTCGATACTACTACCCTGTTTCTTTATTGTCCTTTCTGTATCCTCTTTTTTTGTGATCCGTTATATGCAATAGCAGCGAAATCTCTCCGCCCACTTTCGACCTTTGTCTTTTTTTTTGGAATCGTACATAGATGAATAGATGAACTCTGGCATAGTCGATGTATATGTGAACTGCATCTTCGAGAATACATTTGTGATGTATACTATAGCTATGGCCTATCTGATATTTTGAAATTCAATATTTTTGACATATTCCTATTGAGTACATGTTCCTCATGGGTTGATATCGCTCTAAGGTGGAACGGGCTACGAGCACCCTTACGCTAGCGACTCTGTTTCTGACGGAAATTCTGCCGCAATGTGTGCCCGAGCGGACTTGATTAACATGTCGTCAATAAATGGGAGTTCAAACGTATGTTTGCACAAGACCAATGTGGGCCTGAAGTGACGATCAGGTGACCTGGGAGGAGATCACGACCAATTCGAGACCTGCAAGGTCTCTCATCTCAGTGATCTTCCTCCCAGGTAAGCATAATATTTCGGAGGATAGAGCCGTTAACTTAGCAGTGATCTTCCTCCCAGTCACGTAGGGTCTGCGCCGTATTTTTTCGAGCAAAGGCAACCACGAGCCGGCCCGGGGTCCGTTTGCCTATAACTTGTTTACACTTCCATACCCTAACAGTCCAAGACGGCGCTGACATTGGAGTATTTCTCAAATGGTACTTACTTTTACGATGTGACGATGAGTGACAGACGCCGAGGGTCCGCCGAGTCAACACAGTAACAAACAATTTCGACTGGGGAGAGTATGTACAAATCCTCATATACATTCTGATCTTTCGTACCCGGTTTGTCCCATTTTGAGAAATACCTGATGGTACGGCTGTTCTATTTTCAACAATAATAGCGCGGGACACCATCCTAATGGGTGAGTCCTCTGTTGAAAATCAATCTTCAATTCTTGGTGTGGTTCCAGGTAGCAATGATGATTCTCAATCGTTGACGGTGTACTCACATGCCATATATTCCCCTTCATGCCTAGCTCTACAGACAGAGATGGGGTGAATTCAGGGAAACTGAAGAACTTTATCGATGTCCAAGGCAAAGGGACAAGCTCTTCTCCAGCTGAGTACCTCCGGATGATGGGGACTCTTGCACAGGCCAGGTTGGCACGTCAAATCTCCTGATTCTCTGGTATATAGGACCAGGTGGAATACAAATTCACGTCTTCATAACGAAAGACAGACTAATGGTGTGTGTTTAAGGAGAGAGGCTGGTATGCACCAAGAGGCAGCCTAATAAAGGCTGTCTCCTTCGCTGCCAACATGTCACTCTCCGCTATGTAGAATGCAACGAGACCTGTTATGACACCGAAAACTCTTCCAACTTTCCCAACCCTGAAAGCTATTGAGAAACGACTACCAAAAGTGATATCTCAAGTCTTTCAATGAGCCTGCCAGTTCAAGCAGTAGAATCGTCTTTGAGGAACCTAGTCATGAGACCCAGGTAAACGCGACCGAAAGCATCAATAAGACACGGAGGGAGGACGGGATGGAAAGTAGAGATATAGCGTTGCCAGCCACCCCGAACGAAGCTATGCCCTCCCCGCCTCTTTCGCCTCTGCTGCCCCCGGTGTATGTACAGCTTACTTCGCCCTCTATCGCCATACACGGCTCAAAGTCGCTTTACCCCGATCCCCATGGTTTCCGTCACGAGTGCTTACGCGCCGTTGCTACATTTTTGACCCCAGGATCACCAAAAGAACTGCCTCTAGATGCCATCATGAGATACAGCGATCCACAATCTCTCACGAAGTTGCCATCCTGATATTGTGAGCCGACATACTCCTCTCAGCAGCGGTTTTGTCTCAACAGTATGTTTTTGCATTGCCGCGCACTTATCAGTTCCTACATATCTATGAAGAGGTGTATTCGTCGCTTGAGCGATGCAGTCTTCCAAGGTTTCTCCTAGCTGCCAGTGCGAATATCAATCTCCCAAAACAACTTTATTGGTGCTTTCGACAGTGTCATGTTTTGCAGACTAATTTCTGAATCAGCTACTTTAGGTATACCATGGGGACACTCAATATGCTACTTGGAATTCTAATCGTACTGCTCCTGATCATGTTGGTTCCTACCCCTCCGGAGGCTAACCGTGCCTGGAGAATAGTTCCGATTCTAATTTTTGTTGTTGGTGGGGGACAATTCTACTCAGCTTGGCGAGGGTACGTCGTGACATACCTCTCACAACTTCCAATCACCGTCGTTGATATCCATTGTGAGACAGATCTTGCACCCAAATTTGGAGGCGCGGGGCAACCCAATTACGCGCATGGGAGATGCAAGAAGCGGATACAGAAGCGCAAACCTTTGTTGAGGGTGTACTCAATCAACATAAAGCATTCTCTTAAAGTGCGATCGCCCTGCAGGAAAAATCGAAACCTGGACAACTTAATGTTGCTGCGATTGCACCATTCTCAATCGAGACCCAAGGAGGTATAGGTCGACCATCCGTTTCAAGTGATACTATACCTTCGTACGCAACAGTACCACCTGAAGCAGTGGCGCCAGCAGATCATAATCTTCGTCGACCACCGATATTCGGGCCAGAGACTGTTGTGCTCGACCCTCGTATCAAAGCTGTTCATCGTCAGCTCGTGATAGACGTTCATAGATTTGGTGTGTATCTTTTATTGGTGAGTTGTAGTAGATCCTTTTCCCTGTGCCATTTCTGATTTATAATTGTCGCCTTGCAGGTATCTTCTGCTATTGTGTTCTCTGTCCCTGGTAGATTGCACTCACGTCCATAATCATTCGGAGACTTATTTATATCGCGGAACTCTACGGAATTGCATAATTGTATTAGAAAGGTCAGGAACCAAATTTGTATTGCTTGTATAATCTTACATTCATCGGTATCCATGCCATGAGGTGTATTCGTATTACCATATATACTAAACAAACAATTTCTAGTCTCATAGGAGCGAGCATCGTGTACAAGCTTTCCATATACATTCTGTGAAAAACAGCCCCCAATTATTTCATACAGTCAAAAGGCATGAATTTGTTGATTTCATACATAAAGCTAGAGTGCTTGCACGATTTTACACAGAATTTGGGATCACAGTTAAATTACAGTATTCAGGTAAGTTTCAAGTTTTCTTCCCGGGCTTCTTACCTGCTAGTTTCTCTGCTCTTGGCGTTCCTGAGCTTCAGCCAACTATCTCGCCCTCAACCCTTTGACAAGACGGTCTAGAGTACCGGTTGGCAACATCTCTCGAGTAAGTTCTTGGATGGCGTCAAATTTGACAACGAAGAATTCGTGATCAAGATTGACAGTAACTTTGGCGGCGTCTATCTTCTCAAGAATTTCTTTGTAGGCCTGCCAGCCCTCGGGTTTTCCAGGCGCCACAGCTGGACAGGCGAAAAGTCCACATAGAACACTATGGTAGCCCACATTGTCGGCACTATATCTCTGAGGAAGACTATCCAATGCATCCAACGTTTGCTTTGGAAGATCATCATACGACTCCGAAGCATAAGCTTTCCCAGTGGTCTAGATTCGTTGGATCATTAGAAGCAGCAGAATTCTAAGATGTTTCAACTTACATTTCTATAAAATTTGTCAGGATTGACGCTGTTGACGGCCATTTGGATTGCATTTGGAGTCGTTATAGAGGAAGCATACTCCTTGTATTGAGTTTGCAGCGCGACAGTCAGGAGTTTTCCTCCTTCCAATTGTAAACGAAACATCAAGTCCGGCCCGAAATTGGTCTGAGGAAACAAGAATGGTGCATTTATACGGAATTTTAACCAATTGATATCATCTTTGGGATTTCTTGATGTATAACCAAGGATCTTTGACGGTGATGACATGTGCTGGCCCACAAATTCATCTGTGTCCTCATTCACTATTAGTGGAGAAACAGTAGGAGCAACCATGAACATCTCATTAGCATTGATCCAGCAAGACACCAGTCTAGCTTTCTCATTAGCTAGCTTTCTGTTTGCTTGAATTTTCGCAAAGTCAAAGACAGCCGACAAGGGAGTAAATTCCTTGAACACATGTGCCAGGCACATTGCAGTATAGCGTTCTAATCCATTGCTATTTGTAGCATTCTCATGAATACGCTGGACGAAATATTTGTGCTTTGACTTGGCTTCAGAAGTGATCCAGTGATCAGCCGCAAGATATGCAAGAGGCTCATCAAAAGTAGCCTTCCCTCGAGCAGCACTAGGATATCGAGCGAAGCCGCATTCCACGAGATCAATATCGACCAAGCCCTCCCCACTGGATTCGAAGTCAGTTCTACCACCAATTAGTCGACGATACACCAGCGTTTGAACCGATTGACGTAGATCATCATTAAAGTTCATCACTAACCAGTGAACTCAGTACAAAATATACAAAACTTGGAAAGAAAAAATTCACCTCGGGTGACATCAAAAGGCTCTATAAGGAAAAATGATTTCCCTTTCCCATAGATCGAGTCTTCAAACTTTTCTGATTGTAGAGTCACCGATCTTTCAAGGTTCTCCCAGTGTTCTGCATCTGCCGGGACAAATTTGGTTACCGTCTTAATGTACTGTGTGAGGACTTGATGAGGGCATTGGAGGTTATTCTCGATTAAACATAAAACGTATGATGATATAAACCGAGGCCTAGAATATGTCCTTGACATCAGTTGCGATCTCATTCAGATAATCACTTACCTTCCACACAACCAATATTTAGCACGTTCAACGAGTTCTTTTCCACTTTCAGAATCTAAAAGCCATGACGGGAGGTAATATCGTAAGAACCCCTCGATTTGGTCAGCGTCCTCTACGAACGAGCCAGTATCGGTCACTGCCTGGTTCGGCACGTCTGCACGCTTTGAAACAGTAACAGCGGAAGAAAGTGCATCTCTGATATATTCAAGATTCAAAGACGTTCCTGTAATGACGTGTTGCAAACCAAGATCGCTCCAAATTTTAAGCATCGCATGCAAAGTAGGTTGCTCTTTCTGCAAACCAGAGCTGATAAAAGCACCTTGGAAAGAATTTGCCGCAATCTGTGCTTCATCTAGGACGCAGTAAATGCGACTAGTGTGGCCTAGAAAGTCCTTGAAGATATTGAAAAGTCCCACATAATCAGGAGTGAGTATATCGTACTCCTCCGTATGACAGAGAAGTGTTGTTAGTTCCAATAATATATCACGATGTCCAGCTTGCTCCAGGAGGCGGGTATCAAGTTGAACGAGCATCCAGAGTTTCTTGAGAAAGGGGATTTGGCTGCCAGTCGGTACTCCAAACCGAACCTCGAAAGCAGCTAAAAGGCATAGGAACACTAGAAAACGAGCGGTTAAGATGGCAATGAAACATCTTTCTGCATGTTCTTCATTCTTTTCGAATTCAAGAGGGGATGACGGATGCTTTTTAAGTCCACATGTCTTCAGATGTCCCAAACGGGGTTGAAGCACGGTTTCAATGTCAGCAGAACCACACTGACTGGCTTGTCGTGAGCAAGTCAGGTAGAAGCCCCATTCCTCACAAAGACCTTGGAGAATGAGTCGTGTCTTGCCTGCTCCAGATGTATTCAATAAGATGCTGGTGGTATATAAGTAATATTATAAGGAAGCGAAATGAACCATCTCACGAATGTTTGATATCAAAATCACCGGGTCCAGCTGGGAAGATGGAGCGAAGAATTTTTGCTCGTGATGGCTGGGATGGCAATGCACGCCCAGGTAAGGCAAGGTCAAAGGCATTAGGATCCCCTAGTCCATGTAGGAGGAGAGATGGCTTGCGATCCAAAGTTGGAATTTGAAGTCGAGTGAAATGTTGTTGGACCCGAGCAACAGTCGTCTCCGGGATCCAGGGATCCAAGACCTTTACGTCCCCATTGGGGTCATCAATTAATTGACCAAGACGGAGCAATGTTTTTTCAATTAATTCCTTAAACCACCTAGCACGCTGCGCAGGTGTTTTATTAATTGCTTCGGAGCCGTAGTTCAGCGATAAAGTTGAACCTGTAATTCATTGGTCAAGATCAGGAAGAAGTTTTGCAAATCAAAGAGCTAAATCTGACCTGCTTCGAGATAATCCTGAATACGATCGATATAATATTGGAGATCAGTTTGTAGTGGCATTATTGTGAAAGGCTGCCCAAAGGAGTAGTTTGGTCACCACGGAGCTCAGAGTCTTGATATAGAACTGGGTACGTGGTAAGTCCTAATATTGCATTTAAAAGATCGTAGCGGCGCACGTGTGCGCCAGTCCCCGACTCTTACATACATGTTTCTTTTTCTTTTATTACTTTTTATTTTATTACTTGTATGTATGTACTCTTCTCTTCATTCGTTTTTTATTTTCTTTATTTATTATTTCATTATTATTATACATGGTTATACATTATTGTAAGCTGAGGCTACAGGCAACGCCGGGAGCCCAGCAAGAGATAAGGGAGGTGACTAGCACGCATTCTATTATTTCCTTTTATTTTACAGGTAGACTCCAATTTGATAGATAGTCAATATGAGACACAATAACTTCTTTACTTTCAGATTTCATTGCTCGCCTTCACATTCGAGCAATTCCGATATTCAGATATAGATATGATAATGATAAATGATATGATATGAATACATACATTAAGTGGTACGATATATGTAATACGAGCTACGATTCGTGCCTTCGGCACGAATTTCGTAGCTTGTTGGGGGCTTCGCCCCCAAACCCCCCCCAACTAAGCCTCCACCCTAACCTCACTTCGTTCGGTCAAGGCCTCCGCATTTCACAGCTCAGTGCTCATTCCCAGCCTCAACCTCACTTTGTTCGGTCAAGGCCTCCGCATTTCACAGCTCAGTGCTCATTCCCAGCCTCAACCTCACTTTGTTCGGTCAAGGCCTCCGCATTTCACAGCTCAGTGCTCATTCCCAGCCTCAACCTCACTTTGTTCGGTCAAGGCCTCCGCATTTCACAGCTCAGTGCTCATTCCCAGCCTCAACCTCACTTTGTTCGGTCAAGGCCTCCGCATTTCACAGCTCAGTGCTCATTCCCAGCCTCAACCTCACTTTGTTCGGTCAAGGCCTCCGCATTTCACAGCTCAGTGCTCATTCCCAGCCTCAACCTCACTTTGTTCGGTCAAGGCCTCCGCATTTCACAGCTCAGTGCTCATTCCCAGCCTCAACCTCACTTTGTTCGGTCAAGGCCTCCGCATTTCACAGCTCAGTGCTCATTCCCAGCCTCAACCTCACTTTGTTCGGTCAAGGCCTCCGCATTTCACAGCTCAGTGCTCATTCCCAGCCTCAACCTCACTTTGTTCGGTCAAGGCCTCCGCATTTCACAGCTCAGTGCTCATTCCCAGCCTCAACCTCACTTTGTTCGGTCAAGGCCTCCGCATTTCACAGCTCAGTGCTCATTCCCAGCCTCAACCTCACTTTGTTCGGTCAAGGCCTCCGCATTTCACAGCTCAGTGCTCATTCCCAGCCTCAACCTCACTTCGTTCGGTCAAGGCCTCCGCATTTCACAGCTCAGTGCTCATTCCCAGCCTCAACCTCACTTCGTTCGGTCAAGGCCTCCGCATTTCACAGCTCAACTCTCAAAGTAAGCTAAATTGAATTTTTCTTGAATTCTTCGGACTTTATTCAGCATTTATAAATCTTTAAAAAACTAAAAATCAGTATGTTAGTAGACTTTGAATTTTTCCTGATTTTCTGATGATTTTCCTGGAATTATTTGAGCATTTTCCACTAACATCTCCTGAAAAACAGAGCAATGAATTTTTCTTGAATCTTTCAGATTTCTTTAAGCATTTATAAACCTCAAAAAATTCACAATCAGCGTATCAGTAGCCTCTGAATTTTTCCTGATTTTTTGGTGATTTTTCTTCAAATTTCTAAGCATTTTATACATACATCTACCAAAAAACAAACGCAAAAGACAAATCTTTGTCAGCCTTAGTCAGAACTGACTAATCAGATCATTTCCCAGGCGTTGTCGCATTATATAGAGATAACAATAATAATAATAAAATCATTATGTAATGTATTACATATAATGATGATCATTATATACAATAATAATAATAAAATCAAATAATAATAATAAAATCATTATGTAATGTATTACATATAATGATGATCATTATATACAATAATAATAATAAAATCATTATGTAATCGTTTGTGGGGACAAACACTTACATAATGATTGGTCAAAAGACAACATCACACGTTCAAATTTTATATGCGTGATCTATATTTCATATCATTCAATCACAGTCCCATGGTTATATCTTTCATCATCATATATACTTGAGACTCCTGGACAACACTAAGGTCCTTGTTGACTTTATTCTCAGTAGCTACGATTGTACACATGTGAGCACGAGGCACGTATATCAGCTGTGCCGTTTTCATCAACGACAAACATGATGACGTCCTAGAGTTTAAGAGATATTGCCCATTTCATACTGTGAGCGTTCTAGCCATCCCCAGGTCAACGTTCAACATTCACCCCTCATCAACCCCGCATTTAAGTACACAGTGGCTTGTGCTGCTGTCTGTGACCTCACCGTTGGCTGACGCACTTGTGTGTGTGTTTCCTGGCGTTTCTCTGGCTCTGGCTGTAGGTGCCTCTGTCTCTGTCTCTGTTTCTGGTACAACGAGCAGGATAGACGCTGAGAAGAAGACTTGAAAGAGGTGGAGAAAGGTGCTCGTGTCTGTGCCTATTTTCTTGTTCCTGTCATCAAAACTAAAGTCAAAGCAAAACTTGACGCATCTATCAAAGTCAAAGCCTCACTCTGATGCTCACACTCAGAGTCATGTTCACGTCACGTGAAGATCGCGAATAAACAGATGGGCCATTATCATATCATTGACAATAGATCCAGTCCTTCATCACATGGATCAAAATACTTGATCATTTCTTGGTAAAGCATACACAGCGTGTTTTTGTAAGCGACTGTAGATATTCTCGTCATAAGGATAATTGTTGTTGTATTCCAGTCTGCTATGCTAATCCAGTCATTTGAGATGTACAATTCAATGCTATCATATCAAGATTTGGGAACGCCATAGCACTCTTTCGCGTCGGAGTCCATATTATGGAAAGAGCGGCTTCCGTCATAATTAGTCTGTATGGCTTCTGTTATAATTAGTTTGTATTTGTATAGGCATGTTAGACCTTGTCATTGTCTTTTTTTTTTTTTTTTTTTTTTGAGTAGCGTTTGGTGTTTAGACCTTGTCATTGTCTTTTTTTGTCTTTTTTTTTTTTTTTTGTCTTTTTTTTTTTTTTTTTGTTTTTTTTTTTTTTTTTTTTTTTTGGAGTAGCATTTGGTTTCATTGTCTTTTTTTGTTTTTTTTTTTTTTTTGGAGTGGCGTTTGGTTTGGTGGTGTAGTCTGTGCCATAGGTATGTTTTTTTTGGCTCTGTTTATTTATATACAGTGTGGATGAAATTTCGTTTTGTATGTACGGTTTAGACTACATATACCTTTTTTTTGGCTCTGTTTATTTATATACAGTGTGGATGAAATTTCGTTTTGTATGTACAGTTTAGACTACATATACCAGGTATAACTGTATATGCATAGAACAAACATGATGGTTCTTGTGT
>JAMWFC010000132.1:123634-147295 GCA_027475525.1 Macrolepiota albuminosa
CATATGATGATCATTAATAATAAATTTATTACATAAGCGTTCGTCTGGACGAACGCTTATGTAATCATTTGAGAACAGGTCTGCAGTGACTGTAATTTTCCTACACGGAGTGATAAAAAAAAACTTCTAACGCTTATGTAATCATTTGAGAACAGGTCTGCAGTGACTGTAATTTTTCTACACGGAGTGATAAAAAAAAACTTCTCTTTCTTTTACTATCAATCATTTATGTCTTACATATGATGATCATTAATAAGAAATTTATTACATAAGTGTTTGTCTGGACAAACGCTTATGTAATCATTTGAGAACAGGTCTGCAGTGACTGTAATTTTCCTACACGGAGTGATAAAAAAACTTCTCTTTCTTTTATTATCAATCATTTGTGTCTTACATATGATGATGATTCATTAATAATAAATGTATTACAAAAACTTCTCTTTCTTTTATTATCAATCATTTGTGTCTTACATATGATGATGATTCATTAATAATAAATGTATTACATAAGTGTTTGTCTGGACAAACGCTTATGTAATCATTTGAGAACAGGTCTGCAGTGACTGTAATTTTCCTACACAGAGTGATAAAAAAACTTCTCTTTCTTTTATTATCAATCATTTGTGTCTTACATATGATGATGATTCATTAATAATAAATGTATTACGTATTACATAAGCGTTCGTCTGGACGAACGCTTATGTAATCATTTGAGAACACTGTAATTTTCCTACACGGAGTGATAAAAAATTTAAAAGAAAACTAGCCTTGAAAGTTATAAAAATACAATAAAATTTTCGGGAGTATTATTATGTACTCAGTCTAGATTTCAAGAGGAAAGAAGACTCAAAAATTGAGAGAGCCTATTGCACATTAAAATGTGCAAAAAGAGTTGCTAATCCCAACAGGCAAAAGTTCAGAGTTATACACAAAGAAAAAGCACAGATTCAGATCAGGTTCTATTGAATGATACTGTAGCCAAATTGCAAGATGCTGATTTTGAACCAAGTAACAGACACTCAGACTCTGACTAGGAGAATAAACTTCAAGACTATTGGGGTACCTATACACTGTTCGTTGCAGTCAGCAAGGCTGTGTAACACTTCCAGAGGATGGAACCAGGAAAACTGGAACTAGCAGGGGTTGAACCTGCATCGCATGTTACCATTACACCATAGTCCCGTGTTACTATTTGCTTTTTGTTGTCAACTAGTACCATTCTAGCTCCAGTCAATAGGGGCTTAAGCATAACCCCAGGCTTTAACTAAGGTATATTGACACATCCTTACAGTCTGTGAATGAAGGGAAGACACATACAATGAGAAATTCCTGAGCTTGGATAAGGAAATTTTAGGCTTAGCCATAACACTTTTTTGCATTGGATCAGAGAGTCTATATTATAAAAAGGGCGGCTTCCACCACAATCAGTCTGTATAGACATATTGGACCCTGTGATGTGAGGGTCAGTCATCTTTGTCTCAGGAAGTTCTTCATCTGTTGGCTCTGCAGCCATTTGATCTATCCTATTGTCTGGTTGTTTAGTTATGGGGTCCCACTTTACAGAAGGGGTGTTTAGTATGTTTTTTGCTCTATTTACACACTATTGTCTGGTTGTTTAGTTATGGGGTCCCACTTTACAGAAGGGGTGTTTAGTATGTTTTTTGCTCTATTTACACACGGGTGGGGATGAAATTTCATTTGGTATTTTACATATAATGTACAGCCAGACTTCATATTATATTACCGGATAGCTGTATATATGCATAGGAGGAAGAGAGAGAGAAGACTTATATATATATATAGAAAATGAACTTGATACTTCCTATATGTCTGTTGGTATAATATTATTATTTATGACAAATAGCTGCTGAATAACAGTAAGACATGGTAACAAAACAGACAAGTTTAAAGTCTCGTTGATAAAGTCGTTGATGATGATTTTTGAAAAGAGTAAGCGAGACAAAATATACTAATAAGGAACTTAATAGAAACTTCTAGAGCATTCCAGAACATCACGTGATCTAAAACGAACTTGTGAGGAACTCGAGACGTTCGAGCTTGTAAAGAACCCTTTCTCTTACTTACGTAAGAGAGTCGGGGATAGTGGATCAAAAGCAGCACATACGTATTTAAATGTAGGAATAATTATGTATTATTCCATAAGCAAGTTATGGGTTAACAGAGAGATTTTAGACATAGAGGACCCACAATAGGCTAGATGTAACCACAAGTGGGTGCAACACACAATGGCTAATTCGGGCAAGTGTGGATGGTACTTGATACTGTCATTATGATGCATTCCGAAATCTAGAGGCAACTTGAACCTGAACCACCACATAGTCCGGAAAGCACGTGCACACCCGCACCTCTGCGACCAGCGGTAGACATACACAACGTATGTAAACCCTTGGAACCCACACAGGGCTTCCGTAAGAGAATGGAAATCAAGTTGGTTTGCCTGAGAACAAGTCTCTCCCACCTCACAATAGAACGATTTAACTCGAAATGAGGACATCCAGAAGCTAAACCTGGAACTAGCAGCAAAATGCCCGTGTGACCCACCAAGTACAAGCAGCCTAAACTAAGAATGAGAGACGAAGTGGCCAAATGATTTAGAAAGAACATAAAATCCAGCGATTAAAAGTACATAACCTCCACTCAGAGGCCATGGAAGCCTACAATAGGGAGAGTACTGTTGCCTTCCAGGGCCATCAATATATTACTTCTCCCCGAGCCTGTACAGTCGCAGAACCTCAGCCAAACTGAGGTGCTCTGACACCTCCTGGCCAACCACATTGCTGGAGTGCTACAGAGCTTCAGGAATTTTGCCTGGGTATGATGGGTAGTACTATTGACGCAGCATTATAGCGCAATGGTGATGTATTTGTATATAGTAGACAATATAGTTATACACTGGAGTCAAATATCAAGAGATAGTTGTAAGTATAAGTTTAGAATAATGTAAAATGGATGACGCACCTGGAGTCAAATATCAAGAGATAGTTTGACTCCAGGGTACGACACAATATTTATAATCATGAATATAGATATATGTCATACTTTCATAATAAATGTATCATAATGAGGTAAAGAAAACATACATGTATGTGAGGCAAAGATGACGTCAGAAATGACGTATAGTGCTACGCGTCACATTCCTCAACACTCCCACTTGACGCTAGCACAGGCACAATGACTCCCATTTTAGCTCGATATTTTTCAAATGTTTCGCGAGGTAAAGCCTTGGTTAGGGTGTCGGCAATCATTTCATGAGTGGAGACATGTTCTAAGCGAATATTGTTTTGAAAAATGTGTTCACATATAAAATGATAACGAATATCGATATGTTTGGCCCGGGAATGTCCCACAGGATTTTTCGAAAGGGCGATACTCCCGGTACTGTCCGTATGGATGATGGTGGCCTCGACTTGGGGAAAGTCCAGGTCTTTAAGTAGATTCCGTAACCAAATAGCCTCTCGCGTAGCATTTGATGAAGTGATGTATTCAGCTTCCACTGTGGATGTAGCGGTCACTGACTGCTTCTTCGAGGACCACAAGATTATGCTTCCATTCATATCGAAGCACCAACCGCTGATAGAACGACGATCGTGACTATCCTGAGCCCAATTTGCATCACTCCATCCTACCAGACGTACTTCATTGTTCGACCATCCTCCTAATTTCAGACAATACCCTTGAGTACCCTTCAAATATCGCAGGACTCGCTTGCATGCAGCAAGATGAGGGATGCCTGGGTTATTGGAGAAACGAGCTAGTAAATTTACTGCAAATTGTATGTCGGGTCGAGTTTGAGTGGCGTATAGTAGAGAACCAATCAAGGATAAATAGTTGATTCCGTTGGCAAACTGTTTATAGTTTTCACGTTCAAGATCAGTATTAGGACTCTGAGCGAGAGACAAGTTATGGTTGGTGGTCAAAGGAGTCGATACTGGATGACATGTTGTCATACCAAACCGCTCGAGTACAGATTCAAGGTAGAGCGATTGATTTAGGTAGATAGTATGGTCAGCACGGTTTCGTTTGATTTGAAGACCTAAAACATAGTGGATTTTGCCCAGATCGGTAATCTCGAAACGTTTGTCTAAGTCCTTCTTG
Organism: Macrolepiota albuminosa; assembly: GCA_027475525.1. Lineage (NCBI taxonomy): Eukaryota > Fungi > Basidiomycota > Agaricomycetes > Agaricales > Agaricaceae > Macrolepiota > Macrolepiota albuminosa. The sequence continues at coordinate 127,751 of JAMWFC010000132.1, forward strand.
AAGGAGATAATTCGAGTAAGATCTCAACCCGCAATTATCATATCATCCACGTATACCACGACCAAGAGGACGATTTTGTTATTTTCGCAAAGGATATATAGACAATCATCAGCGTGTGAAGATAAGAAGCCAAGACTTATCAAGACTTCGTGTAATTTTTCCTTCCACTTTCTACCCGCTTGCTTCATCCCATAGATGGCCTTGATAAGTTTCCAATACGGTGACTTCCCTATCCCTTCAGGTGCTTTCATATATATGTCCTCATTGAGCTTTCCCTCCAGGTACGCTCCGATCACATTGATTTGATGGATTTTGAAGTCCAATGTCGCCGCCATCATAAGAAATACGCGAAGTGTCGTGAACTTGGCAACTGAGGAAAACGTTTCATCATAGTCAATGCCGTAGATTTGAGAGAATCCCTGGGCTACAATGCGTGCTTTATATTTAGCATGATTTCCGTTTTCATCTAACTTCTCTTTTAACACAACTTTACTTCCCACAGCTCTCTTTCCCGGAGGTAACTCTCCTACCTCAACGAATATGCCCCTCTTGATAAGTTGGTTGTATTCCTTTGTGATGGCTTCTTGCCATTCACTAGCTTTGTCAGATGACAGGGCGCATTTAACGCTAGGTCCAGAGACTGCAATGAAGGCCATATGGTTACTGGATTCACTATCATTGTCGTCCTGTCAATATCTAGTGGGAAGTCTTTTCAGTCGCTTGGAAGGTTCACGCTGAGGCAAATCCTTCCATTTAGCACTTTTACGAGGCGCTGGAGGTGGATTTGAGGGCGTTGGAACATGAGCTGCGGAGGGATGAGGCGTAGGTGAGGGATACCTTAGGTCTTCTATTGGCATGTTGACTGACTCCTCGTCTGAATGTTGTAGATCCACTAATTGTGATTCAACCTCAGACTCAGAAGAGGGATTACGTATTGAGACTTGTCTAGTTTCTTCAGTCTTGGGGTACGTCGCTGTATTAACAAATTCGTTAATCTCTTCTGTGGTTGACTGAGTGAGTCCAAGATCCAGTTGTGCAAGCTCACTCGGAGTATCATCCTCGTAGAATTCGACATCCCGGGAAGTAATAAGCTTTCCATTCTCCAGATCTTCAAGCCTATATCCCTTTGTCTCGTCCGCCCATCAGCCTAGCATGCAAACACGTACAGCACGAGATTCCAACTTCCCTTGACGTACCTCCTTTGGGACGTGTGCCCATCCCAATGATCCGAAAATTTGAAGGTGCGCCAGATCAGGTTTTTGACCATACCATTTGGTAAAAGGGATTTTTCCTTGTAAAGCGGAAGTTGGTGTGATGGATTGAATATATATCACGTACATGAACACTTCACCCCAGTAACGTAAGTCCATCTTGGCACCATGTAACATTGACCTGACCATCTCCATTATGATGGCAATGGCATGCTCAGCTATGCCATTTTGCTGGGGTCGATATGGGTTCGTAGTTTGATGCCGAATACCATTCAACGCACAGAACTTTTGTACAGTTGAATTAATAAACTCGTTTCCGTTATCGGTTCATATGATTTTTATGAACTTGCCTCCGCTACATTTGTATAATGCTGTCGTTTTCCGTACCGCATCATTTACCTCTTCTTTTCCTTTTAGAAGTCTGCCAGATGGGAAACGCTTGCTAGCTTTGACCGTGATCATGGCGTATCGATTGCCATCCCAGGTGGGACCACTCATAGGTCCCATCAAGTCCATAACAAGTAATTTGTTTAATTCATATTTAGTTTTGCTGGTGTCGGGCAAGGGAGGTCTAGAGGACTTTCCTTCCGCACAGCCACTGCAAAGCCTATCAAACTCCTGAGGTAATTTTATCTTTATCCCCGTTACGAGCTGTTGATCTATCATATGTTTAATGGCGTGTGGACTGATGTGACCCAGTCGTCAATGCCACAAATGCATTGTGGATTTGTTTGCAATGAAAGCAAAATGGTTGTCTGTTACCCCCATTGTCATAATTTCGATACGATAAAGTGTGCCATGGGATCCTATAAGGTTCGCATGCAGGAATTCTTGATTATCCCATAATAGACTGATGCCATAGGTGAGTCCTTTAATGGTGGTGCCAGCCCTTTGCAACAGTCCGAGGCTTATAAGATTAGCTCCGAGGGTCGGGATGTGCAATACATCATGCAGCTGGACGTCATTGGTTCCTGATGGAAGATACATTCAGAACAAGATAGTTCCTTTACCAGTAACAGGTAATGCATTCATGCCGCCTCAGCGCTATTGAGGAGCAATCCTGTAGGCATGCCATTATATGTAGCCATGAGTACCTTTCTGACCTCTTGTGCTCCAGGCTCAAGCGTGGATATAGATATATTCGTGCTTCCAGAGCTCCTGGGCAATTTGGGCTTCGGACACTTTGGACTCCAATGTCCTTTTTCTCCACAATTATGGCAGACGTCATCGGGTTTTGGCTGGCGCTTAGTCCTAGGCATTTTCTTTTGGTTGAACTTTCCCCTACTCCCACTCGAATTATTGTTTCTAGTAGATAGGAACGCTAACGTTTTATTCGTAGAATTGTATTCAAGGGTCATTCTGTCATGCACAGATAATAATTCGGTCGTTACGGTTTCAAGAGTAAGTGAAGTTCCACGAGATAATAAATTTTGTTTAACGACCTCCCAAGTTGGAGTACGAGGTAACAAAAGAAGCATGGCGTTAAGGATAGTGTAGTCATTGACATCGTGACCAGCCTTGATAAAACGGCGACAAATACTCATGTAGAACCCGAGGTGATCAGTCAAGGGTGAGTTACCGTCCCATTTTTTCGCATATAGCTGCTGATAATAGTAGTGGACGTTGATACCACTTTGCTGGTCAACGTAATTCTTCTTCATATGTTCCCAAATCTTTTGGGAAGTGTTGAGATCGACTATAGTCTCGTGCTGGGTGTATTCGATTGCGTTACAAATTAATCCCATGGCCGAGTCATCCTTGTTGAGCCAATGCTCATACTTGTCACGGGCAGTCTGCCAAGTCAGAAATTCTTTAGACTGCAACGCCTTCATCAAGTCTGATCCCTCTTTATAAATGACTTGAGGAGGCTTTTCACCGGTAGGGCACGTAGTAGTCATGAGGTCAGCATATTCGGTGGGTGGTTTTGGAGGACGAAGCTCTCTCCCAGATACGACACCCCATAAGGCTTTAGCCTGCAAAGCTGACTTCATATTATCAGACCAGATATGGTAATTTGTACCATTAAATTTCAGAAACTGTAACGTTTCGGAAGTGCTGGTCTCATTTGCAACGGCGGGGCCCATAACCTGATGCAGCATTATAGCGCAACGGTGATGTATTTGTATATAGTAGACAATATAGTTATACACTGGAGTCAAATATCAAGAGATAGTTGTAAGTATAAGTTTAGAATAATGTAAAATGGATGACGCACCTGGAGTCAAATATCAAGAGATAGTTTGACTCCAGGGTACGACACAATATTTATAATCGTGAATATAGATATATGTCATACTTTCATAATAAATGTATCATAATGAGGTAAAGAAAAGACACAATATTTATAATCGTGAATATAGATATATGTCATACTTTCATAATAAATGTATCATAATGAGGTAAAGAAAACATACGTGTATGTGAGGCAAAGATGATGTCAGAAATGACATATAGTGCTACGCGTCACATTCCTTAACAACTATCCCATCTCAGATGACGAGCTACGATTTGTGCCTTCGGCACGAATTTCATAGCTTGTTGGGGGCTTTGCCCCCAAACCCCCCCCCAACTAAGCCTCCACCCTAACCTCACTTCGTTCGGTTAGGGCTCCAAGTATGTATAGAGAACTCAGTGCTTATTCCCGGCCTCAACCTCACTTCGTTCGGTTCTTCGTTCGGTTAGGGCTCCAAGTATGTATAGAGAACTCAGTGCTTATTCCCGGCCTCAACCTCACTTCGTTCGGTTTAGGCCTCCGCATTTCACAACTCAGTGCTTATTCCCGGCCTCAACCTCACTTCGTTCGGTTTAGGCCTCCGCATTTCACAACTCAGTGCTTATTCCCGGCCTCAACCTCACTTCGTTCGGTTTAGGCCTCCGCATTTCACAACTCAGTGCTTATTCCCGGCCTCAACCTCACTTCGTTCGGTTTAGGCCTCCGCATTTCACAACTCAGTGCTTATTCCCGGCCTCAACCTCACTTCGTTCGGTTTAGGCCTCCGCATTTCACAACTCAGTGCTTATTCCCGGCCTCAACCTCACTTCGTTCGGTTTAGGCCTCCGCATTTCACAACTCAGTGCTTATTCCCGGCCTCAACCTCACTTCGTTCGGTTTAGGCCTCCGCATTTCACAACTCAGTGCTTATTCCCGGCCTCAACCTCACTTCGTTCGGTTTAGGCCTCCGCATTTCACAACTCAGTGCTTATTCCCGGCCTCAACCTCACTTCGTTCGGTTTAGGCCTCCGCATTTCACAACTCAGTGCTTATTCCCGGCCTCAACCTCACTTCGTTCGGTTTAGGCCTCCGCATTTCACAACTCAGTGCTTATTCCCGGCCTCAACCTCACTTCGTTCGGTTTAGGCCTCCGCATTTCACAACTCAGTGCTTATTCCCGGCCTCAACCTCACTTCGTTCGGTTTAGGCCTCCGCATTTCACAACTCAGTGCTTATTCCCGGCCTCAACCTCACTTCGTTCGGTTTAGGCCTCCGCATTTCACAACTCAGTGCTTATTCCCGGCCTCAACCTCACTTCGTTCGGTTTAGGCCTCCGCATTTCACAACTCAGTGCTTATTCCCGGCCTCAACCTCACTTCGTTCGGTTTAGGCCTCCGCATTTCACAACTCAGTGCTTATTCCCGGCCTCAACCTCACTTCGTTCGGTTTAGGCCTCCGCATTTCACAACTCAGTGCTTATTCCCGGCCTCAACCTCACTTCGTTCGGTTTAGGCCTCCGCATTTCACAACTCAGTGCTTATTCCCGGCCTCAACCTCACTTCGTTCGGTTTAGGCCTCCGCATTTCACAACTCAGTCATTTCACAACTCAGTGCTTATTCCCGGCCTCAACCTCACTTCGTTCGGTTTAGGCCTCCGCATTTCACAACTCAGTGCTTATTCTCTCACTTCGTTCAGGCATTTCACTCTCAAAGCATTATTGCATTATTGTAAACTAAATTGAATTTTTCAGATTTTATTCAGCATTTATAAATCTTTAAACTAAAAATCAGTATGTTAGTAGCATTTGAATTTTTCCTGATTTTCTGGTGATTTTCCTGGAATTATTTGAGCATTTTCCACTAACATCTCCTGAAAAACAGAGCAATTGAATTTTTCTTGAAATTTTCAGATTTCTTTAAGCATTTATAAACCTCCAAAAATTCACAATCAGTGTATCAGTAGCCTTTGAATTTTTTCTGATTTTTCAGTGATTTCCTTTGAAATTTCAAGCATTTTATACACACATCTACCAAAAAACAAACGAAAAAGGCAATTCTTTGTCAGCCTTAGTCAGAACTGACTAATCAATCAATTCCCAGGCGTCGTCCCATTCTATATAGACGAGCTACGATTCGTGCCTTCGGCACGAATTTCGTAGCTCGTTGGGGGCTTCGCCCCCAAACCCCCCCCAACTAAGCCTCCACCCTAACCTCACTTCGTTCGGTTAGGGCTCCAAGTATGTATAGAGAACTCAGTGCTCACCCCCCAACTAAGCCTCCACCCTAACCTCACTTCGTTCGGTTAGGGCTCCAAGTATGTATAGAGAACTCAGTGCTCATTCCTGGCCTCAACCTCACTTCGTTCGGTTAAGGCCTCCGCATATCACAACTCAGTGCTCATTCCCGGCCTCAACCTCACTTCGTTCGGTTAAGGCCTCCGCATATCACAACTCAGTGCTCTTTCCACAACTCTCAAAGCATTATTGTAGACTAAATTGAATTTTTCAGATTTTATTCAGCATTTATAAATCTTTAAAAAACTAAAAATCAGTATATTAGTAGCATTTGAATTTTTCGTCATTTTCTGGTAATTTTCCTGGAATTATTTGAGCATTTTCCACTAACATCTCCTGAAAAACAGCAGTGTTCAATCTCAGTTTGCCTCAACTCTCAGAGCATTATTGTAAGCTAAATTGAATTTTTCTTGAATTTTTCAGATTTCTTTAAGCATTTATAAATCTCAGAAAAACTCAAGTCAGTGTATCAGTAGGCCTCGAATTTTTTCTGATTTTTCAGTGATTTTATCTGAATTTTCTAAGCATTTCTAATGCTGAAATGAGCCAACTCTTATGTCGTTACCCCAAAAGGAAGGTTCTTGGTCAGCCTTGGTCAGCATTAAATTTTCCCAGACGTCGTCCCATATATTATAGATTGAGAACAACTATGTGTTCTCATTCAACTACTCAAGGCACACAAGCTTTTGCCACTCACTGATTGTGAGTAGCTTTGCTATGGAGAGGATGCCAGGTTTATATTTCTAGCCAATCATCCAAAAGTGGCCACTTGTGCTGTCAGGTCAATTCTGTTGGCAGTGATGACTGTGTAACCGTAGGTTACGAGCTAGAACAATCTTGTGTGTATCACACAGTACTGAATCAGACTGCAGTATTGGATTGACTGGAACTAGAGTGAATACAAGATGTTATCTTACATAATACTCTACTAGATACCTATAGCGTCGTTGATGCTAGTAGCGAGTGTGATGCTCCATTACATACCCCCCAATAAGACTGAACACTCAGTCTTTAGGACAGGGGTAGAAATGAAACCACAATATGCACAGCAGTGCAAGCATCAGTTGGAGACACATATTGCGTTGCTGGAAAAAGTTGGTACCATGAATGAGGGATTAGTGTCTTCAATAACACCTGAGATTGGAATATCTTAGTGTGCTAGTGTGCATATGATGCAAGCAGCCAAAAGAAAAAAATGAGATAAAATTGAGAGTAAAAGAAATATATACATGCTACACTGGAATATGTATCAGCCTGAAAATGTTGAGTGTGTACTCAAAATTACCTAAAAACAAATATGGGTCTATGACCTGTTCAATGAGGCCTCCACGACCATGCCTGTCTCTGTCACCATTGACTCCTCCTCCAGTGCAACGTTAATTGTGGAAGGAGGAGGCGCCGATTCTGTCCTCAGTGGGGGTAGTTGACCCCTCGACTGCAGGTGAATCTACCACCATAGGCTCAGTAAGCACGACGTTAATTGCAGTAGGCATAGTAGTGAGCGTACCATGCACCGACGTTTGGTTTAGGAGATTGACCCAATTTGGGTCCATTTCTATGAGGTAGTAGAGGCCATTGGCCTCAGGGTTGACAGGGAGATTGCTCTCCTCATGGTGTTTGAACATAAGATGATAATGGTCGTCTTTGGTCATCTCCTGCCATCCATCTTATTGCAGGATTGCGGGAGGGGTGCCATACGTGGAGAGGTGCTCCATGCACTCATCGTCAATCTGCTTGAAGATGTCCATAGACATCGTGGGGGAGTGGAACTGCTGTTCCAGAAAGACCACGCCATAAGTGTAGGCATGGTCCACCCAGTCTAGTGGAATTTGGTTGTGTAAAAAGACATGTAACATGTCATCATTGGAGAAGTTCCATGCCTGGTCGTCAGGCACATGAACTTGATGAATCTCGAGCTTTGGCCCATGCTGGGGCTCAAATGGTTGCTCAGGAAACATGGCATCATACGAGGCAATTGCCTCTCGATACAGCTCCAGATGGGCCACAATAAGAGTCATGTGCCACATGATCACAGGTTTGGCTGCGCTGTTAGTGCAGAGAGCTTGACATAATGTGAACCCAAAGAGGATCCGCCAGTGCATGCAGTAGGCATGGTCCACCACAATGCCCTGGTAGGTGTTTTCTAGCCTGGGTCGACCAAAGACTAGCGCGTACTGTGCTAGCTGGTCTAAGTTGAACAGCGTGGCTGGATCTTGAGCGTGCATTATACGTAGCGCTGTGGAACCATCTTCTTTTGTGCGCAAAAAGCACCCTGGAATGTGTCGTCGCTTGACAAGAGCAAGGTCATCAGGGCCCTGCATTGGGTTGACAAGGTCCTGGTATTGAGGCTCCTTCATCAGGAGCTGCATGGTCCGGTCGTGCAGAGCCTCAACTGTTTGCTGTGCAAACATCTGAAGCTCTATAATCAACATGTATGCAACAATTCTGTCACAACACAGGATGTGGATGTTTATATAATACTTGTAGAGCCAGTCCAGCTCTAACAGAGTGCAGAAAAGACTGTGCAGAGCGTGCTTGTACACAATCATACCCAGGATGTGGGCATACTGGCCAGAGGCATACTCATACGACACCACTCTATTGGTGTCAGCTTCCATCAGCATCGTATTCGTGGCATATGAATAGTACGTGCAATGGCTGAGTGCTCCTATAAAGCATGAATTCATTCACTCGATATCAAGTGGCCCCCACACTTTCAACTCCAAGCCATCGGGAATTCTTCCCAAGAACTCATCCTTGGCCCTATATTTCAGGGCCTGCAGCTCCTTGGCACAGTTTGCCTTCTTCTTTGCGATGCGCTTATTGCGCAATACTTGTTGGAATTGGTCTGCTGCTAATTCCCCCTCCTCCCCATCCTTCTCCTGCTCTGAGCTCGACTCTCCATAGTTGCTTTTGTCAGACAAGGATGCAACTGGCGCTTTGCCTTTTCTATGCATGGGTTTTCCTCTCAAGGTCGCCACCAGACCATCATATTGTTCCAGTGTGCGGAAGTCTGAGGTCAAGACGACTATGGGGTACTGTTCTGGCAGGGCCAGTACAAACACTGGCAGCATGAAGAGCATCTGGACTTCTCCTGCTCATGTAGGAATGCCAGCAGGGAAGGCTATGACCTTCAATTTGGAGGCATCAAGAGGTGGCTTGCAGCCACGACACTGACGAGATGGCCCTGACCTTGCTGGGGCAGACAAAACAGGTTGTGGCTGAGCCACTGGAGGGGCAGGCGCATTTTGTGCCAGAGTTCTCTCTCCCGACTCAGCATGGGATGTACTAAGAGTTGGTGCCTGAGGTGCCATGGTAACAGTTTTGGACCCCATAAGTGGGGCCTGAGACGATGCAGGTTCCTGCTGACCCAAGGACAGGTTGGCCAGAGGCTCACTGACAATAGTCAGTGACTCTGACTAAGCCTGAGGGGCCACAGCAGGTAGCCGCAAAGATGAAGCAATAGGCTAAGCAGGCTGCTTGGGGCACGTAAATTGCACTGCTTCCAATCTGCTCAGGAGTGCGTCTGGCACTGCTAACTCCTGTGCTTGTGGCACAGGCTCCATATACAGTTCTACCATGGGCTAATGCGCCCACAATACAGATGACGGTCCTGTCACTGCACCTGCATACATTGGAATCAATGCCTGCAAGCATGCTGGTGGTACCTGATAGTAGTGCTCTGAGCGCCTGCTGTCCTCCAGGTGCTCATAGTGCCCCTCATCATCAACCTTCATCTCTTGCAAGTGGAGGGGGGTCTGATATAGAAGCGGTTCTTTGCAGCCTGGATAGGCCATACCCGCAAGATGGTGTTGGCTTGCCACTGGATATGGCAGCTGCCCCTGGTAGTCTCGCATTTATATATTTGGGGGTCTCCCCCCACCACTAGAGCCTTGTAGGCTCTGATTACTCTTTTGTGGCCCCCAATAGGCCATTGCAAAGAACATGCTAGCAACGTGTATTGGGACTTAGAAGGAGAAAAGAAGAAAAAAATCTCCTAACTCCACCAGTGGTGTAAACAACTACAAATAGCTGCCACCTGGTCTTTCACCAGCCATCAAAGTGGACTTCATCCACATTTCACCACAACATATGCCTTATGCACGTTTTGCTAGCTGTTGAGGGTGTTTCACACCCTGCAGCTCTAGGTACCTGTCCATTGCTGCAAAATCTTTGCAGTTCGCTAGCGGGTAGTATCACCTAAGCTCCACCTTATCTCGAATTCAAGGTTTCCCCCTATCTACCTATGACCTATGAGATTATCTACAAACTATTCCTGGTCATCACCAGTTCCAAAGTCATATAGTTCTGGGGTAGCGTGATTAGAGAAGAGCACATTACTATTGGCCAAGTATGGTCACAACAGTGACACATGGAACTTAGAAACTATCCTGCATGCCTGCAGCGCCTGGGGCAGTTCCAGCATGTAGTTAAATGTGTTCGGCTCTGCCTCAAGGACTCTATATGGTTCAATCCACTTCGGACACAGCTTACTTGCTCTGCCTTTTGGCAAGTTCGAGTTCTTTGTCAAAAGATACACTAGGTTCCCTTTCTTGATGTCTGAATCATCACATCTGCGATTATTCACATGTTTTGTCTGCCAGACACGCAATTCTATAATTGCATTATAGGCATCTGCTAAGTTTCATAGCGCATTGTGCGCAAACTGCTTTACTCTAACATGAATAGCTTCGTTGGTGCGAAGTTCACGAGTCATGGATGGCATATAGCCATTATTGAGTTCAAAGAGTAAATACCCTGTGGTTTCAGATATGCTTGCGTTTATTGCAAATTCAACAAGTGGACATCTGTCCACCCAGTCCTTCTGATCAGGACGTATGAATGCTCACAATATTTGTGCAATATTCCTATTTGCTTGTTCTGTCTGGCCATCTATTTGCAGATGAAACAACATTGACATGAGCAACTTTGCTCTGAGCAGCTTGTGCAACTCCTTCTACTATTTGGAAATGAACTTAGCATCTTGATTGCTTATGATCAAACTTGGCAGTCCATGAAGGTGAACTATCTCCTTGAGATAGATTCAAGACAAGTCTGAAGCTGTCATAGTGGTCCTTACCGAAATGAGATGGACCATACTGGTTATTCTGCAAATCACTACCCAGAGGTAGTTAAAACCCTTTGACTTGGGAAACGGACCTATAAAGTCCATCCCGATCAAATCCCAAGGTTTAACTGATATAGGAAGTGAATGAAGCTTCCCCAGTGGCTTCAGTGTCGGTACTTTTGACTGTTGACAAAGCTCACATGCCAAGCAGAATTGGCTCGCTTCTTTGGCCATTTGCGGCCACCAGTACCAGCGTCGCACATAGTCCAGCGTTTTCTGAGTTCCGAAGTGGCCCACTACTCTATGGGCCTGGTCCAGGATAGTCATGATCAACAACCTCTCCTGGGGAATGCAGATGATGTTGGATCCAGTGGATCTGGTAAGGTAGATGAGCTGCTGCTCTACCTTGAAGCACAAATGCGCTTGGATATTGTTCAGAATCTCTAAGAAGAGATTGTCATCCTTGTATCCTTGCTGGATATGTGTGCAAAATTGTGCATTTCCCAAGTCAATTGGTACAGGGTGATGGTCATGCGAGTCCAATGCCTGCTGGAGAGTCATTTCCGCACTACTAGGGCACACCTCCTGCCTCCTTTCTTTGCCTGGCTGGGGAATCTCATAATCCACCAGCCCCTGTGCCTTGATATCATGAGCTTCTTGCTGTTCTTGCAGTTGCTTGCTGCGACATGATTCCTGCGCTTGCATGGCACGTACATAGCTTGACTGTATGTTCTTTGATTTCATGGAACCTATGCAGAGGCAAGTCCTCACCCTCTGGGTCGATATGTTTGTCTGCCTGCACATAGTTGTGCACGTCATGGATGTCATCTCAAGTATTACTCTTGAAATATCGAGACAGGCAGTCCGCCACCTTGTTCAATTCATCTTTTACATAGGTGATGTCAAACTGATATTGCAACATGTAGTTGATCCAGCGACGTTGTTGCAGTGATAGATGCACTTGGGTCTTAAAAAACTCGAGTGCCTTGTGATCTGTAATGATATGGATCTTATACCCCATCAGCCACATAGAGACATCACAATGGTATGTGTCATATGTTGTATGGGAGCTTGCTTTGTGCCATACCATATGTGTCCAGCAGAGTCTGCTACACTGGAGTGGAGCAGTCTCCACAGTGCTGTAGAATACAGAGCTGCGGACTTGTCACAATGTGCTGTATGACACAGTCCAGTGGATCAGTAAAAGGCAGGCACACACATGCACATGCAGGCCCAGCGGATGCCAGCAGACACTAGCGGATGTCAATGTGCATCAGCAGCCACTGGCGGGCATCAGCACACGAGTGAAAACCTCCTCCATTGGCGGACTTCATGGCATGAATAAACCCTCCTTGAGGTTCCCCACTTCCCTCCTCTTTCCATTCCTCCCCGCAATAACTCGAGGCTGCACATCTCCCCTTCCCTCCTTTTCCCACCCCCGACGCCAGCGTACATCCACAAAAGGGCCCTGCAAACCTATGCAGGCCTACGCAAGCCACTAGCAGACATCCACACAGACGTATGTTGACGGACTCAAACCTACACAGGCCCACGCAGGCCTGCACAGGGCACCAGCGGACATCCACAGAGGCCTACGCAGGTCCACAGAGTCTGGTTGGACCAAGGAAAAAGGTAACTTCGTCTTGCCCGCCATATGCCTGTGGGGGGGAATCAAACCCCCGGCCTTGAGAAAGCCTCCAGCAATGGAACACACATTTAACCGTTGCACTACAGGTCCGTTACTAACGGATAAATTCAAAGGTTGGATAACACAATGAACAGACGCCTACCTACGTTTTTGCAGGTTCCCGTATGGATTTTTTGAGGTGGAAGGGGGGTGGCATACCTCCCAAAAGAGTTTTCGTGGCTTGAAAGGGGCGTTGGCATCAGCAGCCATCAGCTGGCATCTGTTGGAGTTCGTCGGCAGCCATCGTGACCCACTGGCATCTGTTGTGCATCTGTCAGCATCTGCTGGATATTTGCTGGTATCCATCGGCATCCACGGAAATCCATCAGCAACCCCCAGCATTGTCTGGCATCAGGACGGGAGAGAAGAAAACAAGGTGTGTGGGTGTCCACCGCATGGGATGGCATCTTGGAGAGCATGAGGGGTGGCGGAAGAGGGATGGGGGTGGGGAGAAAGAGGGGAAAGAGGGAAGAGGAGGAGCGTGGGTGTCCGCTGGTACGCCAGCGGACGTAGCAGACGTCGGATGTCAGGTCAGGGAGGAGGAGGGAAGCGGGGTGCATGTGGTGGATGGGGATGGCATGTGAGGTAGTGTGGGGAGTGGAGAGGATGGCACTGGGGAGAAAGAGGCGGAAGGGTGGAAGAGGGTGCATGAGTGTCCACTGTCTGCTGGCATGCCAGCGGACGGTAGCGGACAGTAGCTGACATCGGCATGTGAGCCAGCTGACATCAGCAGTGCAACCAGTCCCAGTTTTTCAGTGGGAATATTCATTTATTGATATTCAATATTGTGTACAGTGGTGGGTTCTACTCCTACTCCACCTTAATGGGGTCTAATAGTGACAATGGAATATTGAGAGGCGGGTTGGACTCCTGCTAGTGACAAATATTTTAATAGGGCCTATAAGCTCTAATAAAATATCCATTCATTACTCGCTAGCATTATCAAGTTGATCCGTTCAAAACGCTAGAAATTACTGAAGCGGGTATGGGTTGGATGACTTTGCGCATAGTCACAAGATCTGGAATGATCACATGCGCAAAGATGAGCAACCCATGCCACTGCAGAAATCTCTGGAGTTTTAAACGGATCACATTAATGATGCTAGCGGATATTAGCGGCCTGCTGCTCTAATATGCACTAGCAGGAGTTGAATCCACCTCTTGTGCACAATATGAAATATCAATTTATCAATATTCCATTGTACCACAGGCGCTTACTTAGAAGTCAGGACAGTGTTCACGCTAGCAGACGTCAGTGGCCTGCTGCTATTATATAATGTGCACTAGCAGGAGTCAAACCTGCCTGTCAGTGGCCTGTGGTAGTTGATCTGACCCACTTGATTTTCAGTATTGTGTGGAGTGGCAGGTTCGACTCCCCTAGTCCAGACTTCCCTAGTCCACCATAATGACATATAATGTTGTCTTTTTATACTGCTGCATTTTCGCACTAGATGTAAACTGTACTGATTTGTGGTAAGGACTTGTGGTTGAATGGAATATTGATACAATGATATTTCATATTGTGCACAAGAGCCAGGTTCGAATCCCACTAGTGCACATCATTAGACATGACATAACTTTGTTTTACTAATTGTTATTTATGTCTTTCTACTGCCCACCCTTGTGTAATCGTTGAAGAGTGTGTTGTTTTTTGCGTTCATGAGAGTGGCATAACGGAACAAAACAATGGGACAGTTAATCTTAGTAGACCTGAGTCCTGTCCAAACTAATTGAAATGTCTGTAGTAAAGTGCTATAGCCTAGTACACAATACTAGAGTGATATTTATGTATAACTGTCCAAACTAATTGAAATGTCTGTAGTAAAGTGCTATAGCCTAGTACACAATACTAGAGTGATATTTATGTATAATCCACAGAATGTCCTGTGGTCTAGCAGAATATTGTCAGTTTATGTTCCTTCTAGTGCACAACTGGAGGTAATGGATCAAACAGATTTATAATGGATTCTAGCAGAATATTGTCAGTTTATGTTCCTTCTAGTGCACAACTGGAGGTAATGGATCAAACAGATTTATAATGGATTCGTCAGTGGCACAACAGGACGGATAATCTTGACAAAAAATAACCAACGGAAAAGCCAAGAATTATAGTAACTAAGGATTAAATTACTCATCTGATATGTATTCCTCCTCTTCATTAGATTCATGTAATGCATCTGGATGTGTATTCCTCCTCTTCATTAGATTCATGTAATGCATCTGAATAGAACCAATCCTCATCAAGCAGGTAGTCTGCTGTCAAAAATGCAAAGTCGTCCTAGATTCATGTAATGCATCTGAATAGAACCAATCCTCATCAAGCAGGTAGTCTGCTGTCAAAAATGCAAAGTCGTCCGGTATATATGGCCCCTGAGGTCTGGGAAGTGTGATGTCTTCATAGTTCACTATCAGGCCTGACAATGAAGATGGTGAGGGTGACTCTGACATATCAACAGACACATCATCAGTACAACCAGCTTGATTGAAAGGGCCAATGGGCCTACATCGACCATGTTTTGCTCTAGCGCAAAATTCTTGTTCTGTTGAAATAAATTAACTATGATTACCAGTGCCAAATTATACTCACATTGTTGATACAATTTGTTAATTCTTCTCTGATCCTCATGTCGAGTCATACATGTCTTATTCCTCCCACTCCTGGACATTGTTACCAGTAGGTAGGGTTGGAGAAGGAGATTGTTGGAAGGGGGAAGATGGGATTTGAAGAGCCGTTACATCAAAAAGCGGTAGAAGATTTTCTTTGTCATTGGCTGCCATGCCTCCATCCATCTCTTCTGCCATCACAAGAAATAGCGGCAGAAGGTTTTCTTTGTCCTTGGTCACCATATGTCTGCCGCTCCGGACTTCCATTTGTCTGCTGTCACCGGCTGCCACAGCCTCCATCGCTGTTAGTCCTTCTGCTCCTTCACCAACAATGAATAGAGGTGGCAAAGAATCGTCGTCCATCTTCTCTTCTGCAGGAATGAACAAAGGAGGCAAAGAATCCTCTTCCATCTCCTCTTCTGCAGCAATGAACAAAGGTGGCAAAGATTTGTCTTCCGTCTCCTCTTCCACAGAAATGAACAAAGGTGGCAAAGATTTGTCTTCTGTCTCCTCTTCCACAAGAATGAACAAAGGAGGGATACCCTCTAAGTCAGGGTCATTAATGGATGGATTAGAAATATCCACCTGGTCGTCGTCAGTTTCCCCCAGCTCCCTGAATGTCCCACAGACATGAGCTGCTGAGGTGGAAGGAAGTTGGGATGCTGGTTGAACCACAATGCGAGAGTTTTCTATTGTAGCATCCGTCTGCTTGATTCCGCTTTCTAATCATTGTCTCTCCAGGAAGGCCCAAAAGCACGATTTGAAGTGTGTGGACGATGCAGATGTGCTTCGATTTAGAGAGATGGGCATGTTGAGTTGGACTGTTGTTGGTTGGTATGCAGATGAAGGCATGACTATTAGAATGTATGTGGTGCCATCATTCTTTAAACAATTTTGACACCAATTATAGTCATGACAATATGTCATACTTGACCCATGCTAACTGACCTACCTTTCAAGACTCCTTTCCTGACCTTGTTAGTGACCTCAACAAGAAGATGATGGATTACATGTCTGCTCTTCTTGGTAGAGACATGCCGTCCAACATGCAATCACCCCATGATTTGACTCCTCCTATCCTTACACGCCATGACCTCATCCTTGATCTGGATAGGGATGGATTCCCAATATTACCAGCAGATCCAGGACCAAATATATTTCAAACTCAGGCAGAATTGGAAATGCTTGTCCGGGACTATCTAAATACTCATTACAGTGAATCCTAGTTTTCTCCACCTTTGCTCATCATCTGATTACTCTGTCGGAAATTGCGTCTGGTTACTGGTATGAATCTGCTCCTTACAAGGCAGTGAGGACCAATGATCAGCAATTCATACATTCAAGGTATTTTCCAGAGGGTCTGATATTCCAAGATCCTCATAATCTTGGTCGGCCTGAGCTATTGTGTCTGCTGAACTTCTGGAGAGACTGTCAAGGACAGTATGGATCTGGTGACACCTTCCACTGGATGGTTTATCTCAACCGTCACAAGCAGCCAGTAGCTGCCAAGTACGGCACCCAAGCTGATTGTGAAAAAAATGTGGCAGCAGCAGCAGCACGTAAGGCTACACGCAAAAATAGAGGGAAAAATCGGAAACAGAGGCCAACACTATCAGCGGTAGTTGATGGCAACAGTAGGACCATTGCTAATGATGGAGCCACTGATGGCGGATCTACTTTAGTCACCGGATCTGCGGTAGTCGATGGCAACAGTAGAACCATTGCTAATGATGGAGCCGCTGATGGCAGATCTGCTTTAGTCACCAGATCTGCAGCCAACTTGGAGTGGCAACTGGGGCTTACACTTCCCCTGTCATCTAGCGTACCACACACACCACTGCCTGACTTACAGGAGGAACCTCCTGCCTTGCGCTCACCACACACTCCCCAGCCTCAGTGCCACAACAGATCCACAGTTCACAACAAATCCCGACCAAATGTATCAGCTTCTGCTCATGACGAGTCCGCTCTCAATAAATCCGTTCATGACGGATGTGGTGATGATACAGCAGTGGTAGATGCCACTACCATCCACCTCTTACAATAAAGAGGATGGAGCTATCCAGATCCTCCAATTAATGGCCCTAGTAATGGTTCCCCTAGATATAAAGTGTCAAGAAGGGTGCTCGACATTCTTCAAGATGAGGACAATGACCAATTTGAAGGTATGGTTCCCCTAGATATAAAGTGTCAAGAAGGGTGCTCGACATTCTTCAAGATGAGGACAATGACCAATTTGAAGGTGAGGGAAGGCTGGCATTACAAAACCAAAAGAAGCGCAAGGCATTGCCTAACCAATTGTCAACAAATTCCAAGCAACCCCGCAAGTCTCAAGCACAAATGCTACAGGAAGATGCAGCTCGATACATTGATATGTCTACACCAGCAAAAAGGAGTAGCAGCCGCACTAAGGTCATTCGACCAGTCCGCCGTCATTGATGTGGGGAAGGGGGAAATGTTACATTACATTTTTGTAAACTATAGTGTTACAAAAATGTAGCAATGTCTGCAATGTCTATCATAATGAAAAAAAAAATTGTACAATAACAAACCATCCATCTTAAACCGTCCATCTTCACTTGTCTTTTGTTGCTTTCCATCTCTCAGTAAGCCAACTGGATGATCGGGTCCGTTGCATCGGCGGCTGACTACTTTGGGAGTTGCTGTGAGCCCGTCTTCTTAGGCCAGGGAGAGGGTTCTCGGCAGGGACTGCCGGAGGAACAGAAGATGGTTGAGGGGGTGATGGAGATGTTTGTGCGGGAGACGTTCCTGAGGATGTTTGTTGAAGTGGGGACGGAGCGATGGTGAGAGCAGATAAGTCAGTGGCATGATGGGATTGGTCAGTGGCGAGGGCAGAAGTGTCACCAGTGGAAACGGATATGTTAGCAGTGGCAGGAGATTGGTCAGCAATGGGGTCAGGAGTGGTTTCTTCCTCTTCAACGATGGGACCAAGTCCACTGTGCCCTGTTGGATGCACTGCCACATCATCCTGAGCTGATGGACTGGAGGGACAAATAGAGATGTGAAGTTGATTCTGCAAAGCTGACGGATCCATCTGGCGTGGTCTTCAAATGTCTCACCCGCAAGAGAAACATTTGTCTGCAGGGTTTCTATGTGGCCACCGAGCATGTCGACCTAAGTCTGGTAGCGACGGAAAAAGTCCTCAATATGTGGTAATCAGCTCGCCTCAGCCATGATAAACCCATCCCGCACATGCTCCCCAATATTCTGCAATGGTTCCTGGAATCCATTCTCCATCCTGTCCAAACGGCTCTCCACCCCTGCCATTACACCAGCCACAATGTCCTCACTGTGACTAGACTCCATTGCCCGCTCCTTGCCATTTCTCTTGACCGGAAGAGGATCCACTGGGCAGTTGGAGGTCAATGGTTGGGATGGATGGATGGACGGTTTTGATGGTCCTGCGATTGGACTGGCTGGTTCATCTGCTAACTATTGGTTAGCTATTTGAGCAGGAAAAGAGTTTCATACCGTCATCACTCTCGATAATCGTCACTGACTTCTTTCTCAGTGGTTTTTTCCCCTTAGCAGGCCAAAAATAGCAAACGTCTTAATGTTCATTGCACTAAGCAGGAGTCAAACCCACCTACTGCAACACACAATGAACACCAATAGATAATATTCCACTAGACCATCAAAGCTTAATGTACACGTCAAACCCACCTACTGCAACACACAATGAACACCAATAGATAATATTCCACTAGACCATCAAAGCTTAATGTACACAGCTATAGTCTAAATAGATATCATGTCACCCTGTTTAAATTAGGACATTATGACTTTGTTTATTATACTGTGTAGTAAATAACAATTAGCTAAGCGAGTCAAAAATTCTAAACAGTTTGACGTAAATGCACTAGTAGGAATCAAACCCGTCTACTGCAAGACATAATAAAGACCAATAGATAATATTCCACTAGACCACCGATGCTTACTGTACATTGCTATGATGTAAATAAACATCAGTCTATTCTTCTGTGTGTGGTCAAAAATATTTGAGTTCGATGCTTACTGTACATTGCTATGATGTAAATAAACATCAGTCTATTCTTCTGTGTGTGGTCAAAAATATTTGAGTTTGATGTCAATGCACTAGAGGGAGTCGAACCCACCTAATGCAAGATACAAGAAATACCAATGGGAAATATTCCACTACACCACAGACACTTCATGTATAATGCTATGGTGTAAATCAATATCAGTTTAATATTCTGCTACAAACCATGGTTTTTCTCTTTCCTGTATACTTCTATGGTGTAAATAAATATCAGTCTAATATTGTCAATTTAATACAGATGCACCAGTTGCAGTAAAATCTCTATCCATTCAAATTCTGTATGGGTCCGTTTGTGCACTACATGAACACTGTCCTGACTTGTAGTAAGCACCTGTGGTACAATGGAATATTCATCAATTGATATTTCATATTGTGCACAAGAGGTGGG
>JAMWFC010000132.1:147395-230026 GCA_027475525.1 Macrolepiota albuminosa
AGCACGTAAGCGCCTCCACGGTTACGGGAGATAACTACCAAAGGTCCTAGATAGCGAGGGCGCATTTTCTTGTTGTATGATGTTTCGATTTTGGAGTTGCGCATAAGCACTAGCGCACCCCTCGGGAAGTTGTAATCTTTGATAGTGGCGCTATGCTCGGTTTCGAATCGCAGGGCTGCTTGGCGACGGGCGCTAAAGACTACCTCGTGAAGTCGCTCCAAATCTTCTTTCCTTCGTTGGAGGTCAATAGCTCGTCTGGCGATAAGGTCGGTAGTCGCTAAGATGCTGTTGGGTGCTGGCTGAAGATAAGTTGCTTCTATAATGTCGGCAGGGAGTAACGGATGGGTGCCAGTAGCCGCGTAGTAGGGAGAACAACCCATGCGCTTACGAATAGTAACTCTTTCCGACCAGAACACTGAATAGGTCGCTTCGCTCCAACGAGACTCGTCGCCATCGACTGCCTTGAAGAGTGCTTGCCGAACGTCAAAGTGGGGTCTCTCTACCAGTCCATTGGCGCGCTTGTTGTAGCCAGATACTCGAATGTGGTGAATTTTGTATTTCTTGGCGAGGTAAGTTAGCGCTTTGATGATGGGCGCACCGTTATCCGTGACGATTTCTCTTAGCGCTCCCCAACGGCAGATGACGTCTTCAAATAGCCACTTGGCGACCGCGTCGGTATTTTCTCTTTGGAGCATTCGAAATTCAGGCCAGTGGATTAGCGAGCAACGACCTTGAATGATGTACTTGTTGCGACCAGATTTAGGCATATGCATGGTGTCGACGTAGATTTTGCTGAAGAGGGGAGCTGGCGTTGCAACGGTTGGCGGTATGAGTACTTGGCGTGTCTGTTGAATTTGGCAAAGGTGGCAAGTCCTAATGTACCAGGCGATGTCGGCACTAGCGTGTGGCCACCAAAAGCGTTCTAGCAGAGAAGCTCGGGTAGCGTACAGACCTCTATGTCCTAGCTCGTCATGCATAGCGCGCAAGACTCGTAAGCGACCTTCTGGCTTGATGATCAGCTTGTGAGCGCCATCTCGATTTCGTCGCCAAAGTCTGTTGTCGGTAAAGAAGAAGCGGGTAGCATAGCGGATAAAGGTCGCGTATTGTTCATCGGTAAGGTCTGGGGGTCGCTTAAGGTCTTGTAGCCATTGTTCAACGATTAACAAGCGACTGTCTTCTGCCTTTGCTTTGGCGGATCGGGGAACGGCATCGTAGGTCAGGTTTTTGCTGTCTTCTCTTAGCGGATGGGGTTCTTGTACGATTTTTACTGGTGGCGAGTCTTGACTGCAAATGCTTGCCGTATAGAACGTGAGGGGTGCGCTAAAGGTCTCGGGGCGGTAAGGGACGATGGGATGTAACAGGATGCTGGTAGGCTGTTGCCGTCGTAATAAGGGAATTGGCTGTTGAATGAGGTGCACGAAACCATGTAGTCGGTCGATCCAGTCCTCGAAATCGCTATCAGCCTGTGGGTCCACTGCCGGGTCGCCAGGCTGCCGTGGTCGCCTAGAGAGTCCATCTGGTCCGTGGAAAGAGCTCTTGACGTGCACCAACTCAAAGTGAAACATGAGGATAGCGACTACCCACCGGTTCATGCTAGCGGATGGCTGGATGTCGGGATTCTGCAGCATGCCTTTGATGTACCTAGCGTCGACTTCGACAATCAGGTTCCGCACGCCAATCAGATACATCTTTAGCGCTCGGAAGGCTTTGAACAATCCATAGAGCTCTAGCTTAGGCTGACTGTAGCGAGACTCCCGGTCGTTTAGCGTAATAGACCCAAAGCGGTTGTAGCGTCGCTGTTTTCTGTTGTCGCTAAGGCACTGGCACAAGAAGTAGCCAACGGCAATGTACGAGGTATCCACCGCCAAGATAACTGTTTTCTGTTGTCGCTAAGGCACTGGCACAAGAAGTAGCCAACGGCAATGTACGAGGTATCCACCGCCAAGATAACAGGGTCGGCAGAGGTATAATCGATGGGGACTAGGGGCTTGGCGTCCTGCAGAGCTTTTACTAAGTCGCGTTGGGCAGTGACCTGGTCTGGCCCAAATTCGAAGGGCTCGTTAGCGCGGGTGAGTCGGTTAAGGGCATGTGCGCGATGGGCAAAGTTCTTAACGAATATTCTAAGAACGCCAACAGTACCAAGAAAGGCGCGAACTTCAGATAAGTCGCGGCAAGGACCCCAGCGCTCCAAGAGTGCTAAGCGAGACTCGTCGGGAACGCGACCGTCGGGAGTGCAGATGTGACCAAGTATTTTGAACCTTGGCGCGCAAAGGAGGAGTTTGTGACCGCTAAACGTACCACCGCTATACTTCATACGTTGGAGAACTCGATTGAGCAGCTGGAAAAACTCCCATAGCGCTAAGCGAATGTTGTGGTTCTCGGGATGGGTCGCCGGTAAGCCGTTTACGAGTCGCCAGTCTTTGGGACCTTTGACGCCAACGTCATCAATGAAGCTTAAGACGTTATGCGGTATCTCGGGTTGGAGGATGAATGTGATGTCGTCATGAAATATGGGGACAGAGTTTGTCCAGCCCATCGGTAAGGTGACTAGGCGCAAGGCGCCAAACGGAGTTTGAAACGTAGTGAGGTCACGGGAAGAAGGGTGGATTAAGCGTTCATCATAGCCAACGTAAAGATCAAGGGTGGCGCCACAAATACGCCCGGCAAAGGACTCGGCAAAGTGGTCAGGGAAAGGCGGTACGCCAGAGTGTCGTATGGTTACTCTATTCAGCGGCTCAAGACTGTGAACTATGCGTAGATTGCCGTTCTTTTTGAGAACACAGAACCAACGGGAGCGGTAAGAACTATTAGAGGGCTCGTAGACGCCAGCCTGTATCTTAGTCCTAATAATCTGGCAGACCTCGGCTTCGATTCCAGGCGGTAACGGTCGGTTGTGCTCAGTCCACGGCACGTGAGGGATGGTCGGGATTACGACAGGCGGGAAGAAATCTGTGCGAAGGCTGCCGCGTTCTGAGTCCTCCCAGGCAAAGGCTTTGTCTTGCTTAGCGACAAGATCGGTAAGGACATTCAACTCATCTTTGGTCAAAAATCCTGTGTCGTGCTCCTTGGCGAACTGCTGCTGGCGCTCCGCGGTAAAACGTCCGGTGGGCTGAAAGGGTCGCGGATTCGGTGTTAAGGTCGGTATGGCGGCAAGAGGGTCGCCAATAATTTGGCGCTTGATCCTAAACGTCTCGGGAGAGTGCGTAGCGATGGGTTTTGTTTTAAGCGCAACTGGCTTATATTTCTTTTTAACTTGAACCCCTTTCCTTTTGGGAGCGTTAGCTTGGTTATACACAGATGTGGAAAGGGGAACTGTAGCCTGAGGAGCGGCAAGTCCAAGAACGGCAGGAGACGAGGCTCCGGGAAGGGTAGTGAGATACGTATCGGTAGACGCAATATTTTGAAACGATTCGGAGGCGGTAAGGTATAAGTAGGCAAGAGAAGAGTCGGTAATGTTTTGATTTTTCTGGGAAGGCTCTGCGTCGGTAGTAGGTAAAGTAGTTAAAACATCTTCGTCAAGAAAAGCAGTTGACATAACAGTTACAAGACCAGTTGAATGGTCAAATTCCAGCGTTAGCGCTACATCTCCGTGATCGTCGCCAATCACCTCCTCGATGGTCTGTGAAAACACCGGTGTGGAGGCTCGTTGGCGTGTTGGTCGGTAAACTCCGGGGGCTTAGCGCGGGCGCCTTTTCGTTGTCCCCTAGGGAACGTTGGCACCGTTCGTCGGATTCCAGAGTTGGGGTCGCTAATGGTGAGGGTCGTTTCCTCGTCGGTAACTGTCTTGACGACTGATCGCGCCAAGACGTCGAAGGGTCTGCCAAGTAGTAGGTCGTAAGCTGGTGAACGTAAGATGTGGATCTGAAGATAAAACGTGATGTCGCCAAGGGTGCACGGCACATTCTTGGCGAGGCCTAGGGATCTGTCTACCGTACCGTTAGCGCTCTGCATATTTAGTATAACGGTAGGGTCGTAAATAAGGCCTAGATCGTTAGCGACTTCCGCTGCCATAGAAATGATCTGGGACCCGCTATCCACAATTGCCTCTACTTCGTGCTTGTTGTCTATGGTTAGCGCTACCGAGCGGATAGCGTGCGATTCTTGAGCGACGGTAAGGATTGCGGGGTCTTCTCCATGGTCTACCGACCTAAGGTAGGTCTCCACTGGATCCACAGAGGTAGCGTTAGCGATGGTGTCGGCAGGAGAGTCTTCAGTGTCCAGAGAGTCGACGGTAACGGAAAAACCAGGGAGCGCGTCGTCGAGATCCTCGACCTCGGCAACGGCTGTCGCCAAGGGTCGTCGGGGAGTGACTGCCGTCTTGACTTGGTTGCGGACGTCGGGAGCAATACTACAAAGCTCTTCTACTGATAAGGTAACATTGGTTTTCATGATGCGGTTAAAGACGTGGTTGGATTTCTCGATATCGAATATTGGCGCAGTAGGTCGGTAGCCACCCTCAGGACGTTTCTCGGGAGCGGCAAAGTTTCGTTGTGCGGGAGCATGATAACGATCGGGAATCCCTGAATAGGGATGGAGAGGCGGCAAAGGCGGTTCGGGAGCGGTAGCGGACGACGATGGTTCTGAAGCAGGAGCAGGGGCAGTGGCAGGCGGTGCGGTAGGAGCAGGTGTCGGTAACTTGCTAGCGGGAGGCATCGGCTTGTATCCTTTAAGAGGTTGTTTAGGCTGCTTAACTTCAACCCCATCAAAGACCTGATTCTTAAGCGAATCCAACTCCTGTTGGAGCTTGGCGATACGCTCTTCCCGCGAGAAAGTAGGATGGTCGCCAACGCTGTCGAAGTGTAAGACCTCGTGAATCATCTGTTGTTGGGTCGCCTGTTCGGGGTCGGGGTTGGCGTTGCCAGATAGCGTGCCGGTAACGATTTGTCCTGGGTTGCGCCTATGCCATTCATCTACCCGCTCCTGGAAGGACTTCTTGTCTGGGTAGTTGGGGATGGTGGCGCCAGTGGTGAGGACTATCTTGCCGTCGATAGCCCGTCGAATTCTACCTTGGCGAACGTAATTCTCGAGGGTAGCGCAGCGTCCTCTAGTCATGGTATGGCCAATTTCCCCACAGAAGTGGCAAGGGCCAGGCGCGGGTACGTTAGCGGGTCGGTTAGCAGTCAGGTTGGTGGTAATCATAGTTTCGATACGTGTCATCGCGGAAGCGACAGCGGCGGTAATAGCAGCATTGAGCTCCTCTTTCTTAACGAAGTCGGCAACAGGAGGCGGGATGGGAATGATACCGTTAGTTCGCTCAGGGGGTGGGCTCATCCTAGCGCGTTGCAGTCCAACGCCAGTGTCCGTTCCCTTAAGAACCCATTTACCGGCTTCAAAGACGTCGGCAACGTTATAGGGCTCGTCTGGGTGATGAGCCTGGTGAACTATCTCTAGGCGACGAGCAATACGAGTCCAAAGCGAAGTCGGGATGCCTTGCTGGAAAAGGCGACGCTCCTCGTTAATATAGAGCTTGCCGTTCTGCAGAAGCCACCTAGCGATCTTCTGGAACTCGCGGTAATACGTAGAGAATGCGCCAAGAGAAGAAGTGCCACTGTCGAAAGATTCCTGTACTAGTTTCTGTAACTCGTTTACCGTGTATCGGGTAGCCTCCTCAGCGCCAGGGTACAGCTGGATCACTGCTGTCTTCCAGTCCTCATACGAAGCGCCTTGGGCGGGAGCTGTCGGCGTGGCGGGAACGAGCGCTGCAAACTCGGAAAGACCAGTCCAAGTCTCTGCCGTGTCGTACGATACGTATCTTGCCGCGTACTCCTTCATCTGCGTGTGGTCGGTAATGTTACAGTCTCTGAATAAATACTCCAACTCCTTGAAATACTGGGAGAGCTCCCGTGGCTTGGTCTCGTCCCATTTCGGTGCCGAGAAGTGGTTGCGTGGCGGCATGCGCTGAACTTGTTGTTCCATAGCGACTGTGTTGGCGAGTTCGGTTAGCGGTAGTGGGGAAGGAGTTCTAGAAATTGGCGACGGGGTAAGAGAAATGAGTTGTGAAAGAGGCGTTAGCGGAGTAATGGGAGTGATTGACTGTGGTACGGCAAAGGGCGACGCTAAGGGGTCGTCGGTACTATAATCGAGGGAATGCGGGAAGAGATCAGGAAAAGCGTCTACAGTGGCGTTCTGTAGTTCCTGGGCGAGAGAGAGACCCGGTAAGGCACCAGGTGGTTGTGGAGTTGATGGGTGGGAAGGAGCAATGCCTTCTGCCGACTGGTCTAGCAGGCGGCGCCTACGCTGGAGACGGGTTTCTGGCGGAATTCTGCCTTAGAGATCCCTCGCGGTGGGCTCCAATTTGATGACGCCCAAAGTTTGGTCAGTAACAAATGTAGCGATTGTGTTACCGTACCAAGAGTGTGCGTTGGGCGCGCTATAAGTGTGTTGAGGAGTCCCGGGCAGGTCCCAGAGAACGCGTCTGTGAAAAAGGGTAAAAGTCGGTAACGGGGTCGGCAAGTGGTAAGCGCTAAGGTAAAGCGCCTAAGGAAATGCGGTAAGTGAACACGGCAAGGGTGAGCGGCAAGAGCACGATAAGCTTAGCGAGGTTCTAAGCGTCGATAATGCCTGCCGTAGTTGCAAGGCGCGAGTATGTCGAGTGTTGGCGAACGTCTGTAACTACCGATGAGTTTTGACGTTGCCGACCGTAGCGTAAATGAGCTCTTGAGCGTAAGGGAGACTGAAGTAAGGGGGAAACTGTGGTCTATTCGTCTGCTGTTCTTCTATGTACAAGTCAGTAAGTACTTTTATACTACAATGAGTTTGCCGTCGCCAGTGGCTAATGACGCCAGAGTGCGGTAAACTGGAAAATTTCAAAGGGGTAGCTCCAACGGTTTCAGATCCCTACCGTCCTTTGAGGACCCTTGGCGCCACCAGGCGGCAGATCGCGGTACTAAACCATCACTCCATCACCCTTCTGTCTGTCAGAACACCTAAGCGACGTTGGGCGCCAAATCGAGACGGTAAGCGGTGTCAGACGCCAAGGTCAAACGCCAAGCTGTCCGTCAGTTTTTGATAGATCATCAAGCTTCTCGCTAAGCGCTGTCGTCAGTGACTGATGCCATCTGTCAGTTGTCATTCTTGCTGCCGTCGGCGCTATCATTGATTGGATCTGCTTCTTGCCGTGCGCGGCCGTCAGAAATGGCTTAAAATGGGTAGAACGCGTGCGCTAAGTTCGGAACGAGTGCGGCAAGGTTTCCGGAGCCGGTGCCGAGCCTGCCGTTGATGCGCCTAACCTGTATGGGGTCCTATCACCGGATGATGCCAGACAATGCCAAAGGTTGCTGATGGATTCCTGTGGATGCCGATGGATACCAGCAAATATTCGGTGGATGCCAACGGATGCACAACAGATGCACAATGGATGCCAACAGATGCCAACAGATGCCAGCAGGTCATGACGGCTGCTGACGAACTCCGACGGATGCCAGCTGATGGCTGCTGATGCCAACGCCCCTTTCAAGCCATGAAAACTCTTTTGAGAGATATGCCACCCCCCCTTCCACCTCAAAAAATCCATACGGGAACCTGCGGAAATGTAGGTAGGCGTCCGTTCATTGTGTTATCCAATCTTTAAATCTATCCGTTAGTAATGGACCTGTGATGCAACGGTTAAATGTGCGTTCTGTTGCTGGAGGCTTTTCCAAGGCCGGGGGTTCGATTCCCCCCCACAGGCATATGGCGGGCAAGACAAAGTTACCTTTTTTCTTGGTCCAACCAGACTCCATGGACCTGCGTAGGCCTCTGTAGATGTCCGCTGGTGCCCTGCGCAGGCCTGCGTGGGCCCACATAGGTTTGAGTCCATCGACGTACCTCTGCATGGATGTCCACTAGTGGCTTGCATAGGCCTGCGTAGGTTTGCAGGGCCCTTTTGTGGACGTACGCTGGTGTTGGGAGAAGAGGAGGGAAGGGGAGATGTGCAGCCTTGAGTTATTGCGGGAAGGAATGGAGAGGGGAGGGAAGTGGGGAACCTCAAGGAGGGTTTATTCATGCCATGAAGTCTGCCAATGGAGGAGGTTTTCACTTGTGTGCTGATGCCCGCCGGCGGCCGCTGACGCACATTGACGTCTGCTAGTGTCTGCTGGCATCTGCCAGGCCTGCGTGTGCATGTGTGTGCCTGCCTTTTATCGATCCACTGGACTGTGTTATACAGCATATTGTGACACGTCCGCGGCTCTGTATTCTACAGCACTGTGGGGACTGCTCTGCTTCAGTGTAGCGGACTCCGCTGGACACGTATGGTATGGCACAAAGCAAGCTCCCATACAACGTATGACATGTACTGTTGTGATGCCCTACTCTGCATCAGCTTATCCTTCCACTTTAGAAGGGCTTTCAGGATAGCAAGTGTTTCCAACTCATGAATAGCATAGTTCTGCTGTGCAGCAGTGAACTTATAAGATATAAATCCTGCTGGTCAGCAAGTTTGCCACGTTTTACCTTGGCCAAACATGGCCCCAACCCTGGTCTTTGATGCGTCGCATATGAGCCAAATGGGCTCGTCAATGCATGGATCAATTGGCTGGATCACTGGCATTTTTGTGCAAATGCACTTAATTATCTCAAAATACCGCTGATGCAGTGGTCTCCAGTGAAAAGGGGACCCATTCTGGGTCATGGCCATCAGTAGCCCAGTGTATGCTGTAATATCTGGCAAAAAGTTACCAATGTAATTTACAAGTCCAACAAAATGCTGGATATCATTATATGTGTGTGAGATATGCCACTCTTGAATTTGGTCGAGTTTATCCATGTCTGGGTAAATATCCTTCTGATCAATGACGTGACTGAGACAGTCTATACTAGGTGCGTACAATTCACACTTCTTCTATTTGAGGTAGAGACTAGCCTTACATAGTCGTTTGAATATGACTCATAGGTGCTGCTCATGCTCCTTGATGGAATCAGAAAAGATGAATATATTGTCTAAATAGACGTGCATAAACTTCCCAATTACGTCTTGAAAGATGGAGGTCATTAACCTCTGGAATGTCGCTGGTGCATTGCAATCACCAATCTGCATGATATTACTCACAAATGTCCCCATCAGGGACAAAAACAACGTCTTTGGTATATCCTTTTTGCATATGCAAACCTGTTTGTATACATTTATAAGGTCAATTCTCGACCTATATTTTGCTATGGCAACATCTTCACGTATGACTTCCTGATTTGGAAGGAGTGTTACGTCCTTGACTGTATTATCATTGTGCTGTCATGCATCCAATGCAGTTTGTAATGTCCCATCCTTCTTGGAAATACACAGTAAAGGTGCAGCTTGCACCGCTGGTCATGGTTCCCACCACTTTGCGTTTATGTATCTGTTTATCTTTTCACAAAGCTGATCCTGTAGTGCTTGTGGACAGTGAGCAAGTGGTACTTGTACTGCTTATTATCATCAATGAGATTAATCTCATGATTAACCTCCCACCACGGAGGAAGTTCTTTCTTTGTTCCATTGACAATATCAGCAAACTCATATTGCCATTGCTGGTGCAATTGAGGAATATCTTCCTCAGTAAGGCTCACTGCCTTGCCTTTCCCTTTTGATATGCATGCTATTTGTGGCTGAGCCTTTGGTTCAAATTGCTCTCGTAAGGCACATATGTGCTCTTTTGTGAGATCCTCTGGGTTCAACCTTATGACTAGTTGCCTCCTTGCTACTCTTGTCATATTCAATGACGATTGCACACTTCTTGCCTTCAGCAATACACCATTAAATATGATATGCGACGCTTTGGAGATCTCATCCTCCCATGCATGACAGTATACTTCTCCTGTCTGGGTTGACTGCACCCTTTCCATAGTATGTGTCACCATTGATGCTACCAACTCGTTCCACTCTCGTGGCATTTGTGGGTTATACACCCATTGCACTCCTGGCCAGGACACTAGTCGATCTATTAATGACCTTGTGCTTCCCAACGTTCCCATTGTACTATATACCTTATTCTTGACAAGATCCTCAACCTTTACTCAAGAGCTAGTCAGCTGACACTCACTCTACCCCACGTCTACCACGCTCATTCTTATGCTGTATAGCCTGCTTAAGCTTTCTATTCATACACCCGACCACATCCAGGTGCTTCCTCTTCTTCAGAGTTTCTTGAAACTCTTCCTCAGACATCAGTATAGCCAGTGAATCTGCTGGCAAGCTTTTTGGTGGGACATGTTCATCCTCCACCTCCTGTACAGTTGCTCTCTTGTGACCATCTAGTCAGTTGCATTCATCACGCCACTTTTCAGTTGTGCAATAGCACCTTAGGCACCTATCCATGTCATTTAGCAGCGTACAGGGGAGGCAGACCACTGCCACCCCTTGACGGTTCTCTATCGTGATCAGTCCACCAGGCTCATGCCTGAACCAAGGATGGTCGTCAGGATTGGTGATTATCTCAGCAAAAAGAGAATCATCGCCATATTCCTGCACCACTTCTATCCAGAAGTCGTCGCTGCCCAGGCTAGGGGGCTGGGATGAAGGCAATTTGCCTTCGAGCATCTCAGCCAGCGTAACAGGTATATCGGGGTGCTTGTGCTCCCCAGATGATGCTGGGTCCATGACTTCATGCTCCTTGAGCAACTGGGCTGCTACATCCCACTTTTCACGCTGCTCCCTGAGGCAAGTGCTTTGCCTCTGTTCATCATCATGCATAGCGCATACTTCCAGGACATGCTCTCTGAGCTCCTGGTAGCGGTGGAGAGGTAGATCCTCTCCATCTGGGTCTATGCAGCAGTCTGCCTGCACATATTCATGAGGCTTGTTAGCCTCCCCAACTACATCGCTCTCAAAGTAGTGAGACAAGCAGTCTGCCACTTTGTTGAGTTCACCTTTAACATAGGTGATGTCAAACTGGTATCTTGACATGTAGTCTATCCAACGTCGCTGACGTGGCAACAAGTTCACCTGAGTTTTGAAGAACTCGAGTGCCTTGTAATCTGTTATGATGTGGATGGGATATCCCATCAGCTTATCCTCCCACTTGAGGAGGTCCTTGAGTATGGCGAGAGTCTCCAGCTCATGCACAGCATAGTTTTGCTGGGCCGTCGTGAATTTCTTTGACATGAACCTTGCTGGGTGGCAAGTCTGCCAGCTACTTCCCTGACTGTACATGGCTCCAACACCTGTCTTAGACACGTCGCAAATGAGCCATATCAGCTCGTCCCATCTAAGATCGATTGGTCAAATCACTGGAGTCTTCATACAGATCCGTTTGACCATCTCAAAGCACCGCTGGTGCAGCGGCCTCCAATTGAACAGTGACCCATTCTGTGTCATGGCCATAAGTGGTCCAGTATAGGCCATGACATCGGGCAAGAAGCTCGATATGTAGTTGACCAGGCCAATGAATCATTGGATGTCATTGTAGTTTTGTGGTGTGCGCCACTCCTGAATGCAATTGAGCTTGTCCTGATCGGGGTGGATACCCCGCTCATCTATGACATGCCCTAGGCAGTCTATACTCTGAGCGTAAAGCTCACATTTCTTCCACTTCAAGTACAACTTGTACTTGCATAGTCGTTTGAATACGACTCTGAGGTGCTGCTCATGCTCCTCCATAGAATCCGAGTAGATGAATATGTCATCTAAGTAGACATGCATAAAACATTCTATTATGTCTCAAAAAATAGAGGTCATTAGCCTCTGAAAGGTTGCAGGAGCATTACAGTCTCCAATCTGCATTATGTTGCTCGTGAACATGCCCATGATGTCATTAGCCTCTGAAAGGTTGCAGGAGCATTACAGTCTCCAATCTGCATTATGTTGCTCGTGAACATGCCCATGATTGATGCAAATATGGTCTTGGGTACGTCTTTGGTGTGAATGCGCACCTGCTCGTAAGCGTCAGTAAGGTCAATCTTCGAGCAATATTTTGCCCGAGCCACATCTTCCTGGATCACCTCCTGATCTGGTAAAGGAGTTACATCCTTTATAGTATTGTCATTGCGCTGATGCACATCAAGAGCTGTTTGAAGAGTTCCATCCTTCTTTGGGATGCACAATAATGGTGCAGCCTGAGCAGTGGTGCATGGTGACCACCATTGAGCATTCAAGTAGTGATTAGTTTTATCGCGTAGTTGTTTCTGAAGTGCGCGTGGACAGCGCGGCAAGTGGTACTTATATTGCTTGCTCTCGTCTATGAGGTTGATCTCATGGTTCACCTCCCACCATGGCAGGAGCTCCTCCTTGGTCCCATTGACCATATCAGCAAATTCTTCTTGCCATTGCTGATGCAACCGAGGTATATCTTCCTCACAAAGGCTTGTCACCTTCTGCTTCCCCTTCATATGCACCAGGGAAAGTACTTCCACCATCTCTGAGAGTGACCAAGGCGGCGGTGCATATTGCTTGTGCATTGCAAGCACCGAGTAACACTGTCATCAGGTATATGTAGTCTTAGCAGAGAACCCACTGCCACTGCCTTATAAGCCACAAGGCTTTTTCTCTTGTGTACAAGTGAGTACACTACGGACACCTCGTCTGACGCTGGCTGGCAATATGCTAGTCTGACGGTCATCTGTCTCTGGTGCGTGTTTCGTGCACACATGGCCACCACCAGCTCATTCCACTCCTGTGGCATTTGAGGGTCGTATGCCCAGTCATACTCCAGAAGGGGTGCTGGTTGTTCCCATAGGGACCATGTGTCCCCCTCTCCTGAGGCTTCCGCCTCTCGGATGCTGTCTCTCAAGTCATCCAACTTGACTCGTGAGGACGTAGGTGGACATACATCCACTGAGTCCTCCTGTTGTCTTGCCTTTTGATGGCACTTGTCTGGAGGCTTTGCGCCTCGAATATCAGGAGCGATTATTTGCTCATCGCTCCTCTTGGAGGCTTGATACTCCTTCTCGCTCATCATCACCACGTTGTGGTCTGCGCTCAGTCCAGGCATAGCCTGCACTTCCTCCTCCACATCCTCCACCGCTGGCACTCTGCGCCGGCCAAGTCATGGAGACTCCTTGCAGGCATAGCCTGCACTTCCTCCTCCACATCCTCCACCGCTGGCACTCTGCGCCGGCCAAGTCATGGAGACTCCTTGCATTTCTCCATAGTGCGATGACGTCGCAGACAATTATCAGTGTCATCTGCTGTAGCTTGTTCAGCTGGGATCACTTTCCCATTCACTAGTACCTGACAGTGGTCAAAGTCTAATATGACTTTGTTACGCCGCATGAATGGCGTTCCCAGTATCATATCATAGCAATCGAAGTTTGCTACGTCCATGTATTCCCGGCTATGTGAGCCCGGTGTCTGAACAGTCACATTCGTCTCATACTGCACCATAGCCTGGCTTCCTACAGTGCCCAGCTGTAATGCCAATGGTGTATCCAACTCCTGCATGGATATTCCGTACACATGGGTGAACTGGGGCGTTATGCCTGACGTAGTACTCCCAGAGTCCCATAAGGTCCATGCCTTGTGGCCATCTACGTCCACATACGAGACCAGGCACTCCTTGTCTGCCTGTTTCAGTGTAGGGCGCTGCAAAGTGTCCTCTGCACGACGAAGAGTCACCTTCTTCATCTGAACCACGTTATTCTTTTCGGGATCATTTGTAGACGGCCAATCCGTCATCGCTGCTAGGCACTCGGAGTCGCTGTTGCAACTGTAGTACTCATTGTTGTAGATGTCGTCATATACGTTGACTATGACGTACTCCTCCCCCTCCACAACCACACTCTTGGGCTCGGCGCCCGATGCCTCCTCTGGGGGCTCCTGGTCGTTTGTGGGGTGCTCTGCCTCAGACTCGGCAGACACGTCTCCGTCACTCCCACTCACGGCTGCAGTATGTGCAGCTTGAAGGTGGGCGCGGGGTGTATACCCCTTCCTTGGGGCTCCCGGCTTTGCAGGGCAGTTGGTAGTGTAGTGGCCTGGTTGGCCACACACGAAACAAGTCCCCGTCTGACCTGGTGGGTTGGCCGGCTTGAAGTCTGGCCTTGGTTTAGGACGTTTTCCATCCAGCGTCCGCTCTGGATGTGGGCGGCTCTGCCCTCGGTTTGCAGCAGGGGTTCTGCATACCACAAACCACGTGTTGCGGTCACGATCCAAATTGGCCTTTTTGGCCAAGAAGGTCTCCACATACTGACTCTGTGAGGGTGTCCCAGCAGGCGGTAGTCGCCTGGTTCCTCCTTTGTGTCCACTCTGATGTTTGTAGTGGTTAGCAGTCTTCAGGGACTGCTCATACCTGATGGCATATGCCACAAACTCTTTCACATTGTTGACTTCTGGGGACAGTCTGTCCTCACGTATCAGATAGCGGCGCACGTCTGCTGGAATGCCATCCAAGAATGTTTTGAGCATTGTATACCCGTCCGGGTATACTGCCATATTCTGGGCATGGTCGTTAAGGGTATCATAGAACTCTTGCACTCCCAACTTCTTGGTGTACTTGGCGGACTGGAAATACCGCCTCGCATCCTGGAGCGTTGAGGGGTGCACAAATCAATCGTACAGTCCTGTAAGGACTCCTTTGAACGTCCAGTCATACTGGACACGGTTGACATGCAGTACTGCCTGTCGAAACCACCCTATGGCCTCTCCAGCCAAGAACTCAGGAAGAATGAAGATCCGTTCTCGTTCCATATGGTCGCCTCCGTATAAGCACATGGCGAGATGGGTGCATACATCCATTGCCCAATCCTCCAAGTCGCTGAACTTGGACGCGCCTGTATAGGCGCGAATATGCCTACTGTCTGCTTTAAGCAGCTTTATCCCATCTGGTAACCGTAAGGTTACACCCAGGGCATCATTGACTACTTGATGCAGGCGATTGTGCATGGCTTCACGATGCATTCAAATGGCCTCCCGCTGACCCGGGGATCTAGTTGCCAAATCAGCGGCCTGGGGAAGTGACTTCCCTCGTCCACCTTGCAGAGGAGGTCCCGAGCCTCCTTGACTGTGGGCATAATTGCCCTCATCTCGAGGAGTCAACCTAGGGCCGTCATCCTGGCCGTTACCAGGGGCATCATGTCTTGTGGTGCCATCTCGATTGAGGAAGTCTCCTCGATCATGATCGTTGTGCCGCTCTGGGACTGGAGAAGCTTGATTCTTCTGAATTGACAATGCATCTTGTCAATAGGCTTAGTGCTCTCGAATACAATGCCCTGATCATCGATAAGGGACTGTCCCTTAGTCCTGAGGTCGCCATTGTGCATACGTTGATACGCAACTCTGTCGCTCAACATTTCCACCATGGGCACGCGCAGCATCACAGATGCCTCGCTCTCCACCTTGAGCATGGTACTATCGTGCCCATCTGGACCTGACATATCTGTCCTATGGTCTTGGTTATGCATGTGTGGGGGCTCCTCACGCCACCCTTGTCCTGCTGGAGTATAGAAAGTACTCACCGGTTTTACTTCGGGCACTTCTTGTGTCCGTGCTAGTGCCTCCACTAGCTCGAGTCCAACATCTTGATTGCAATGTGCCGAGCATTCCTCGGAAGTGTGGCTCCAGGGGGTTGAGGCCCCCAATTGCCATGTGGCCTTCCGCTGCACATACATTTGCAGCTCCATAGTAAGCACTCTTACCATCAAATCAGTATATTTTGTACTGAATACATTGGGCACTTTGTGCCCTTGTCGCCTAAGTGCTACTATATGTGCTGACGCGTAGCGCTCGAGTCGTGCTTGGGTGGTGTATTTCATCACCTCTGGGTGCAAGTCCCAGAACACCCGCAAGCGCACGGTGTACGCGGTTTTCAGCCGCTGTTCCTCTGCTCCGGTGTCGTCGTCACTTGACGACTCCATCACCTCCTCTGGAAGCTCTACAACCTCCGGAGCTTCCTCCACTGCTGGTGTGCATGGGAATCGGTTTTCTGCGCGGGATACTTCAGGCCTTGCAGCCTTCTCTGGTACCTCTTCTATGCGGGCTTCCACTATTTTAGAAGGCATTGAGCCCATGGTGGACCGCCTGGTCCCACTACTCCAGCTCAGAAGAAGAGCTCTCTCAGTCCGTACTGACAACTCAGTGTCTCCTGGGGTGCCATAGGCGCCTGTTGACTGTCGGCCATCCTCAAGGGGCCCTTTTGAAGCTAACCGGCTAGACGGTCGCAGTCCTCCTGGCAACTGCGTAACTGGGGGAGTTAGTCCCCCTGGCATCTTGTCCTGGAGACATTGCTGACCGTTCTGCTGTGAGCTTTCAGCTCTCCGGGCCTCGCTTTCATTTCCGGTCAGGTCGGTGCTCTGACCTCGGTCTCAAGCCTTGGGTCTTGCCTGACTCGCATTGGACGCTGACGTGTCCTGAGTGTCTGCTGGGTCTTCCCATAGGTCGTGGGCATTCCGCCCGCCGTCAGTGGACACTGCAGGTATGGGATTACTCATTGATTCCCTGTTTGAAATTTGCACAGTGTGGCTGTGCAAGAAGCTCGAGAAGCTGATAGAGTTCTGTCAACGAACTCAGCGACTGACGTCGGATGCTAGACAATAGATCCTAGCTGGTGGATTCAAAAAAATGTAACGAAGTTACAGGAATTGTGAGAGCTTAAGGTTCACACTGCACAGAATCAGACCAGTCCGGTCTATTGACTATGTAGTATAAACACAAAAGATTGTGAGAGCTTAAGGTTCACACTGCACAGAATCAGACCAGTCCGGTCTATTGACTATGTAGTATAAACACAAAAATAAGCTGCTTAATAAGCAGCACATGTACGTATATATATGGTAAGGTAACTAATATATTAATATTATATTATAATAATCATAATATAATATCTACTACAGTAAGTAAAGCTATGTGGCCAACACCACATAGCGGACTATGCTACATTCTCGGTGTACTTGAGAAATCCCGCCTTGCATCCTGTAGCGTTGAGGGGTGCACGAATCGATCATACAGTCCTGTAAGGACTTCTTTGAACGTCCACTCATACTGGACACAATTGACGTGCAGTACTGCCCGTCAAAACCACCCCATGGCCTTTCCGGCCAAGAACTCAGGCAGAACAAAGATTTGTTCTCGTTTCATATGGTCGCCTCCGTATAAGCACATGGTGAGATGGGTGCATACATCCATCACCCAATCCTCCAAGTCGCTGAACTTGGATGCGCCTGTGTAGGCACAAATATGCCTACTGTCTGCTTTACGCAGCTTCACCCCATCTGGTAACTGTAAGGTCACACCCAGGGCATCATCAACTACACAATGAAGATGATTGTGCATGGCTTCACGATGCATCTGAATGGCCTCCCGCTGACCCAGAGATCTAGTCACCAAATCAGCGGCCTGGGGAAGTGACTTCCCTTGTCTACCCTGCAGAGGACGCCCCGAGCCTCCTTGACTGTGGGCATAAT
Source organism: Macrolepiota albuminosa (assembly GCA_027475525.1). Classification (NCBI taxonomy): domain Eukaryota; kingdom Fungi; phylum Basidiomycota; class Agaricomycetes; order Agaricales; family Agaricaceae; genus Macrolepiota; species Macrolepiota albuminosa. The sequence continues at coordinate 164,679 of JAMWFC010000132.1, forward strand.
TGCCCTCGTCTTGAGGAGTCGACCTAGGGCCATCATCCCAGCCATTACCAGGGGCATCATGTCTTGTGGTGCCATCTCGATCATGATTGTTGTGCTGCCCTGGAACTGGAGAAGCTTGATTCTCCTGGCCCTGCATGACGAATTGACGATGCATCTTGTCAATGGGCTTAGTGCCCTCAAATACAATGCCCTGATCGTCAATAAGGGACTGTCCCTTAGTCCTGAGGTCGCCATTGCGCATATGTTGATATGTGACTCTGTCGCTCAACATTTCCACCATGGGCACGTGTGGCATCACAGATGCCTCGCTCTCCACCTTGAGCACGGTACTATCATGCCCATCCAGGCCTGACATATCTGTCCTAAGGTCTTGGTTACGCATATGTGGGGGCTCCTCACGCCACCCTTGTCCTGCTGGAGTATAGAAAGTACTCACCGGTTTTACTTTGGGCACTTCTTGCACCCGTGCTAGTGCCTCCACTAGCTCGAGTCCAACGTCTTGATTGCAATGTGCCGAGCATTCCTCAGAAGTGTGGCTCCAGGGGGTTGAGGCCCCCAATTGCCATGTGGCCTTCCGCTGCACATATATTTGCAGCTCAATAGTGAGCACTCTCACCATCAAATCAGTATGTTTTGTACTGAATGCATTGGGCACTTCGTGTCCTTGTCGCCTAAGTGCTACTATATGTGCTGATGCATAGCGCTCGAGTTGTGCTTGGGTGGTGTATTTCATCACCTCTGGGTGCAAATCCCAGAACACCTGCAATCGCACGGTGTACATGGTTTTCAGCTGCTGCTCCTCTGCTCTGGTGTCGTCGTCACTTGACGATTCACTCGCCTCCTCTGAAAGCTCTACAAACTCTGGGGCTTTCTCCACTGCTGGCGTGTGCAGAAATTGGTTTTCTGTGTGGGCTACTTCAGGACTTGCAGCCTCCTCCAGTACCTCTTCTATGTGGGCTTCTGCTATCTTAGAGGGCATTGAGCCTGCTGCGGACCACCTGGTCCCACTACTCCGGCTTGGAGGGATAGCTCTCCCAGTCCGTACCGCCAACTCAGTGTCTCCTGAGATGCCATAGGCGCCTGTTGACTGTTGGCCGTCCTTAGGGGGCCCTTTTGAAGCTAGTTGGCTAGACCGTTGCAGTCCTCCTGGCAGCTGCATAACTGGGGGAGTTAATCCCCCTGGCATCTTGTCCTGGAGACATTGCTGACCATCCTGCTGTGAGCTTTCAGCTCTCTGAGCCTCGCTTTCATTCCTGGACAGGTTGGTGCTCTGACCTCGGTCTCAAGCCTTGGGTCTTGCCTGACCCGCATTGGACGCTGATGTGTCCTGGGTGTCTGCTGGGTCTCCCCATAGGTCATGGGCATTCTGCCTGCCATCACTGGAAACTGCAGGTATGGGATTACTCATCAATTCCCTGTTTAAAATTTGCATGGTGTGGCTGTGCAAGAAGCTTAAGAAGCTGATAGAGTTCTGTCAACAAACTCAGCGACTGATGTCGGGTGCTAGGCAATAGATCCTAGCTGGCAGATTCAAAAAAATGTAACAAAGTTACGCATCCTGGATCGCAGGCCAGGACCACCCAGGGCAACGAGTTGGGATCTCGTGGCCTTCAAGACACGGGCGGAACTGGCTATGATAGCCCAGAAATCCCGGAGCGCAGAGAGCCCAGAGACCCTTCAGAAAGGGAGAGTACTGCCACCTCGGGTGCAGAAGATAGTGAAGAACACTTGACTGCAAGGGATATGTCAGAATTGATGGAGTTACCCAATGAGTTGGACGATGAGCAGAGGCTCAAGGAAGACACGAACCTACTCCATTGACAGGCGAGGGTGGAAGATGGTACATCGGAACATGCTGATAATGGGGGACTGTCAGAAGAACAAGCCCAAGCAATAGATTCTGCTAGGAATAATCTTACCAAGGTAGACCGAGAACGTATTGACCGTAGATACATCAATATATCCATGACTGCAAGGAATGAGTCAGGGATTGATAATGAGAGAGATCTGCAGGAGAGCACCTCTAAAGACAAAGGGAAAGGAGTAGATCCTCGTACTTGGGGAAATCTACATTTGACAAGGGAGGAAATCGACCCCGAAATACAGGAAAGGATCCTAGAAGAGTACAACTTGGCTCAACAGGAATGAGAGGCCAAGGACAGAGAAGCAATAGACCTTCAGGCTGAAGGGAAGAAGATCATTTGGCATGGGAGGACCATGGTGAAGACAAGTCGGAGGTAGAGCCAGAAAATGATGATTGAGAAAGTCGTCGTAATACCAGGAGGGCTGAACGTATGCAGGCAGCTCTTCTCAAAGCCTACCGTGAAATAGAAAAGAAAGAAAAATCATGCGCTAATAAGAAAGGATGCACCTATGAGGTTCCCAAAAGCTATGAACGCAACGTCAGAGAACTCCTCTCCTGGATGCAGACCAATGCCAGGGAAAACAATGAGAGCTCACCGGAAGACGAACCAGAAATCGGGTATAGAAAGAGAAAAGACAACTCTAAGTATAAGGCCAAGGATAGAAAGGAAGCATGCACCAAAGCCTTGAAACCTGTATCTCAAATTGAGGGAAGAGGTTCACTGGGAGCTGCGTTCCACAGGATTCAAACCTTGAATGATGTGGGCTATAATGACAATGGCTCAGAATCACCGTCGGATGACAATAGTGATGACTCTTCAAGCAGTTCTGATACCAAGAGTTCCTCATCAGACGCTGCATCGATTAGCAGCCAAGGAAGTCGATACCGGGGAAGAAGACGACGATCCAGAAGAGATGGCAGGTCTAGATGCTGATCCAGAGGAGCGCATAGGCCAAGGAGGGCTAGGAAATCTAGCAGAAGTCGAGACTTGATAAAGCCGATGCCACCATCGCCTTATGATGGAACAGCTGATGTACAGCAGTTTGTTCTTATCTAACTGTTCTCTGTACCTGAAACATGGTCGAGTTAGCAGAAAAAGACAGGTGCTGGTAATCTCACCGTTCCTGAAAGGCAGAGCTTGGAGATTCTACTCCTGAGAGGTGTCCTTGAACCCTGAACGTTGAGGTGTTGATAGGTTTTTTGAGGGACTTTTCAATGATTGTTTTCCAGTGAACTTCTGCAACCAACAATGGAACAAGCTGAGCAGCTACCACCAAGGAAAACATGCAGTTCGTGACTATGTGTCCAGGTTGGAAGAGCTGTTTGCTGTCGTTGAGTTCATTGGTTACCGGGAGAAAATTGTCAAGCTGTTCAATGGGTTCAGACCATCCATGAGAAAGGAATTGTATAAAAAGGGACTTACCCCAGAAACCTCCACCTGGAATCAAATACTACAAGAAGCAGAGTTTATTGAGAGATCGGAGCTAGTCGATGTGGAAGAGAATCATACCTCGGAAGCACGACACCATAAACCGCATGCCCATTCAACCAAGCATGATAAACGAGATTGACAGAACAAGAGATCTGGTCACCGTAAGCACCATAAATCTCCATATCATAAACATACCAATAGCACGCCGGGATTCTCATTGGCAAAAGCCAAAACCAGTGGAAATCCAGAACATAAGGCTAAAACAAGTAAGCCCAATGAAAAGCACTATCCTCGTAAGTTGAGTAAGGAGGAGGAAGAGGAATATAGAGCTGGAAATAAGTGTTTTGTGTGTGGAGGAGTGGGGCACTTTGCCCGCAATTGTATGCAAAACCGGATGGCCAAATCTAGCTCAGGAAAACCCCCTGGGATCCAGTCTAACAGCGTCAGGCTTGATTTGAGGGAAATTGATTGACAATGGGAGGAGGCCTTAGGGGATACCACTCAGGGTCTATCGGTTGGATTTCTTGAGATAAGGGAACCAATCAATGAGGAGCCTGTTTCAGAAGGCACCAGTGGAGATGAAACAGCTTGGGATGTGATCAGCTTCATGTTTAGTGAAGATGACAATTTACCTGACTTACAATCTGTCTTGAATACTGATGAATCGGAAATGGATGATGATCCTGTTGAAACTCAAAGTCTTGCTAACTGGGGGACTGATTTGGAGGAGCCAGCTGATTCCAATGACTCCAATGATAGCCTGCCAGATCTGCAGTCTGTGTCAGACTCAGATGAGTCTGTAGAGTCTGAAAGTACCATCGAGCACCCTATCCTGCCCACTCAGGAGTATGGAGAGACTGATTCGGATGACAAAGCAACAGAGGAATTTGATGATGAGGATGAGGAGGCAGAAGTGGTGTTGCGACCACCAAAAGACTTTGGATGTGATACCTATGATACAGATGTACCGAATGGAGAAGTTAAGCTGCATCACCTGTGGAAAGAAGAATTAGCCTGTGGGAAGCCAGATAGAATAGGAAGCACTCAAGGTCGTAAGATGGAGTTCTTTTTAGAGATGAGGCAGCCCTATCCCGGGGATCCAGCCAATTGTCTACAGTTTCAAGGCCATCGCTTCTTGTCCTATGATATAAGCGAGGATGAGGTTTGTCTCGTAGACATAATAAGAAACTTTGACACCGTGCTGCCCAAAAGCCTGGTTGAAGATGAAAATTTCAGACCATCGCTGTGGTACGCTCACCAGTGACACACTGCATCCAGAATTGCGCTCAACAGGAGACAGTGGTATTCCGTAGGACTGGCTTTTGACATATGGGGTTGGAATGCAGCTCAAGTGCTGCAATCAGGTACTCCATACCTCAAGGGTGAGGACTCCCGGCTCTCCAAGCGATGGGGGCGGTTTAAGGTGAACCAAATCACTGATACCGAGTTCGAAGTGTACAATCAAACCCTGGATTTCTGTGTGAATGTTTCAGAAGAATATCTAAAAAATCCATTATTCAATATTGTACACTGGTATGAAAAACAGCTAGAACAAAAGTTGAACCTTCTCAAAACTTTGGCATTTGGAGATGACAAATCTAGCCCAGCTGATCTGTTAAGTGACTGGTCTAACAAAGACTCGCAACCAGATACCCACCCCATCTGTCTGTGAAAGGCAGTGAGAGCCTTGAATTGTCTGCAGGTCTCGACTACAGGCAATGTGATTCGAGTATTAGAACTCAATGGTCAACAAGTAGAAGCAGGAACTTACCCTGCCTTATTACGCAACAATGTCAGGTGCAAGGAAGCAGTGCGATCAGTACCAAAACCACTTGTCATTGTTGTTAAGGTGAATGGTCCCCTGTCAGAGCTCTGGTTGACTCAGGGTCATTGGGGGATTTTATGTCGTCAACTAATGTTGAGCAGCTTTAGCTAAAGAAACAAGAATTAAGTCAGGCCATACCGGTGTTGCTGGCTGTACAGGGATCAAGATCAAAGGTGAACTTTGGAGTAACAGCCAAGATAGAGTATCAGCATATCTCAGGACCTCGTTACTTTGATGTAATGAACTTACATGGTTACGACATGATTCTAGGTACTCCCTGGATTTACCAGCATAAGGTAGCAATTGGACTCAACCCTCCACGTGTCATTGTTGGCAGTAATAATCCGGTGCCCATGAAGGAGGGAGTCGGAGTATCTCGATTGTCATCTTGGGCCATGGAACAGGTAGAAAATAATTTGGAGCAAGTCCGAGAAGAACTGCGTGAGTATGCCAAGCCCATTTGCAAATCGGCAGAAGACACACCTTTGCCACCATTACGAGCAATAAACCATGAGATTCCTCTTATTGAAGAGGATAAAATCTACCCTTGGAGGCCATCTCAATGCCCCGAGGCTCTGAGACCATTATGGGATGAGAAAAGAGTGGCCTATGTTAAGACAGGTCGATGGGAAGTCACAGCAAGTGACAATGCAGTGCCAATGATGTTCCTGAAAAAGCCAGGGAAACCGGGCAAATCAGTACGTTTACGAAGTGTAATCAATCTTAGAGCTCGAAATGCAAATACTCGGAAAATGTCCTCACCTTTGCCTGACATTGAAGGTATCTTGCGAAGAGCTGCAAGTGCTAAGTATCAGTCAATCATCGATGGCCAAGACGCATATGAACAGATACGCATCAAGCCTGAACATGTACATCGGACACCAGTCACTACTCCAGATGGCAATATGGTCAGCCATGTTATTCAACAGGGCGATTGTAACACACTGGCTATGTATCAGGCCCTGATGAACCACTTGTTTGCTCCCTACCTGGGCCAGTGGATGAATGTATATCTTGATGATATTATTATATATTTGATGTCTCTGGAAGAGCATGTGAAACATGTCAAAATGATACTCGATATTCTGAAGAGAAAGAAATTGTACCTAAGTGAGTGTAAGTTGCAGTTCTTATGTAAGGAAATGAAAATACTGGGACACATTGTGGATGATGAAGGGATCCAGATGGATCCTGACAAGGTAGATGCTCTGTCCAAATGGAAGGTACCAACAAATCGAGACCTACTCAGAGGTTTTCTGGGGGCAGCAGGATACTTGGCAGATGATATTGATAGGGTCCGAATTTCCATGGGAGTTCTCCACGGACTGACAGGAGACACTGTTTCATATCGATGGGATCACACCCATCAACGAGCCTTCAAAAATGTAAAACGTTTAGCTGTCAAGTGCCGAGAACATCATCGTCGACCCCTGAATTATGGAAAAGATGCTGACCCCATAAATGTGGTAACTGATGGATGTACTACTGGAATAGCTGGAGTCATCAGCCAAGGGGCTGACTGGAAGACAGCAGCGGTAGCCACATCCTTTTCAGCAAAACTCAACACAACGCAACAAAACTATCCAGTTCACAAAATAGAAATGTTAGCTGGTGTTGAGACCATGCTTAGACATCAAGATATCCTGCAGGGAGTTAGATTCTGTTGGTATACAGATCACAAAGGGTTAGTTCACTTACTAAATCAGAAAAATCTCTCAGGAAGACAAGCACGTTGGATTGAAAAGATATCAGAGTTTGATTTCGAAGTAATCTACGTGCCAGGTACTGAAAATATCTTATCTGATGCATTGTCTCGCCTGTACTCCAATGAAGAAGCTGGAACTGTGCAAGCAAGAAGTGAGTATACATATCACGACATAATTGATAATGATTACTTGGGAGAACATTTAATCACCATGCCTGTACTTGTAGGCAGGGAGGGCAAGAGTGAAACTTTGACAGAGAATGAGTCTGCGGAACAGAGAAAAGAGTCAGACTTCCGAAAAGGAAGGAAGAAAAAAGAGGACATACCAGCAGAGACCGGAAGACCAGAAACTTCAAAAGAATTTGCTGCCAGGATGGCTCGTCATTTTGTTCTTCGAGGCCCTCATGAACAAAAGGAGGGTGGGGACAAAGGAGACAACACACAGCGAACTGGATTGAAAATTAAGTTGCCAGCAAGACGTGCTTGGAAAGATCCTTTGTTGACAGAAAATCTGGATCAAGACCAGAATAGACCAGACAATCAATCAGTGGAGCGAGAAAGAGATGAGAATTTACTTGCCCAATCAAGATATCTTCAGGAAAGACTGGAGACGCTGCCACCAGTTACCATAGAAGAACTCATGTGGGGAAGTAAAGAAAGCATCAGAAACAAGTACAAAAAAGATCCACTGTTTAAAAAGATAGTAGAAAATCCCCAAGCTTATAAGAACTTTGAAAGTGTTGAAGGATTAATCTATCTAAAAACAGCAGCGAATAGAGTAATCTGCATCCCAGACCTTATAGTCAGCGGAAGAAGCATCAGAGAAATAGTGATATCTGAGGCACATTCTTTATTAGCTCATCTGGGACACCGTAAAACATACACGTACCTTCATGATTTGGTGTGGTGGAAGACCATGGACCGAGATGTCAGGAAGTACTGTGAGACTTGTACCACATGCATGCACACCAAGCCCAGTAATCACCGAAAGTATGGATTGTTAAACCCACCAAAAGTTCCGACTCAACCTTGAGAAGTAATTGGAATAGATTTTGTGGGCCCACTACCTGAATCAAAGGACCGCAATGGCTCATATGACTCAATAACTGTGATTATAGACTTGCTGACTGGCATGGTCCATATTGTACCAAGTCAGACTGATTACACAGCGTGTAATGTGGCTGAATTAGTGTTTGCTGAAGTGTACAAACATCATGGATTGCCTAGGGCAATTATCAGTGACCGAGATTCTTATTTCACAAGCACCTTTTGGGGTCATCTTCACCAACTAATCGGAATACAACTCAGAATGTCATCGGCTTACCATCCTGAATCAGATGGATTGACAGAGCGTGCAAATCGCACTATAACACAGATGATTAGACAATGTATTGGACCTAATCAGCGAGATTGGGTGCCTAAGTTACCCGCTGTTGAATTTGCTATCAACACAGCCCGCTCAGAAACCACGGGATATTCTCCATTCTTTCTTAATACGGGCCAAATGCCTAGACCAATGATTTGGAAAACAGCACCTAGATCTGAGTATCCTGGAGTTCGGGTATTTGCTCAAAGATTGCGGCTAGCCATAATGGCAGCCCATGACAGCATTATTGCAGCAAGGGTTAAGCAAACACAAGATGCAAACCGAAAAAGAAAACCAGCTCCATTCAAAACCAATGACTTAGTCTATGTATCGACTGAAAATATGAGCTTTCCTAAAGGATTAGCCTGAAAGTTCATCCCTAAATTTGTAGGGCCATATCCTATTACTGAGGATTATGGCAACAATTCATTCCGGGTAGATATACCATCTGAAATGAAACGGCGAGGGATACACAATGTATTTCATTCATCATTGCTCCATATTCATCACCCAAATGATGACAGACTATTTCCTGGACGTCTGGATGAACAAATTGTTGGTATGAACCCTGAGGAATGGGCAGCTGAACGTATTGTGGCTCACCATGGGAATAAAACTAATGCTATGTTTGAAGTGCTCTGGAGGGTGGGAGATAAGACCTGGATGAACTATGCTCAAGTAGAGGAATTGAATCTCTTACCTCCATATTTTGATCTGTTAGGAATAGATAGTATTTTGGAACTTCAGGAGGGAGTGGGCGCACCACCTCCTGATGACCCACAAGTGTTTCTGGGTAATCTCATGCTGGGAATGCCTCTTAAAAAGGGGAGGCTTACTATTGAGGACATTGGTATGGCACCTGTCCTCTCCCTTCATTCCCTCAATCTCCTCACTGACACTCATTTATCCAACGCTCCCCCCTCCTGATCAACCGGCATGTTGTATCAAGGATATCGTGGTCGAGCTAAAGCGTCTTGACGTTTCAACCCGGGCTACTCTTTCCATGGTTGAGGGTTCAAACGAGGCCTGGTAATTCCTCAGCATCCATGGTTACGTCAGGATAAAGAGACTCAGTTGCTCTCATTCAAACCCCCTAGCTTGGGCTCCAGCTTCTATCTGCATCCGCATCAGATGCTGGAGTATTTGGACTTTAATCAGAAAGTCTGTCGCAAGGGAGGACGTACCAAGGCACCTGCTCCATTCGGATTTGAGCAGTTCGCATCATTGTTCAACACGGTACCTGAAACTCAATATCCGTTCCAATTTGCTACTCGTAATCCCCAGGATAATACCTGGACAGTCCCTGAGTGGCAGGTTTGATCCCAGCATATTCATACCCACTTCGTCAATTGTGTGCGCTATCACAATTTGATCACCTTAGGTTTAATCACCAAACGAGGAAATGTGGACTCTATTATGTTAAAGACTACGATGGCAGCAATCCACCAACCCCACTTCACTAATTCCTCCAAGACCCATTTCTATCAGCGTCGCCAAGATGAGAGAAAGGAACAAGCTTGTGATGGGAGTGACGAATCTGATACTGATGGTAGTGATGCTGGATATTGATACGTCTGCCTCACTTGAGGCAGACAAACAAATGTCGAATATTCCCAATATACCCTATAAAAACACCGAAAACTGTAGGTGTGAGTCGAAACCTGTAGACTCGGGGACGACTCACCACAAAATCAACCCCGAAATGCTAAAACGCGAAGGCAAAAGTCACAGTCAGTCAGCAGTAAACGCGAGCCAGCCGCGATCAGTGATGTGACGGCAATAGCTGAGGTGTGGCAGTGCTTGATGAGGAGATCTCGGCATAATCTCCGAGATCCCCATCAAAACTGACATCACTCTCAGCGCATGCATCAAACCGTCGTCCCGTCTCAAGAACTCACTGCTCCTCCGTACCTGCAGACCACCGACACAAAGAGACCATCCGTGACGGCCAAGAACTGATAAAACAGCAGCTCAGACCGAAAAAGGAAGCAGGAGAAAGGGAAGAGGGAGGAAGAAAGAATAGCCAGGAGATCGGGAGGAAAGTTTAGGCTTCGGTAATGCAACTACCGACGCCCAGACCCGGCAGCAGACCACGCCGGGTCACCGAGCATGCAAATAACACGAATAACCGCATTTACCACGCGAGTACACGCTGGTCCGTGCGTAGAGGGAAGGAGTATAAAGGGAGTGGGATTTCGGGGAGGCCTGGCAAGCAATCAACTTGCCACGGGCTCGGAGTCCCCAGGGAGCAGACGTCTTAGGCCTACGAGCGATTAGATTGACTTCGGGTCACATTTTAATAATAATTACTTGAACCCATTTTGAGTGTGAATTAACTTTGCATTCTTAATAAATCACATACAAAATTATACTACGCTTTTACAAAGTGTGCGCACGTGTACCGTTAGCCCCACGTACTTTGTGAAATAAAGTTGAAATATACCAAAAGTCTAGTCTTATTCCGCTAAGACTACTTTTACATAAAGTAAACTTACATTTCGCATCAATATGATTCTGAACCAGAGATAGGCTGCCCCTCAGCTGGTCCTCAGAAACCTCATTCTCCCCCTCCTTGACACACCCAGTCTCAAAATGCAGACCGTTCTATGCCAGACAATGAAGAGCGAGCCTTTTCTGTCGAAAGGAATGGCCGTGGAAGCCCTGTTTTCCATGCCAGTGATGGAACTCTTATTGAGAATTGCTATGCACCGGACAGCCCTTGCATGAGTCCTAAAATCACTGCAGTTAATCCTCTTGATACAGTTACCAAGCCCCAAGGCCAGGGAGATGACGTAATCATGAAGTCTGCTGAAGGTTTCCAGCCTAGTGAAGGCTACTTCAGCCTCGATCTTGAAAACATCTAGATTCGATGTATGGTCTGTTTGCAAGGCTATCCTATACCCTTGGACTATCTATTTGGTCCAGTACACACTCTTTTATAATCCATCTCGTTCCCTCTGATTTCCATCCAACTTGATGTCTTTCCTTACCCACTTCTGACTCACATCTCGGGATGACTTCCCTTTGACTAGGATACCCAGTTTATTGTTAGTGACACTCTCTTTTGTGTTGAGCCAAGCCAGGACTGCCAGTTCGGCTGGAGGGCGTATGTAGCGGCCCCGTGACTTAGTGACCTATTTCTCCTTATGATAAAAACCAACTTATATCACTCTCCTTAGCGACCGGTTAGTTTTCGTATAAATATTCAGATCAAGTTGTAATTAGCCTAGTTTTTCTTGCAATCAAGGACTTACACTAGTTCACACCGCGAGACTCTTTTAGTGTGCCGTGTCCTTGCCATAATTGGCAGGCCCACATCACAAGATCCCTACAGTGACTATTCTCCCATACTTGCCGGGCAACCATACATACTATGTCCCTTTTGATCCAGTACTGACCGTCGATTCCTTTCAGGCAGCTGGACGCCCACCAACATCACTCTCGACACCTCCGGCGCACAATACATTCCCGTCCCCTCGCATATAAGCCTGCTCACCAAATCCCTCCTGCTCTCCGGCATGCGCTTCGCCGTCAAAGTCATCTTCGACGTTGAAGGACTTCCTACAGGTGCAGACTCACACGCCTACACCCTCGTGCATCCCTCCCCGCTCTTCACCACCGTGCCATCAATCCAATGTCTTCTCGCTCTTGGCGCTTCCCTTGTAGGCAAGACATGCACATCCCAGTTTGCACACGACGCACGTCTCTCACCCCCATTGACTCCATCTCCGCCCCTGACGCGCTCAACGTAGGCTGTCTCCATGCTTACATCCTCTCCATCCCTCCTCAGATGTTCGACACCTATACCGCCTCCCACCTCCACTCCGACCTCGACCCCGCTACCTTCCACCATCTCACTGCCTTTTTCACCGAGCTAATGCCCCCGCTGAAGCTCCACTGCATGCGGTGCCACAAGGCGTTCTTCGAGATTGAGAATACGGACAGGAGCTGTCTTGTTGCCCATGATGAGAGTGCGGAGGTAGAGTGTGTGTCGGCCAAATCAAAGGACAAGGGAACGTTGTATGAGACGACATGGAGCTGTTGTGGGAAGACCGTGGAGGGCGATGGAGATATGGGCCCGCCGGATGGGTGGTGTTATGAGGGCCAACATACCGTGCGTCTCTCCATTCTCCCTCTGTAACCTACTTGGCTGACAAATCATGCAGACTGACACTAAACACGTACGGTTTCGTGCAGACTCGACGATGCACAACGACAAGCTTGTCTCATGCGAGCATCTACGATGCGGCATGCCCCCGCGCAGCACATGCAAGCGTGGCCAGGCCGTCACTGAAGACGAGGATGAGCATTCCTCTGTAACGTCCTCGCACCCGTCAACAAATGCCTCCCTGCGCTCGTCCAATGGCCGCAAGAAGGCCCACACATGCACACCACCACCTCCCCTCGAAGAGTCCAACCAGATGGACATCGTGCACGACAACGACAATCACGTTACCTACCCTTCCCCCGGCCCTGCACCCTCATCTCCCAAACCCAACCTGAAACCGCATGCTAACCCGAAACCGAAACCGAAATCCAAACCTGCAAGCGCAACGACGATGGTGCCCAAAACAAGCAGCCTCCTCGTCCTCGCGCCGCCCTTTGTTTCGCGCCCGTTGTCCCCCAATGCCAACAAGGTCCAGGTCGTGATCACGTCAAGTTCTGCCTCTGCGTCACCTGCGAGGTCGAGGAAGGACTCGGATGTGTTGGTGGGGAGGGGCAGGGGAAGCATCAAGGCCAGAGCCAAGGGAAAGTCGCGGCCGCTTGAGGAGGTCGTGGATTCGAGCGTGGATGCTGAAAGGGCCATGGACACCTAAACCAGATGATGAGCTTCCCTTATTCAATCTCTCCTTCATCTGAATTTCCTGCTGGATGGTCTATGATAATATCTATCATATCTACTGCTGGCAGCTCAGATATACTCATTATCTATCCCCACTTTTTTATCTGGTACATTGTATCCTTGCGTTCCTTATTCTATTATATCACGCCATTGAGCGAGTATATTCACTCCCTTTATTTTATCATACCTCTCACCAATATGCATATATTGACATTCCTTTCTTGGTTATCTCTCTCTTGCATACCAATGTATACTATATTACAGAACTTGCGAAAATGTGTTGACAAGCATTGTATAATTTTTGGACCAATGACACAAGTTTGCTTGTGGATTTAAAAGTATGTATACCATACTTATTGATGGCATTTTGAGGAGGTAAATTAAATGCGAGGTGGGTACCTCAACTTGTGTCCATGGATGATCTACAGTATATTCAAATCCATCAACTGAACCTCTTTCTGTCTAGCCTCATGCCATGTATATTCTTGATTATTGTCTGTTGAAGTTGATGCTACCATTGTGCCCAGACTCACCTCTTTGTGAGGATCTCTACTATTCACACACCACTTACATATTGAATTTTATCCCACAAGTATACTTAGTTCCATTTGTATACATCAGGAATAGATCTTACCACTCACATACATTTAATCATACAGGTGCATAACCATCAATTTAATTGGGGCATGAAACTATACTACACACTGTCCTACGTTACTTCCATCTCACAGCACAGCCTAACTAAATTATGTACATCTGAGTCAGAGATCCAATGCTACTTTGCAGAGATACTAACCTTTTCATATGTTGAAACAAACTTGCAGAATCATTCTTCTTGATCAATTTCCATTATTTCTGATTCTTTAATTGAGTATAGACTAATTTAAGTGTGATAAAAAAAAACTTACTACTTTGGCTATCTTGAGACTGGACATCTTGTGGTGCATAACATTCTGTCCATTGATGACCAAGCCTACATTGAGATAGGTCAAGAGAAAGTGAGACTGGACATCTTGTGGTGCATAACATTCTGTCCATTGATGACCAAGCCTACATTGAGATAGGTCAAGAGAAAGAGACCCAAATCGAGAAATAATAAGAGTATTGTGGAAATGGCAAAGGACCTGAAGAATGTTTGATGGAACCCACATTAAAGGCATGTGATTGTAAGAAGATAGAATCCATCCATCAGAAGTAGAATACCATGGCAGATTAACTATCTGTGATGGTTGAACAGGTTGATCACTGGATTCAGAAACATGAACGTTTGAATCAAGTGAAAATGTGGTAGATGTGACTCTATTGTTATAGCCTTGTGATTGCTGCATTACTTCAGAGGAAAAAGTATTTTCCTCTTGTACAGATTTGTAATAAGGTTCAGAGAGAACTTGAGGTTCATAAGTTGAATGTTTATCAGATGTTACTAGACTAGTTTTGGTGCTATGTAATAAGGTTCAGAGAGAACTTGAGGTTCATAAGTTGAATGTTTATCAGATGTTACTAGACTAGTTTTGGTGCTATGTAACTGTTGAGTACTTGAAACATTCCATACTCTTATAGAGTGATCGTTAGAGCCAGATACAATTTTGAGCCCATCAGGTGAGAATGCAACAGATCTGACAGTCTCAGCGTGGCCATGAAATTCCTGCACCTTTTTTCCAGTTGAGACATCCCATACACATACAGATTTGTCAGCAGATCCAGATACAATTTGAGTGCCATCAGGGGAAAAGGCAACAGATACAACCTGACTAGTGTGGCCTTGGAACTCTTGCACCTTTTGATGAGTAGATAAATCATACACACATATGAACTTATTACTAGATACATATGCAGTTTGAGTCCTATCCATTGAAAAGGCAACAAATGTATCAGGAGTGGAGATGTGGAACTCTTGCACTTGTTTACCAGTTGAGACATCCCACACAATTATGGAGTAACAAATAGATGCAGATAGAATTTGAGTCCCATCAGATGAAAATGCAACAGACCAACTATAATGATTCTCTTGTAACTCATGTATTTTTTTACCAGTTGATACATCCCACACATACACAGATTTGTCCTGAGCAGATCCAATTTGAGTCCCATCAGGTGAAAAAGCAATAGATGTGACTATATCAGTGTGGCCTAGTAACTCTTGCACCTTTTTACCAGTTGATACATTCCACAGACATATAGATTTGTCATAGGATCCAGATACAATTTGAGTCCCATCAGGTGAAAAGGAAACAGATGAGATATCAGTAGTAGAGTATAGTAACTCTTGCACCTTTTTTCCAGTTGATCCATCCCAGACACACACAGATTGGTCATAAGATCCAGATCCAATTTGAGTCCCATCAGGTGAAAAGGCAACAGATGCAACACTATTAGTGTGGCCTGGTGACTCTTGCACCTTTTTACCAGTTGATACATTCCACACACATATAGATTTGTCATAAGATCCAGATACAATTTGAGTCCCATCAGGTGAAAAGGCAACAGATATGACATTAAGAGTGTGGCCATGTAACTCTTGCATCTTTTTTCCAGTTGATACATCCCACACACATATAGAGTTGTCATAAGATCCAGACACAATCTGAGTCCCATTAGGTGAAAAAGCAACAGATGCAACACTATTCATGTGGCCTAGTAACTCTTGTGCCTTTTCACCAGTTGATACATCCCACACACATATAGAGTTGTCATAAGATCCAGACACAATTTGAGTCCCATCAGGTGAGAAGGCAACAGATAAAACACCTCTAGTGTGGCCTGATAACTTTTGCACCTTTTCACCAGTTGATACATCCCACACATATATAAGTGTATCACTAGATGCAGATACAATTTGAGTCCCATCAGGCGAAAGAGCAACAGATGTGACACTATCAGTGTGGCCTAGTAACTCTTGTACTTTTTTGCCAGTTGATACATCCCACACACATATGTATTTATCATCAGATCCAGATACAATTTGAGTCCCATTAGGTGAAAATGCAACAGATGTGACAGTGTCTGTGTGTCCTTCAAATTCCTGCACCTTTTTACTAGTTGAGACATCCCATACATATACACAATTATCACCTGATCCAGTGTGTGTCCTTCAAATTCCTGCACCTTTTTACTAGTTGAGACATCCCATACATATACACAATTATCACCTGATCCAGATACAATTTGAGTTCCATCAGGTGAAAAGGCAACAGATGTGACCAAAAAAGGGTGGGCAGTTACTGTGTTTTTCCTCTTTTTACCAGTTGGTAAATCCCATACAAAGTGATGTTCATCATAAGATCCAGATGCAATTTGAGTTGGATCAAGTGAAAGAGTAATTGTTATGTTCCAATACTTGCACCTTTTAAACTGGTGCACTTTTTTACCAGTTGATACATCCCACATATATATATGTTCATCACCAGATGCAGATACAATGTGAGTTCCATTAGGTGAAAAAGCAACAGAGTTGACACTATAAAGGTGACTTTGTAAATCTCGTATTTTTTTACCAGTTGATATATCCCACACACACACAGATTTGTCATAAGATCCAGACACAATCTGAGTCCCATTAGGTGAAAAAGCAACAGATGCAACACTATTCATGTGGCCTAGTAACTCTTGTGCCTTTTCACCAGTTGATACATCCCACACACATATAGAGTTGTCATAAGATCCAGACACAATTTGAGTCCCATCAGGTGAGAAGGCAACAGATAAAACACCTCTAGTGTGGCCTGATAACTTTTGCACCTTTTCACCAGTTGATACATCCCACACATATATAAGTGTATCACTAGATGCAGATACAATTTGAGTCCCATCAGGTGAAAGAGCAACAGATGTGACACTATCAGTGTGGCCTAGTAACTCTTGTACTTTTTTACCAGTTGAGACATCCCATGTGAAAGAGCAACAGATGTGACACTATCAGTGTGGCCTAGTAACTCTTGTACTTTTTTACCAGTTGAGACATCCCATATATATATACAATTATCACCAGATGCAGATACAATCTGAGTTCCATCAGAAGAAAAAGCAACAGATGTGACCCAATCAGTATGGCCTTGTACCTCTTGCACTATTTGACCAGTTGATACATCCCACACATATATAGAGTTATCATCAGATCCAGATACAATTTGTGTCCCATCAGGTGAAAAGGCAATAGAGGTAACCCAAAAAGTATAGCCTCGTAATGCTTGCATCTTTTTACCACTTGATACATCCCATACATATATACAATTATTTTGTGACCCACATACAATTTGGGTCCCATCCTTTGAAAATGCAACAGAACTGATAAAGGCCCCACTAAATTTCTGCACATTTTTACCGGTTGAAACATCCCACACACATACAGATCCATCAGCAGATCCAGATACAATTTGAGTGCCATCAGGTGAAAAGGCAGCAGATGTGACCCAATTAGTGTGGCCTTGTAACTCTTGCATTTTTTTACCAGTTGATACATTCCACACACATATAGATTTGTCATAAGATCCAGATACAATTTGAGTCCCATCAGGTGAAAAGGCAACAGATACAACACTATGAGTGTTGCCTAGTAACTTTTGCACCTTTTTACCAGTTGATACATTCCACACATATATAGATTGGTCATAAGATCCAGATACAATTTGAGTCCCATCAGGTGAAAAAGCGACAGATGAGACACTATTAGTGTGACCTTGTAACTCATGCACCTTTTTACCAGTTGAAACATCCCATATATTTACACAATTATCACCAGATCCAGATACAATTTGAGTCCCATCAGGTGAAAACGCAACAGATAAAACACTCTGAATGTTGCCTAGTAACTCTTGCACCTTTTTACCAGTTGATACATTCCACACACATATAGATTTGTCATAAGATCCAGATACAATTTGAATCCCATCAGGTGAAAAGGCAACAGATGAGACACTCTTAGTGTGGCCTAGTAAATCTTGCACCCTTTTACCAGTTGATACATCCCACACACATATAGACTTATTACTAGATCCAGACACAATTTGAGTTCCATCAGGTGAAAAAGCAATAGATGTGATATCATTATAGCCATGAAAGCTTCGCCACGAATGACGAGGTACATTCCACACCTTTATAGAGTTATCATCAAATCCAGATGCAACTTGTGTCCCATCAGGTGAAAAAGCAACAGGTGTGATTCGACCAATATCACCTTGGAACTCTTGTATTTTTTTTCCAGTTGAGACATTCCACACACACAATGAGTTGTTGGTAAATCCAGACACAATTTGAGTCCCATTAGGTGAGTATGCAACACATTCAACTTCAATGTCAGAATTTAATTTTAGCAATGGTGCTTCCATTTTGGAACCTTCAATCCATGGCAAAAATCTAAATTGATTTTTCCATTGTGTTATAAAATTGCCACCTTCCCATGTTGATAATGCAGACAAATAAAGATGAGGAGTTGATAATGCTACCTTATTTGCACTAAAATATTTAGCAAAGTTTATAGCATCCTGAAGATCTTTCATTAAATCTGGAGATTCTATTGCATACTATTTATTATAATTAGCTTGACAAAAAGACTAGACTAAATTAGCAGTCTTACCTCAGAGAATTTTTTAGCTATTTGGTAAATGGCTGTTCCACAATCATGAGATAATTGCATAAGATTCATAGTTTCTATCCAGAAGAGAAATTTATCATAAAGAAATTGTGATATTTTGCCTGAAAAATGTTTAAATATACTCAGATCAAGAGTATTGGCTATAGATTGAAGTACATGATAAGCCCAATGTTTACATGCATATTTTAATTCATTGGAAATTGTTTTTTTTTTACTTTCAAGATCAGATACTTCATTATCAAATAAAAAAGATGATTCAAGGCCACATATATTAAATTTGAGGCCTGTCATCATAATGTTGAAACACTGAGTAGCAAGAAACTTATTATGATCAATTGCATTACAACTCATATTCGGTGCATATTTTTGCATAGTAATATTTGAACAAGCTTGTTCAAAAATAAAATCAGGAAAGGATGCATGGTACCAAAAAACACATTCATCTTTAATAAACAGAACTGCATGGAGGTTTTCAACAACATTTTGAGCCTGATCTACATCTTTAGAATTATTGAGTATTGCAGCAAGAGAAGGAGATATACGCTCTTCTGCACAAAGAAGTGTGTGCAAAACTTTTAACCGAGCATTTAGATCATCATTTTCAAAGCCACTAAAAGCCTCAGACAAAATTTGACAATAAATATTATTAACTTGTGAGAATTGATTTGTTTGCAGAGAATGTGCATAAGGTGTAAGTAATCTTTTCAATTTTTTTTCTTGTTCCATTGAAGTAGATCGATCAGGATAGGATATGTATTTAACTGCAGTTGAAGCATATATGAAGAGACCATCTGCTTTCTTTGCAAGAGTGTCAAGTCCATGATCATTTTTAAGTTTTGGAAGACTATAATGCAAGTATTTTTCAATATCTTTTTGAACATCTTCTTTAGCAACATCATATAGATGACAAACAGCCTTTGATGTAAATGATTCACATAAATGAGCAAGTTCAGGATCTGGTCGACTTGTAACAAGGAATTTGAGACCAGACAAATAATTATCATTGATCATTGTAAAAAGGTCTTTTAGAAAAGTTAACCCTCCTCTTCCTTCAATTTCATCCAAAGCATCAATAACAATAAGATATGATGAAAGATTGGTTGAATGTTTATTTATAGATTTTTGCCATGGATCAGCTAAAAGATCTTTCATCTGCTTTGAAAGTATATCAACTGAGTCAAACTTGTCAGCATTATGCAAGGATTGTGCAAATAACTTTGAATTTCGAGCAAGCTGATATACAAGTGTTGGAATGATGAATCTCTTATGTTTTGTATCATGAAACTGTTGAGAGCAAAAAAATGAGGCTTTAAGAATACAAGGCATATTTAAAGCCTCATCACTGAAATGCTGGGCCACAGTATATGCAATTGTTGATTTTCCTGATCCTGCTTGGCCAGTTAACCAGAAAACATGAGGAGATTCTGGTGTTACATCTTGTGCCCATTTATAAATTTGTTCAAGAATAGAAATACGAGTATCTGGAGTGCAAGGTCCACGAGATAATTGTTTTGTATTTTCAAGATCAGCATTGAAGACTGCTTTGCGTGAACGAGGCCAGGTATTGAGTTGAAGTTGCTAGTAAATATGTCAACATTCATCCATTACTTATATTAGCAGTTAAACTACCTCAAGTTTTGGGAATATAGCAGATGTATATTTGTCAATGCTAAGCATGATTTTGAGCTAAAAAAATCCAGTATCACCATTAATAGTTAGCATTTACATATTGAAAAACATACATAAAAGTTTTTGGTATTATCATCAATATTTCTAAGAATTTTTTGGCTTTTTGTCTTAACTTGTTCATTTTCCAAAACATCTCGCCATAATCTGTTATTCTTCATTTTATAAAGCTCAAAAAGATCTTCAAGCAGAATTCTACATATTGGTCAGAAGACAAGTAATGAGATCAATCCCATCAAGCACACCTTGCAAAGTCTTGTTTCATCTTTGTTGAAACTGTATCTGCAGCATCTTCACTAATCAAAGCTTCTCCTATAATTTCAACTCGTTTTTTAATGCTATTTATCAATTCTTTGAGTGTTTCATGGTTATTGTCCACAGCCTGCATTGATCTTTAGCAAAGCACTCAGAGAAATACAATAAGAATGTACATTTCCAAGCTGAATAAGCATGTTGACAGCAGCAACTGGCACTTTGAAAGGTGTTCCATCAAGTAATCCCCCCCCCACCTGTCCAAGAAGCATTTGGAGGCCATGCCAAGCAATTTTGAGTCCATCCCTAGCCTTTGAGCCAGGTAAATCACCTACTGAAAGTGAGTTTCTTACAACTTTGTTTCAATATGCCATTTACTTGTTTTAGCGCTGTAATTTTCTTCAGGCATGTTCTCTGATAGATCTCCGGAGCTCCCAGGAGCTAATAGTACTTGTTCAGACTAGGTGTAATACATTACATTGATGCACTCACCACCTCCTGCTTGATCATTTGTTTCCGCATGGGTATTGAGAGGAGAAGATATCCCTCCAGTCGAAATGACCATGGCAGGACCTTGCGGACCTGAGGATGGATGTCAGAGGTATTGAGAGGAGAAGATATCCCTCCAGTCGAAATGACCATGGCAGGACCTTGCGGACCTGAGGATGGATGTCAGAATTCTCATTGTCAGAAACTAAGAGTAGGTAGATACTAATAATGGGCACTCCAGGCGACCCTTGAATGCTTGCAGTTGGGACATCTGTGGTTACAGTTGCACTTGGTCCCTCCGATGCACTTCTAGGAGAAGGCGATGGAGTACGGCTGCCGGGCTTCTTGAAAAGGTCCTTTACTGGAGCAAGAAGGTGACGTTGAACCCATTTCCTGTTTGAGCGTTGAGCATGCATATCTTGTTTCTGAGCGTTGTGCGACATAGCAATAGAACAATCTCGTAGTGGACGTTGATAGTTGAGGTTCGGTTGTAAAGAACAAGCAAACGTGTCGTTCTCCCATGAGTACCATCAATCATCTGATCATCTTTTCACAGCGTTTTCTAGATTTAAATCAAAAAATGACCGGTCTTGTCAGAGCTGAACCATCAATCATCTGATCATCTTTTCACAGCGTTTTCTAGATTTAAATCAAAAAATGACCGGTCTTGTCAGAGCTGAAAAAACAAATGCCAATTTGAGGACAATGTGTAGTACGTGAGTCCCAATCGTGTCGAAAAGTTCCCATTAGGACTTCTATATCACG
Source organism: Macrolepiota albuminosa (assembly GCA_027475525.1). Taxonomy (NCBI): domain Eukaryota; kingdom Fungi; phylum Basidiomycota; class Agaricomycetes; order Agaricales; family Agaricaceae; genus Macrolepiota; species Macrolepiota albuminosa. The sequence continues at coordinate 186,496 of JAMWFC010000132.1, forward strand.
ACAATGCTCACACGACAAGGTAGCATACAGTGGCGAGTATGTCCGCTGACTCGAACGTTTCAGTCCCATCTGTAATGATCGCCAGCCTCACAACATTTGTCATTGATCAAGAGCATCATGTACGTGGGCTGCGGGGCTGCGACAAATGTGTAATGCGATTATATAGGAGCAAGAAAACAACGTGGGATGCAAAGTACGTACTTAGATCAGGTGCATGAGGTTAGTTCGGGTTCTGAGTCACATGAGGAAGATGTACGTCGTCTTTTTTTGACTATACGTATTTTTTTTAGTCCACCACCTGTCGTGTCGGAAGGAACTCTAATGTGATGGTATGGGAAGTTGTCCCAGCCGAAGAGGGCCTACAAGTCAAGATACTTTGCAGACAAGAGGGCCATATACAAGACGAAATTTGAACTATTAAGATATATAGAGGTTCGAAAATTGGAAGTCATGGAGATCCTTCTGCATATAGAAGGTGGCCCGAGCATAACCTAATGGAGTGGAATTGGTCTTGAATTTTGGGCTGATGAATAAGACCAACCTGCTCAACGGAGGTGATAGATAATGTAATGATAGAAGCCCACAGCAGTAATAGCGGACGGAGGTCTAGGTCACTATATCCATGAAGAGTCACTTCGTCCAGGCTTTACGCGCAGCAGATATTGAAGGCAATCCTGTACAAGGTATTTTGTAGCGGTTTTGGTACCCGCTTATGGAATGGCTGGTAGCCTTGTCCATTTCTGCGTAGTGGGTCACCGGATAGTCACGCCTTTTGTTCTAATGGATCTCTCAAAACGTGTACTCGAGTACTAGGGACCCTTTGATACCAGAGATTTGTTCGTCTACTTCTGCATTTAGACACGACAATTTCTATGATAACATCCAGAAGCTATGTCCCCACCTTCGTACAGTGGACGGACACTCTGCAAAGCGGGGATTGAGCAACATGTTCTGAAGAAGATATGGGATGGTTTTCCGCGAAAAGGCAACAGATAACTTGCGTCGTAAGAGCCGGTCGACGCTGAATCAAAGTTGCCGCCATTTCCTCATGTAATACGGTAGGAGGATGGCGAAACACGTTTAACGCAGGAACTACTGACCTGATACCAATAAACTGTTTCGTTTACATTTAGGGTGGTGTGACTTCACATTTAAACCAGTCAGGACACGCCGATATATTGCAAACAACAATGACATCATTTTGACGTTAAAACGCCAGTTTTCAGAAGACCAATGTAAGGGCCTGATGAATCGCGACAATCACGTGAGCTAGCCTAGGAGAGGAGGCGCAAGTGAGACTGGGTTCCCTAGGGAACTTTCACTTCGACGTCCTCCTCCCTAGGTAAGAACTTAAACTTAGTCAGAGGGAACTTCCACTGACTGCGACTATAATAGATTGTCGCGAGTTGATTCTTATTTTTTAGTCTACCCACCACGCATCCCTGTGTAGTTTAGCCGCACGTATGGCGGAATAAATTTGGCATCAACCGGGGGTCGGGAAGAGCTGAACAGTGGCTCAGTCCCGATCACGCCCGGTCTTTGTCTCACGGTAACACTCAGAGTGTGTGCGAATGGGTCTTGAACATTGGACGCGCTTGAACGTTTGAACTTAAACACGATCTCCACTTTTGCAATAACATGCCCACCCCCACAGGAAAACATTATCACATCCAATCCACGGGACTCGCATTGGAAACAGTCAAGCAGCACCAGGCGCCATTCATAATCTTTGGCAGTTGTTTCTGTCCGTTTGTGCAATGCATGTGGCTTGCGCTCTAGTTCTTTGATATTTCGTACAAGGTCAGCGTTCTCCATTCATACATTCACCCTGAAAGTTATCTATCTAGTACTGTTAGTCTCCGAGAATTCTCAGTTCTGATATTTGGATTAATGACTAAATGCACAGACGAAGTCGACCCTTACAAGAAACGTCAGGAACTGCTCCACGTTTCACCCAAAGGCCTCGTTCCAGAATTGAAACTGCACAACTATAACTCACCGAGAGCGCCGAATGAGAGCACAGTCGTCCTGGAGTATCTCGAGGGCGCTTTTCTCCGTTTCCTTCACATCGATGATGACGTGACGACACTAGCCTTAGACGGGAGTGACGTAGTCTTCTCCTTCCCCGGTTGATCCCTGTGTGTTTGTCATCAGCTTTGACTTGAATTAAAATGAGAATGAATTACTGACTCACACACAGATGCTCGTGCCCTAGTTCGTTTTCAAGCAGACGACACCAACCACCATCTAGTTCCCTCCTTCTACGTCACAAATCGAATACGCAGTTGAGCTCCGCACCGCCATTGCTATTCTCATTTCGTTCTTCGAGCGTGCGGAGCACGAGGTTCTCTCCGGCGCTGGGTATCTGGGAGAGGGAGAGGGAGAGGCGGTGAGGAGGGGTCTGGGTCTGTGGATTGAGGGTGGGCAGTTGGGGCTGGCAGATGTCATGGCAGGCCCTTGTGAGCACTTCCTTAGTCATTCTGAGCAGAGGCCTGACGACGATGAAAGGGGGCTGTTTGGAGTGGGCAACGTATTGAAACACTACGGTGGATCCGAGTCACCTTTCAAGAAGTTGTTTGGCAATCCGGCCCTCCAAGGCGACGTGGAGTACGGAAGATCTGTATATTGATAGCTATGAACGGTATAGGTTTTCTTTCGTGCCCTTGTGAGGATGCTGATTTGGGGGAATAAAATGCATTGAATCGCCCAAATACTAGTCAAGTTGCAAATGCTATCAATACTGGTCGTAGAAACACCTATTTATTCAATGAGCAGTTCCTACTGTTGTTCAATCAGTGTATGTTTGTCGCCCTGGTCTTACTCTGTCATTCTAGGATTCTGCCCCGTATGATGCTTCATATTGCCTTTTGAAGAGTGTGGTCATCCGAGAGAAGGTTGCTATATTAAAGTAAATCTCCAACGCAACACTGGGTGCCAGAAGATGAAACATCTTCCACACTAGCATAAATCGTTCCCTGCACCCAGTGATTTAGGAGTCTGCTGTCAGAGGCTAACCAAACCTCCTTCGCGTTAGTTCACCTACTTTGATGGGGTTATCACGTGTGTTCGGCTACGCCACCTTTTGTAATTATTTTCTTTATTTGCGACACCTCAGTTCGTACTCGCATGCCGCGCGTGAACTGAGGTATATTGAATAATTCTCTACATTGTACTATTACATTATAACTTACTCTCGTTACCCAGTACACTTGTTTCTATCTAGGTAACGAATACATTAGTTCGTACTCGCATGCCGCGCGTGACTGAGTACACTTGTTTCTATCTAGGTATAGCAACAATCGCGCGTCAGGCTTCAACATCTGCCGTATTAGATATGTAATGTCCTATTGATCAGCCGAACCACTAAACAAGAAACATGAAGGATCTATCGTGATGAAACGTGCTGTAGTGGATTCACGACCTGTACCCATCAACAACAGTTTGTGAGAAAGACGGGGGGAGCCCCTTGACTATTAACCACCATGTGGTTAAAAACACAAACACACATAAACGAAGCGGTCAGGTAACTCTGAACCGCTGCTCCTCAACGGGAGCTACACCGAAAGGTGTAATGCAGGTCGAAAGACCAGCGCATCGAAAGATGCAGTCAATGCCCCCCCATCCCTCCCTCTCCCTCGTAGATAATCCTCAAATGAGGGGACCCGAGGATTGGTCTCTGCGTCCACTCGGAAAGCGGAATGAAGTGCCACGTACGCGTACAACATTCATGTCAATTTGACCCTAGACTGAATGCGCTCTTCCAAAAGTTGAGATTCACCATCAACCAGATTCCAACACAGGCAGCACCTCGACCAATGGAAACGTAACCTAACGTGTGTACCATCCAAACGCCTCGAACCTGATTCAAAGCGTGTAAGAAAAGTGGACGGAAATCTAAAACTTGTGACCTCACAAGTCCTAAGACACGAGGTGGGCCCACACTCAGGGTTGTAAAACGACACTTTTAAACAGCAAGAATAGCTTAATGAAACTCACTCACTCTTGAGCCCCTACCAATACCAGCGTACATGCCCTCTGAGAACTCTCTCCCTGGCCAGCCTGTTGACCAAAACGCAATGGACATGGATCCTCCATCGGATCCTCCATCGTCTCCAGAACGGCTCCAAAATACTCCTTTCTCCCCAGGTTTACGCGAGCGCACGACTGAAACTGTACCGAGCTCGGTTAACGTCAATGACTTCCCTGCCCTCCCAACCTCATTCGCTGCCCGTGAGCACAAGGCATCTCTGCCTAGGCTAAAATTAGTAATGAAGAAAAAACTAGAGAAGTCGGTAAACGCGCAGCTTGAAAACGACTCGGCCAAACGTGCGCTGCCACCTGGCCCCATGTTGGACAGGCAATCGAAGAGGCATACATCCACTGCAGACCCCCCCCTCATCTCCCCTGTTCACTCACAACAACCGGAGGACGATACCAGCACATCACCCCGGGAATTGTCGATCTCCCCGGTGTTGCAGAATGCTAGTATCTACCGCACGGTGGGAAATGAGGAATTCCCACCAAGCCAGCCGAGATTTGCCTTCAGCTCTGGCTTTCCCATACGCCCCATGCGAAGTGTTAGCAGCCCCACGAGGCCGACCGTTTTTGACACAGGAAGGAGTCACATGGAGCCCGAACCGGTGGAGATAAACTACAACGTACACCCCGGTGACAACATGACCTGGGACGAGACACTAATTAACTCCCCTCCCCATTCCCCAACACCGACAGGCCGTGCGACGGACGACAATGCCGGCATGACCTTGAACTCCCAACCAAGGGCTTCGACCCAAGCTTCTGCCTCGATCCCAATTACCCAGCAGCCTCACCGCAATATGAAGCTTCCCTCTACAAAACAAACAGACTCGCAGAGGCGTAAGCAAGTTGCTGCCGAAATACACCATGATGTTAGCACTGAGAACAACATCACAACGAACTCGACCGGGCTTCAGCGAACCGCAACCCCAAATGGGGGTTGGCCAAAAATACACCTGGACTCTAGCCCTCTAGATAACGTTGCCGCTTCACACATTGAAGCATGGAACAAGGTCAGATCCGCGAAACTCTGGGCCCGTCTATTCCGCGCCAAATACGAACCTAACAGCACCGCTACGGTCGACAACACCAGATCCCTGCTAAAGAGCCTAGTAAAGGTGGATAACGACGTAACGCTAGGTGTCTCTTTCCCTTTACAGAACGCTCATTTAGGAGCAGAACGCTTCCCTGCCCCATATCATATGCTGGTTTCAGGTCTTTCGGCGGAACAAATCAATTACCTTCTCAATCTCGAAGTGGTCTCCACGAAGGACATCACGATAATTTTCAAACCTTTTGCGGACCCCCGTCCCACTTTTGTGCTGACGATCTATGGACTGACCTACACGGACTCAGTGGACGCACGTGAAGCAGTCACTGATCTAGTCAGGACGCGTGTCAAGGAGTCCGAAGCAGTGATGAAGCACATTGTCGATAGCGCCCCGATGCTTAAGGACAGGGTGGCGCGCGACATTTTCAATAACCTTACGGTAAAATTTCTAGAAGTGAAAAGAAGTAACGCGAACGGGGGCGATTTCCGTGGCTGGAATGTATACCTTCACCACTCGTACCTCTCAAATGAAGGCCACATTAAACTCATCCAACTGATAAGGAACTGTACGTTCCCATCAGCCACTTCAGGTTTCGGGCTCCCCCTCCGTGGCAAAGACACATTACACTGCACGAATTGCAAGTCAATCGACCATGATACTCCTAACTGCCCGTTCCCAGAGCTTCCTGGTTGGCTAGGGTATAAATCGACGGACACACAACCAGGCAATGGCCAGATCAGAGCCTACGGCGACAGTGAACCAGGCCAGTTTGACCACCCCCCATCATACCGAGGTCGCGGTAGAGGCAGGGGTAGAGGTAGAGGTCGTGGCACAGGCTTCGATTCAAACCGAGGTTATAGGTACCAATGGAATTAGAACTACCGGGATGTGCAAAGCCGCTCCCATACTATATGCTAATATATATGTTCCGCATGAGAAAGTCTAAGCAGAGAATTGAGCTAGAACACGACGACTGGTTCAGGGCGCTACCGAAGCTATCAAGAGGGTTTTGAAGCTTCAGGATGTTACAACTCACTCGGAGAGAAAACTGAAATATATTGGCCACTTGTGGTACATGTAAGTTATATCTCCTGTCGAAAAGACAAAAAACGGCAGTCTACAAAAAGTAGAGGAAGGTGCCGTGCAGCAGTCCTGCTTAAGCCGCGAGCCCCTCATTAGCCACCCCTCCAATTAATGAGGACCCCTCAACGCAACGTCCCCCCTGAAAGCTTGGGAAATGCTTTCACCACGAGACAGCATGGTTGGCTGCTCGGAGAGTCTTATCAACCACTCCCATATTATATACAAACAATCCTGGTAGTTTTATTTCCGGCAATGGTTCGAGCCTCTCTCCTACTAGAGGGCCTGGAGACCACACCGCTCAGTCCCCCGATAATAGTAGGAGAGAGTACGGAGGTGTTTCCCCCCTATCCACACGTCATAACACCCCTGACACTGTGGATTTCCCGAATTTAAATGGTTCAAATGCACAAGCAATGGAGAACCCAACGAGTGCTCAAGAGGACTTTACATCGAGCCTTGACATATTAGACTTTGACGTGACTTCTCTGCAAGGAGTAACACTAAATGGATCAATGACACCACAACTGAACGACATCCAAAGAAGAAATCATAGGCCTGTCTCGAACAAAAACACAAAGGCAGCAATAAGAATAGCAACACTAAACATAAGAGGGTACCGATCTGCAGGAACTTCCCGTTCAGAGACGAAGTGGAACCACGTAAATCAAGTGGTTAGAGATAAAAAGATCGGCATACTAGTCGTTCAAGAAACCCACCTGACAGATGAGAGAAGGAATGATATTGAGCATCTCTTCGGTAAAAGGTTGCGAGTTCTACATTCGCCCGACCCAGAAAATCCGACGGCCAAAGGAGGGGTAGCAGTTGTCCTAAACAAAGACCTAACGAATGTTCACGGCGCGAAAATAGAAACTATAATTCCAGGAAGAGCAATATTAGTGACCACCAATTGGCACAAGGAAGAAGTAATAAGCGTACTTGCAGTATACGCCCCCAATACAACAGCAGATGGAAACGAAAATGCGGTTTTCTGGCGACAACTGAGATCATACTTTGTGAATAACCCTGGTAAACACGTGGATATCATGGCTGGGGACTTCAATGTCACTGAGGACCCTCAAGACCGGGCACCAATGAGACCGGACCCTGAACTTGCCCTGGATGCTTTAGATGAACTGAAACAGACGCTTAGAATGAAGGACATCTGGAGGGAAACATTCCCCACCACAAGATCCTTCACATTCATACAAGATTCCACACTGTCTATGTCGAGGTTAGACAGGTTATATCTTACGGATAACATTGCAAACTACGCAAGGGATTGGAAAACCATGCCATCCGGGATACCAGGAACGGACCATCTAATAGTCTCGGTGCAAATAGCTCACAGAGAAGCACCTGCGGTTGGAAAAGGCAGGTGGACCCTAAAGAATCACGTACTGCGGGACAAAAAGTTCAGAGCCTTCGTAATAGATGAGGGCAATAAAGCTCTAGAAGAAATGGAAAGGATTTCTAATCATTGGTCCCCGGACTGCAACGCGCAGACTGTGTTTCAAAACTGGAAGGATACAATACTCGCCTTTGCAGTAAACAGAGACAAGGAACTCGTTCCCAAGTATATAGCAAAGAAGAAATTACTTGAGGCTGATCTAGCTAGCGTAAACAATAACCGAAACCTAGAGGAACAAGAACTTCAAACCAGAACATCTGAGTTAATAAAAGAACTAGATGAACTTGAAAGGTCGTACCACATGGAGAAACGTGAAAGGGTATCAATTAAGAATCGAATTGACGGCGAAACCATGTGTAAATACTGGACGAAGTCTAGCAAGCAGGCCAAGCCGCGTGACATGATTTTTGCGTTGAAAAAGTTGAATCCACAACCAGGTACTAACATTTATGAGAAAGATTCGGAAAAAATGACTGAAATTGCACGAAACTACCACAACGAATTACAACATGTATCACAACTAGTCACAGCTGACGTTAGAGAAGAAAAGATACAAAAAGTACTAGATACTCTGGAATCTCGCCTAACCAACACTCAGAGTGACGAGATTGGGGCACCAGTAGAGCTAGATGAGGTACTGAAAGCCCTAAAACAATCCAAGAACAATTCGGCGCCGGGACTGGACGGCATCCCATATGGGTTCTGGAAGTCCTTCAATGGACAATATGTGAACGACTCAAAGAAGAACCAGAGCGAGGAAACCCAAGTCCCTACCCTCAATATTATGGAACTGTTAAGAATCAACTACGAGGACATTCAAAACAATGGTATCTCACCATTATCAAGATTCGCAGAAGGGTGGATGTGTCCACTATATAAGAAAAATGATAAAACGGATATAGCGAACTACCGCCCGATCACATGCTTAAACACAGACTATAAAATATTTACCAAAGTGCTCGCAAATAGGTTGGCCGATGTGATAAAGGATCTAATACATCCGAGCCAAGCAGGTTTCATACCAGGCAGGAGAATTACCGATCAAACAAAACTTATCAGAATGATGATCCACTATGCTGAAGCTACCGAACAAAATGGTATGATAGTAGCACTTGATCAAGAAAAAGCATACGACAAAATTGACCATGAATATCTATGGAGAACTCTTGACAGGTTTGGAATCCCTACATCCCTTATTAACACAATCAGGGAGTTATACAAAAATGCCGAAACTAGAATAATGATTAATGGCTGCCTCAGTTCCCCGTGGAAAATAACAAGGGGGGTCCGACAAGGTGACCCCCTGTCGTGCCTTCTCTTTGACCTTGCGATAGAACCGCTGGCTGCCTCCTTGAGGCAATCAAACCTAAAGGGTTTTAATATCCCCGGAAAAGCGGAGAAACTAATAGTGAACCTGTTCGCGGACGACACGACTACATTCCTATGTGAAGACGATAGTTTCGATACCTTGAATGATCTCCTCCAAGATTGGTGCATTGCTTCAAAAGCAAACTTCAACACCGAAAAAACCGAAATAGTTCCAATAGGAACCCAGGAGTTCCGTACCAAGCTCTTGAGAGAACGGAAAATGAAGGACGAGGGTCCTCGCATCCCAGATAATATTCACATAGTAGAAGAGGGCTCTTCCATAAGGATTCTGGGAGGTTGGTTTGGGAATGGGACGGAAATAGACGCCCCGTGGACCAGTGTAATCCAAAAGATAGACAGAGCGTTAGAGAATTGGGAAAAAACTCACCCGACCTTAGAAGGAAGACGGATGATAGTCCAGATGGTAGTGGCAGGTATGTCACAATACCTTACCCAAGTACAAGGGATGCCCACACACATTGAGAAACTTCTCGTGAAAAGGACGAATAAATTCATGTGGGGGGGCAAAGCACCACTAGTTAACGAAAACACTATGCATCAACCACTCCTCGAGGGTGGCAGGGCACTGGTAGACATAAAATCCCGCAACAAAGCCATAGATGTCATGTGGTTAAAATCCTACCTCAATATAGGTCCCGAACGATCCCTATGGGCATATGTGGCAGATGCCATCATTGCTCTGAATACCCCAAAATCGGAAGAGAGGGTCGACTTAAGGATAAAACAAAATCCTTTCCTTCAATCTTGGAAAGCGAGAAAATCAACCAAGCATGAAATATGCCCCGACATCACAAGCCTCTTCAAAACTGCAAGAGACTTTGGTGTCCGCCCAGAAGGTCTGCTCTTCAGCAAAGATATCCAGAGAAATATACCGATATGGTACCATTTTGCGGCAGACGCAAAATTGCGACGTCTCAACAAAGGGAAAGTAGCCGAGTGCTTGAAGAGCAAACACAGGATGTTCAGCGTTGGGGACGCTGAAAACCTGGCCTCGACAATTACGGACCACAACCACCGAGATTCAGAAGAGTGTGAGTGCAGAGACTGTATGGAATTGGAGAGAGCTTCGGGATGTGCACACCCCAGTCTATGCGTCACAAGAGCAAGTAAAATGCTAGACACGATTCCGGACAAATGGGATCCCAGGATAACCATAAGCAGACATTTAAATGCCAACGCTCTACCAAATGTATTCAATAATCGCATGGAAATAACAGGCCCAGTGGCTAATATCTTTAGAATATTTACAACTGGAACGTGCACAAACAACATCTACAAATACGGTGAACAAATCCCTCTACAAAACACGAGATCCGTGATCGTGAATGGTTCAGAGTCGACGAGTAGGGACAGGAACCGGACAGTGACAATAGGAGCTGCGGTTGCTTTCGATGGTCAACCAGACCTAGATATTGGGGCAAAATGGATAAGCAGAGAACAAACGACTGGGGTAAGTAAATATCTGGTATCCATCATTCTGGCTTCAATGAAGAATGGAACTTCAAACCCATTGATTATCAAATTGAGATCGGAAGAGACGCTGACCCTCCTGACGTCCGATCTGCCAGAATATGAGGATTCTGGCTATATTGGAAAGAAAGACGGAGGTCTATTGAGAACTCTAGTTGGCAGACTCAGGATGCACTCAGCACCTGTATGCATAGTAGACGTGACAAAAGAGCAACAGTCTGATGGGGACCGAAGAGCTGACAACTTAGCTAAACAGGCGACGCTGGGGGAAGGAATTATGGTCCTCCCCCCTATTCCAGTGGAACTCCACATTACGGGTGCTATGCTATCAAAAATGACACAAGCCCTCGCCTACAAGTTCATCAGAGTATCAAAGAATGTACCGACTTGCCCTAAAACGGAGAAGATGACCAGACGCATAAGAAAAAGCCTAAAGAGAGCATGGGGTGTTATGACCGGCAACGACCAAATATGGAGAAGCATTCGTGACAAAGACTTCTCCAGACAGATTCGGGTATTTCTCTGGAAGTGTACCCATGATGCGTACAAGGTGGGTGCGTACTGGGACCGTCCCGATATGCCTGCGGAGCTCATGATGAGGTCTAAATGTAGCCATGATGGCAGAACTGACTCCCTGAATCACATATTAACGCAATGCTCAAGCCCGGGCCAAGCAGAGGTGTGGGCTCTTGTGAATGCCCTATGGGAAGCTAGGACCGGTGTCCCGCTCCCGCCACTTAAAATTTCCTTAATTCTTGGGAGCGCTCTAACCCCAATCACTGACGAGGAAGGAAAAATATCGCCTTACCTTTCAAGATTATACAAAATCCTGACAATAGAGTCCGCTTACTTGCTATGGACATTGAGATGTGAGAGAGTGATTAGGAACAATGACACCCCCTTCTCCACTGAAGAAGTGAAAAATAGATGGAGGACGACGATTAGAAGAAGAGCGGAGCTAGATGACAAAATGACGAGCAGAAGACTCAGCAAAAAAGCTCTGAACAAAAAACTAGTTAGAGAAACATGGGGAGATACATGTTCCTTCCTCCATCAACTTACACAAGCTAACAACGCTAATAGCGGGGTTTTAGTGGGTAGTCGGCCTGAAAGCAGGTCCGGGGTTGGTTAGAGAACCCTGTTCCCGGAAACGCTAATAGCGGGGTTTTAGTGGGTAGTCGGCCTGAAAGCAGGTCCGGGGTTGGTTAGAGAACCCTGTTCCCGGAGTCCCACACAACGTGCGTAAAAGCATTTCCTCGCGGAGTAAAATTAACGGAACACCCTCGCCAATAAACCTGGTTTTAATCCCAGGTGTAAGTCAGCGGGTAAGATGCAACGCCAAGGGCGTCCGAGTCTTACCAAATAAACGCCACTCCAAAAAAAAAAAAAAAAAAAAAAAAAAAAAAAAAAAAAAAAAAAAAAAAAAAAAAAAAAAAAAAAACAACAGTTTGTGACGCCAAGGGTGCAGCAACCCTTACATCGGCTAATAATGCCATGTGACGAAGACCCATATCACCTTGCTTGACACGGCACAGTCTCTTTGCGGCCGTTTTGCAAATGGGACAAACTTTCCTATCTATGTGAGATCTCGGAACACTGTAGGTCCTCTTATTCCTCAATTCCAGATGTTTGCATATCAGACAATCAATTATGCCTTATGGATGATTAATTGTGCTTGCAACTGTGTGCCGAGTATTCATTGCCACCCACTTCTCGAGGTGGCCCAAAGCTTTCTCGGAAGGCCCTCAATCATGCCATTTGAAGACACGATGACCGCCCTTCCCTCTGAGCAGCATGCTAGGCAAGGAAAGCCGTCCCAGGCCGGAGAGTCGTATGCAGCTCAGTCGACAGCAAAGCTGCCAACACAGGACATCCCCTCGCCAAAGCGTGACCTCCGCTTCTGGCTTGTCTTCGTATCTCTATGCTGCTGTACGCTTCTCTCAGCCATTGATCTCGTATGTATTTTTTGCACACTTCTATGCACGATGGGTGAAACACACACTCTTTACTGTCTATTGTCAGGCAGGAGTGAGCACTGCGGCGCCGACGATTGTGCACGCTCTCAAAGGCGATGCCTTTGCTTGGACCTTCTCTGCTTACGCACTTGCTTGTACGGGCCGTTGCTAGCACGGCGTGACCGAGATCTACCTGCCGAATTTGATCAAAACGTCGACGAGACCGAGGCCTACAGCATAGGGTGTTGAATACGTGACGCGGCAGTGTCAATGTGACCACGTTAGTGTGACTTGCCAGCGCGGCGCGACATGGTAGCGCAGAAGGGAGAAATACCGGCAACGTTTGTATAATATTCAATGTTCGAATCGTATATAACAGTATCCGTAATCATAACATAAAAAAAAAAGAAAACAAAAAAAGGCATAAATGTTTCAAAAAAAAAAAAAAACATTCAGTTGTCAACAACGTCCCTGTATGCGTAGAACGTGTTGGCGTCAACACGACCGCCGTACAATAATAAGTACATCCCTGTACGACGCGGCTTCGTATTCGTGGCCTGTAAAGGGGTGTTATTAGACGAATTACGTCGAAAACTGGCAACTCACCTGTTCCTTGCTACCATTTAGTTCCTTGACCCTCCATGTAACCCCTTTGATGCGCTCGAATGCTCGAATAACATACGCGTGCGCGTATTACCATTTAGTTCCTTGACCCTCCATGTAACCCCTTTGATGCGCTCGAATGCTCGAATAACATACGCGTGCGCATATCTGGTCATCTGTGAGTTTAACAGAGCCAAAAAAATGGGCAAAAACTACGTACTTGATGCCCTGAACCACACTGGTCCTTCTGCTTTCCTTTTTTCCGATTTTATACGACGAATCGCCGTCGATAGGTCGGGAAACCGTGTAGGATGATTGTTCGGAACTCGACAAGCAAATCATGGACATTATAAGATGGGAATGGACGTTCAAAGCAGCGCTCAGGTTGAGCAATGTCCAGGACACCGTGACGCGTCGAATACACGCGTGACAGTAACATATACGCATAAGCGTGGCTCCTGCTGGCTTTAAACAGCCAACGTTAACCCCCACGTCGTCTTTGGAGCGTCCGCACGCAGCTAGAGGCTTTGCTACTCGTCCTAAAATCGAAATAAAATAGTTCGAAGTACAATCAATAAGTCCGACATACCAATTTATTACAAATACCTGCCCGCGTCTCTCTTGTTAGCTTCAAACGAACGCGTGCCCCTTCGTCGTCCTTGGAGCGTCCACACGCGGACGGAGGCTTTGCTGTACGTCCTAAAAAAAATACTAGTAATAATAATAATAAAATTGTTCGATCCACTACTGACCAGCCATTATGACACGTATTCGGCTGCTGCCTGGAGCTAATATAATGCAACGTTGTAAGACGAATCTTCACCAGTGAGAGTACGAACGCCGACGGTATGGTTGGGATGATGCGAAGCAACGAACTATACAAGCTCTGGCATAGAGTCAGCATCAAGATAACGGTTCTGGCTATACCCAAGGCTTATGCGCGGACGAACAAAGGTACTGCCTGAGACGTGTAGAGTGTTTGGCGAGGGACTATCTGTTGGTAAAGGAAAGCAGACAGTCTTTTGCAGCCTTGGCTGCGTGTAGATTGGTTTATTGTCATATGTTGCCAACACCGAGTAGAAGCCAACTTGTGGAATGATTTTGGAGGGGCAACAAATAGAAGCAATGAAGTCGATGCCTTGATATATAGCAGAATAACGAAACAGAGCTTTCCGGTTTTGCCTGAATCAGGTTCGATGACACACTGTTGATTTGCATCGTAGTCCTAGAGACACGTATAGCCCTTCAACTATCTGCCGACTTTACCCACATTTGGTTTTGGCTGTATGTGATCCACTCGTGTGGCTATATAAATTTTTTAGAACATATAGTCATGCGGTTGGGAGGAGACATACCTAGCACTTTGAATGCCAGCAGCGCATGCTTGAGCGACTCCATGAGAGCGGATGCTGACAACCAAACTGCTCAGGAGTTGCACGGAGATTGCCATATATCTAGCAGGTCACGTTATATAAAATATTCCACTTCATTCTACTTTTGTTGTAATTGCTGGTTCCAGAAACATGCTCCATCAGAAAGCCTGCTTGCCTATTTAAGGCGCTTGCACGTGTGATAAGTAAACAGGCCGTTCAACCGAACGCTTACATAATATTTATTTATTTATTTATTACTTTTATTACTTTTATTTATTTATTTATTTATTACGTTTTTATTTGTTTATTTATTTATTTAATGCTTTTATTTATTTATTTATTTTAACGTGATTTTAAATATTCCTAATTTTAAATATGATGTATATACACGTACGTCGATAGATGAATACGCTTCGTATTTACTAGAATAAAATGTTAAAATACATTGCGCTGATACTACAATAAAACATATGAATTATCTGTGGAACTTATAAGGACCAGTAAGCGTTAAAATTAAACCGACTTACATGAAAAAATACAGACGAAATTTATACGTTCCGCTCATGTGAGGTCTGTAATGTGCCCACACTAATAAAATTAGATGATGAAATACCGGACGACTGAATACTCACGATTTCTCTCGAAGAGGCGTTGAAAACGTGATGACGAGTTACGCTAGTCAGAACGATGTGCGTTACTGTTATGGCCCGAGCCGTCCAGCTGTACGATGCACCGGCATACGAATAAGTGTATGCTTCATCTAAGTGGCGCTCATCGTCGCTCGGGTATAAGTGAAAAGCCGCAACGAGACGATTTTCTCAGTCGAATCCCTTTATCGTGAGATGTCGCGCGTTACGGTCTCTATGAGCATAAGCGCTGACGGTAATATATAAATTCGACCGAATCCCTTTATCGTGAGATGTCGCGCGTTACGGTCTCTATGAGCATAAGCGCTGACGGTAATATATAAATTCGACATTATAAAACTGCGTATAAACGCTAAAATGTCCAGAAAAACTCACCAGAACACTAGATCAGCAACGTTCACCCGCGTCAATACATCGAAGTACCGACTGGATACTGTAGATAAGGCAACGTCCGCCATTTCCCTCATCCGTCTGCCGCGCGATGATGTAGCGGAAGTGCGGGGGCGCCAACACTGAATACTAGCTATGGGGAGCGCGGACATGATGTTATGTGAGTGGAATAACAAATGTAAACGTATATGAAGATATATTGAGAGGACACTATGGGGAGCGCGGACATGATGTTATGTGAGTGGAATAACAAATATAAACGTATATGAAGATATATTGAGAGGACACATCAACATCGTACATTTGTCGTGTAAAGTAGTGAGTTCGCGCTAACTATATGTTTTAATGATAACTCAACATATTGGCTGGTTTATCAAATTAGTGTATTGTAGTTCATCCCATTGGTGTATGAGTAACACGTCGTATTTTCCGTGGAGGTTCGTGCAGAAACGTTTCGTTTTGACTCGTGGGAATCCATAGATCGAACAGACTGACGGTCTTTCTGTACTGTATTGCTTGATATACTTTTACCCATCGGAGTGTTCTAGCCCGGAGCGAGTAATAAGTACCAAGTCAATATACAGCGACGGTATTCGTTTCCATCAGGTGTCTGTTGAGCAAGTACATGGCAACATAGAATGCTAGTACCAGTACAACCAAGTGGGGGTGGGAATGCATTTTCTAGAGCGTACAATAGCATTTCGGGCAACATAGAATGCTAGTACCAGTACAACCAAGTGGGGGTGGGAATGCATTTTCTAGAGCGTACAATAGCATTTCGTAAGAGGAAGCCAGATGTAACATAGCCGGTATAAAAAACCACCGAAAGGAACCAACAGACTGAAAGCATAGAAAGGTGGAGAGCACATCAGGGGAGAAGAGGTGAAGGATTACGTACGTACTTTAATATATAAAAAACAAAACAGTAATACATATCATCAAATAGACACGTAGCATAAGTCATTTCAACATACCATAAATTCGTACCTTTTGTTTTTAAATAAACAACTGTGTTTCTTACTTTTACAAGTAGAAACCGGGTTTGCTTGTTGGCTAGCCTTGCACGACAACAAGTCAATGTATATATGTGTGTTTGCTACGTAATATCCGAACAGTCATTCAACTGAATCATTACGTAATACAAAGTCACATTTACGAATTCGTATTTAATTTTACTAGTCATTCCTTTTATAATTTAATAATCCTTTAAAATAATGACAAAATAAATAAACAAATATAATTAAACCGATCGTCCCATCGAACGCTTACATAATATACCATCACGTTAAAAATTTCAGGGTCGTGAAATTGGTCAAGTGAACATACGGTGGACATAACGTGCCCAAACTCATGATTACTAACTAATAAACCACGTTTAATACACGTGAATACATATTATATCAGCGTTCGGATGCACATCAGGAAAATAAATAAGTAATTAAATTAATAAAATATATAAGTAAATCGATCGTCCCACCGAACGCTTATATAACATGCACCTTTGTTCACTTAATAGGTATACCGAGGATCGTCTTTACGGACTACTTAGTCCTTATTTAGCTGTCGTAGATGAAAATAAATTATATTTTAGTTTAAATCAGATTAAATTGTATTCTCTACGGGCACGTTTAACATATATTATGTCAGCGTTTGGGTGTACGACCGGTTTGAAGATCATATGACCTCACAGCGGCCAAATTCACGTTAACTGTCCTGATTTTGCAAGGGGGTCGTTTGAACAATATCACTTCTAGCGTAGGTGGATGGCTTCGTAGTAATATAGTAATACGACCTATATCCTTAAATACACAGACTTGATTCAAACTAAACAACTCCCCATTGGTAATATACGATTACGCCACTCTGACATATAACACTATTGTTGCTTTACTACCTCTGCAGACTTGTATATCCAACGTATCCAGGCTGATTACGCCACTCTGACGTATAACACTATTGTTGCTTTACTACCTCTGCAGACTTGTATATCCAACGTATCCAAGCTGCCTTCTTCGACAATCAACCTTCTACCAGTAATTAAACCGTCATGGAACCACACCCTCAAGGACGAATCCACGTATCGACAAGTAAAATGACTGTTTGCAAAATATATGATACCTTTTAGGATATATCGTCTGTCTCCCGACCCATAAACCGGCACGTCGACGTATCTATTAATCGCGATGTCGATCGACGCCACATCAAAAGACAGTATCGGTGCCGTGTATACTGTTCTCATTATTCTAACTAATTCAGACGCGCATGTTCTGCACCGAGATTCGGTAAGAAATTCCATGTTCCTTAGGAAATGTTGTATTGACGGCTGTAAATTATCTAGTATGGCAATCTGACACGAATTCGACCTAACAGCTCTTCTGTTAACTGCATGACCGCGTGGACAGTGCATGTATGATGTGTATACATTTCGCTTGTATGTAAGCAACTCTTCGATCACAGCATGAACACTCGTTAGTTCACCATACAAAAAGTTTCTCGGATTGCGATTGTTCATACAATTTCTCAAATCCTCTCTTGCGTCCTCCAGCGTGATTTTACTTTCGTGTGTTGATAAGAAGTTGCTTTCCATATACAATTTCTCAAATCCTCTCTTGCGTCCTCCAGCGTGATTTTACTTTCGTGTGTTGATAAGAAGTTGCTTTCCATACTTTGCATAATTGATGTCCCAAATGATCGGAAAGTCGTCGACCATAGTGACATGTCATCTTGCCACATATTGTACAATATAGTTATCACCGCGTCGTATGCGCAACTGTTGGCATTCCACTTAGTTCCAACCAGTCCTCCACATCTGTCCAAATTTAATTCCTGTTCACCGCTTATAAGATTGTTCGAAATTTTCAAGTTGGGTGAACCATCGTCGCGGTTCCGGTTTATTTTGCTGTGTATTGGTTGAGGATGCACTATGGGCTGAGTGCCCTTAGCTGGAATAAATCTGCTTTTAGGGGACTGCAGTAGCTTAATAGGTCTATCTTCACTAGCAACCTGCCATTTGATATCCGGGAATGATGCATCATCGTAAGGGTCCTTGTCACTCCAACGTAAGGCCGTATGAAGGTTAGGGGGCATGTAACCTTTTTGTTTGCATTGTCTAAATGAATGAATTAGATCAGATTGTCTAGGTGAATCGACAAAACTTTTAGGGAGCTGGTTCATATATCTGAGTTTGGTTATTTCATCAAGCAGTTCCAAGTCACGAAATTCCCTGCGCAATGCGCCACTTGCTTTGCCTTGTATTTTGTTAGCATTAAATCCTCGTATGATGAGCGTTCCTGCAGCAGTAGCACTGCGGGATAGTGCAGTGTAGTAGGCTTGGTGCGATTGACACTTGGTTAAGTCTACTGGATTGTAAGGTCTAGTTTTTCCTTGACTCGCGTAATCCGTCATGGCGTAGTTTACCAATACCTCTACCTGTGATCAAGACAAAGACACACTGTCATCGCTAGGGAGTCTACATTTAAGATGCACGCTTGTACGTACAATCGGAACCACATTACCGGGAAGTCCATCGATTTTTACTCTTTGCGGAGGATTGTTGAGTAGTACAAATAACGTATCCAGCATAATCTGTCCGGCCGATCCAATGCAACTTTTCCAACCATACACAAAACCTTCCTGTCCGTTGGTGATGCATAATTCTGTAGCCGCATTATTCTTGATTATAACAGGCAAGCCTACACACAACGACAGCTTTCCCATGACTTGAACACTGCAAGATGACGGTGGTTGGTCCCACAACGCACGCTGTATAGTTGGAGGAAATCTCGCGGTTTCTTTAGAGCGCGTGTAACTGGATGAATGGGTTTTTGTTTCATCGCCATCTCTGGAAGACGGACTATCTTCGCTGTAGAAATGCACTAGTTCCTGACGGGTCTTGATTGCGAATCGAGTACTTCCTATAATGTTAATAGCGTCTTTGTCCACGTTTTGTGCGGTGATTATAGAAACGTTTCTGAACTGTTTGTCGGATATAGACGGGCAACTATTAGAGACGGCCAATGACCTGCTCCTAAGAAATTTAATGTCTTCTTTGGTGCATGCTCTATACCTCATGTTTTCGAGTGCGGTGCGCAAAGCAGCGTCCTCCGCAGACCGAGTTTTCTGCCTCATGTTTTTATGCAATATGACAACGGTCGTTACCTGATGCCATACAGCCTTGCCTATGGCAGACTCCTGATCCTTCAACATTTTGGTATTTAAACCTACAGTTCTACTATATAACGCCGATCCTTCGTGCCCAGCGACAGGGGGCAACTGAGCGAAATCACCTGCAAATACCATGTTCATACCACCAAAAGGGATATCTAGTCTACCGGACAGCTGAGCCAGTCTTGCGGATATCTTATACAAGTCTCGACACGATAACATAGATACTTTGTCAAAAAACATGTAATCGACACCTAGTAGACGAGTTTTAATTTGAGCGAGTTGTTTCTTTGACACACCAACCATGTCGTTAATGCCGAACATCAAATGATATGTTGAACCACCTATAAGCAATGCAGCAGTGCCGGTAGGTGCAACCACAGCCAGACGATATGCCTCTCCTCTAGCTTCAAAATACTTGATGAGGGCTCGGAGCACCTGGGTTTTTCCGGTGCCCCCCATTCCTCCCATATACATTTTAAGTTGCTCAGGCATATACGACGTTGCGTGATTAGCCACAATGCGGAACACTCTTAGCTGTTCTTCGTTCAGCCCGTAGTCTGAGGATATAATAGCGATAGTAGGTTCCCATTTATCATCCACATATATTTTCTGAAGATACTTCCGATCTACTACGTCGACATGTCCCGGTAGTTCTGGTACGCTGCCTGGCAACTTACCACTGCACGCAGGTATGCTGGAATGTCGGCTCTTCAGCACCTCATCCCGCTTTGCTGTAACAACAGCTTTCCAGTAAGTCGAATTACGTTCCTCAATCATAGGTTCAACGGCGTCGATTTGAGAAAACACCTGGTCCACTATAGGATCTCTCCACCCAAGATCTGCCATAGTTGCTGACATTTGCAGCATATCAGATCTATGTTTTAATTCTTTCTTGCCAAATACAGCGGATGTTTCTTCATCAACACCTGCGATTACATCGTCCATATCCTCGAAGTTTTCAGTTTCGTCCCGCTGCATCATGTCAGATAGTTCGTCTCTGGTCAGCGTCAAATTAGTAAGACATACACCTCCGCTCTTCAGCTGAGCATAAAAGTCGTTGGCCGCATCCAAGCACTCATATCGTATGTTCATGTTCTTGAGCAATGTGAGTTGACGCTTATTGAAGGATGTAGATTCAAAAGCTGAATCCCACGTTTCTCCAGTATTTTTAAGGTCGTGTCCTGTAGTTGACGCTTATTGAAGGATGTAGATTCAAAAGCTGAATCCCACGTTTCTCCAGTATTTTTAAGGTCGTGTCCTGTACGCCAAGGTTTGAAAAGTGTTAACATGGTCGCACAATAGTACTCTCTATCCCCTTGATCCTTCCTAGGTAAATTTCCGCCTACTAAATTAGGGACACACCTACATAAGGGAGGATACACATAAGTACCATGAGTATCGGAAAGCAGATGACGAGTTGAGAATTTAACAACCACCGACCCCTGCATATTTTTCGTTCCACCAATGGATATATCGTCATCATCGACCAATATATTACGTGTTCTGTTGGTCAATTTGACTCTCTTACATCTCGACGACCACTCGTACAAAGTCATTCGGTCCAACTCCGGCCCTCTGAAAATATAATCAAATACGGGTGATAGCCCTATCACTCGTCCTCGTTTCTTAATTATTGCCAACTTATCGGGAAACTTGTCACATAACTGGTCAGCAGCATAGTCCGCCCAAGGACGTCTGGCCTCTCGAACGAAAGCAGGCCAATACAAATTCGAGAAATTATGGTCAGTATAATGATCAGGATTGCCCAATAGATACATGCAAATCATTGGCGATCCCATTTCCGTTTTAGCGCTAAGAACATTGGCTATCTTGGTCAT
The DNA here is from genome assembly GCA_027475525.1 of Macrolepiota albuminosa. Taxonomy (NCBI): domain Eukaryota; kingdom Fungi; phylum Basidiomycota; class Agaricomycetes; order Agaricales; family Agaricaceae; genus Macrolepiota; species Macrolepiota albuminosa. The sequence goes on from JAMWFC010000132.1 coordinate 207,906, forward strand.
TAGTGTGCGGGCTTTCTCTTGACGATTAAGTGGACCGTTTAGTATATCTGCATGTTTAGTGAATATCGAGGCAACTGCCTCAAACGCAGTACATGTTTTGAGGGTGGGCTTCGTCACGTATTTAGTGACGTACAACAACACAGTCTTGATGGCCGTCCCAGAGCGGAGGCTCGTTACGTTGGTATTGCATCGAAACAGGTAAGTGAGAGGACTTGTAAATGTATTGAGCCACGGTTCCGTCTTCCGCATGTTCAAAGCACCAGTCGTCGGATCAACTTCTGTGTGAGCGTACAAAGGACGAGGGAATCTTGCTCTACATTTACCCCACGGGTTATCAAGACATCCTTTGTGTTCCTTGTTTTTTTTCTGTATGCCATTTTTGTCCTTAGTGGAAGTACATGTATGTATGTTTGATCGGTACAGCAGATCGTCCACCGTATGACAAAAGCGATCCCACCATCCTGCTGCATTATCACACGCTGCGCACGACGAGCATTCTTCTTTGCAAGGAAGGGACGGCTGTTCCGGAAGTGACCTAGTAGGATCCGTATATCCCGAGGTAGCTTTATTTAACGATATCTGCTTTTCGACGTCTTCCAGTGTTCCAGTCAAGAAATCACCTCGATGTACTGATTCTAGATATTCCACGATAGCCTTTTGAAACCCCGATGACGGGTCCATGATTTTTTCTCTTACTTCATCCGGAGTGAACCCTCCTCGAATCCACAGAAGCATGTGTAAATGTAGGGTAAGCCTACCTTGTTGTTCCACGGTACCGTAGTATGCCAAAGTATGACCATACAATCCTGGGGTATCTGAGTTGGCTCCTAACACGTGTATTATGAACGTGTTTATCATAAAATGAAAGAAACGTGCGCCGGCAACAGGATTATTGGATATAAGTCGGTAAGCATCGTCCGAAGTATAGGGGACAGACGGCGTGAAGGACGTCTTGCTATCTGCGTAATAAAGACATATAGGGTGTTTTACATCGGCAGGCAATAAGGTGATATACCAAGAAGGAGCACCTTTGCTTATGACTAATAAAGACATATAGGGTGTTTTACATCGGCAGGCAATAAGGTGATATACCAAGAAGGAGCACCTTTGCTTATGACCAGGGACCATATCTCATTCCGCATGTGTTTTTTGGAAACAGCAGACCCTTCGACACCGCCAGAAATCACATCCAAGTCATCTATTACACGGAAACAAGCTTTTTCATCCTCTGTAACCGGCTTCACTATATCTCCAGCTGCCATTCTTTGTGAAAGGTCAGAAAACACTTTTGGATTGACAGTTGTAAGACGGTCAGATATGTCGTTAAAGTTTGCACGTTCTGTTGCTAGATAGCCTCCACTAGTAGCAGCCTTTACCTGTTCATGGCTGAAGGCAGCAAATGGGAATCCAGTATCTGTTTAAAAGTGTTTATCATGATACATAAGCAAATTGGCTTTATGCGTGCGCACTGATATGCCGCACTTGTTACCGCCTATGCCACCTAGACCATAGGGGAACAGCCAAGGAAACATTTGCGGATACAAATCCAGATCGCCAAATGTATTCTTGGGGTATGTAGAATGACCAATACGCAGAGCCTTTCCGTTAGACATCCAATGTTGCATTGCAAGGCCTTTAAGTTCATCCGTAGTCTTGGCTAATAAAGCATCACCGGTGAGGCCATGGACAACAAAGGGGCAATCGCCCGCATTAACACCAGACTCCTTATTATCTTCATGTACCGGTGGGTCTATCGTACCAGCCTCATCAGCGCTTTGGCAATGAACAACGGACACAGGAGGAACATCTTCAGGATATCCCTCTAAGTTGCTGTACAATATTTCCAGATCGCTATATGAAGAATGGTTAAGTTTGAGCCATTCTAACGCACGCTGAACATTCCGTCTTCTCACAAGCAGAGGTAGCCTCTGTAACTCCTTAGCAGATGGCTTGCAAGGACCAGAAAATAAAATTGCGATCACATCATTGAGGTCGGTTACAGGAGGTGGAAGGACTTGATATACCTTCTGAATAGGTGACTCAAAAGCAATAAAATGCGCCTTCATCTTGCTCAGACTGGAGGCTGAAACATGAGCGTAACACAAGGACTTTCTTACCCTAGCAACTAATATCTGTTCGATCCAATTAAGGCGTTTTAACACGTCAGGTATAGGGCCAATCCAAAAACCATTGGCTAGCGCGTTTTTTGGAACGAGCCCATTGAACAGTTGCTGTCTGCACGGTCGACAAACATGTTTACATGAGTGATCAATCACTGGTCCTCTCAGCTCCCTGATACAATCCGTATTGGACAATTGTTCTATTCTGGTAACTCCTGGAACGCAGAGTACGTCTAGATAACCTTTCACACTCTTGAGAGTATTCATATCGGCTACAGGATGTAGGAGACCACATACCGCACAGCCTGCTTCCTCCACGTATCTATGTCCTGTACCAGAACAAAAATTTCCTATGACATCCATGGTTCGTGTTTTACTAAGAGGATGTGGTGGAAATACCACGCTTTCATCTGGATCTGGATATTCTTGTTCAAGAGGTACGGCAATGCCTTGTTCAATGCATGTTGATTTACGGATATGTCTACGGGTACCGTGACAACAAGGATATGATTGGCTCTGTTTTCGTGTGCGATGGGTGATTGCCCACCTTGCTGCATCTTTGGTTCGTTTATCTGGTTCAGCCCATAATACCATAGTGTTGATGACACACAATGGGCAACTGTGACCATCGAACTTTGAGGACAATTCTTCCTTCAATATAGAAGTACTCATACTGATGCGACACACAATGGGCAACTGTGACCATCGAACTTTGAGGACAATTCTTCCTTCAATATAGAAGTACTCATACTGATGCCATGCATGCGGGCAACCAGACAGATATTTTTTATAGACAAGTGGTTGACTATCTCTCATACAGGTATTTGCACGTGCACAAAGCCTTTTGTCACAGGATATGACGCGAGACCGCTGGCATCTACATGATCAACATATTTGAACACCTGTCCTACCAGGACGTGCTCATGACCAGCAGACACATGCAGACTAACTCCCTCTACAGGAAATAAATAAAACTTGGCGCCACCAAAGTGAATAACGCGATGCGGGGTGTCTTTCTTTGAGTAGTGCAGTGTACGAACATGGGGTTGTAAGCCTAACGATGGACATAATACATTATATGCGTAGGGATGACGCACGCACTCCATAGTAAGAATAACGTGTTTGATTGCGAGTACATAAACAAGGGACGGCCAGCCGTCAGGAAGGTCAACATCCTCTTCGATTAAATGTACTATTACTGCAGCATTACACGGGCCGTATTTTACAGCAAATCAAAATATACCGGTGCTGGACATGCAGTCCCTCAGGGAAACAGCGAAATCGTGCCGTAAGACGTGTCCTCTGGTTGACAGAACTTGTAAAGCACGACACGTTCTCGCAGTGTGCATACCGGTCCAAAACCGGCAAACATGTACCCAAGGGTATAGCAAATTGTATATGTTGATGTAACTATGAGGAGACCGTTGAATGTACACTCGTTCATCCGGATAAATAAACTGTTGTTTAATTGACACAATGTATAGATTGATACACAAACACCGTGAAAGGCGTCTGAATACGTATAGCTGCAAACGCATGTAACGTAACAGGGCATTGTAAGAGTGGTGCTGGTTTACCGCAGCATAATCACATCAGATGATATGGTGGGTGCATAAACCTTTGAGAGGTGCAGAGCCACCATTAGCAAGTTGCATGCATGATACATCACGTTCCGAATGCATGCAAGTTGTGTTTGAAATATTGTGTACCGCGTAGAGCGGTTCAACAGTCTTTTCATCGGTTAAAAAGTGTCTAATCGCATTCAGTTAAGTGTGTATATGAAACATCGAAGTACAGGGTATAACTGACCTGATATTATATGCATTTGCATATATAACAAGGGCGTATAAACCGCACGCGATGAGCAGATAGACTCTAGCCCATCGCTTGACAAAAAAAGTGGTGAAGCGCATACCAATAATCATTGAAGCGTAGGAGGTTAGTATTTGTTACATAAGCGTCAGTATAGACGACCCTTCGGTAAGACCTGTTATTAAGGGTTACATAAGCATATGGATAGACGACCGGTAAATATTCAGCCCACATGGCATTTAAGGTTTACGATGTTACATAGTGTTATATACCTACACAAAAAGACTGATTATGGAAATATCAACAGACATACGCCAGTGTACACTGCAAAACAATATATTTAACACCTATATAATACAATGATAAGGTTGAGTATATCAAATATACATAATACCAACGCCGAGCCAACAATATAGCAATGAGGAGAGATAAGTCAGCAGGAAATTTAAAGGCACATGTACGTTGTGTTTAAGCTAGGATACGTCCATCTAATTACTGTATACTTAACTATCAGGCTTATGTAGTAAACATGCTTATCTATACATATAACAATAATAAATATATTAGTGCAACATTAAACGGGTAAGCTACAACAGCTCATATGTCAGTTTACACTATTCGAGGGTTGAGGAGACAATTATATTACTTTGTAGGTGCAATGCAGCAACGTAATATCGGACAAGACAAATACTTATATATTAATATATTATACACACATACATATTATATACTATGCCCTACGGCACAGTCGACAGGTCACAAGGGGCACATCACTTTTATGATAGCCAAGGCCTGCCGGTTCAGTATCCTGCGACAAAAAAGTGACGAACCTCAAATTGTCGCTGAGAAGGGACTCAATATTTTCTGCATATGCATATTTTTCTTCAGGTGAACCTCGTATATCTCACAATACAGAGTTCAGGATACATCACAACACATAATTCAGGAACAGCAAGATTTTACACGTGATAGGGCTATAATAGTTACTACATCAGGAATATTATGGTTTCAGGGGTTGGAAGATGCAATTCTAGGACGGACTACAATGGTCAAATGAGTAAGCACATGATAACACAGATGTGTTACTACAATAAATACGTACCTTGGTGACAAGTGAGTTCCAAAGCAGTCGAAGATGGACGACCTTGTTTGCAGATATTTTGATCAGATACTGTAGTTGAACGACGATCAGCTGGCGAAACAGTTTCCTCTGTTGAGGGTTTGTGGCCCAAATGCTGATGCAAATATGGTTCATCTACAGCATCATTAAGAGGCTCGAAGTCATCATAAAAATCGTCTCCATCGCTGTATACAAGGGTTTTGTAAACATCATCGTCCTTAGGATTGTTCCGATCTAGGCGAGGTGATATGTGCGATAGAGAGTACCCGAGTTCAGATGCCGTTTCCTTATCACCATAAACCAAACCGTCGAGATAAGGACAATCTATTATATATAACTGAATAAACCAGTAATAAGAGAATAATGACAACCCTGTAGTGCACTGTATGCATCACAAGTAGACTTCTCTACAGTGTATGACGGGCCGTTCCAATAAAACAATCGGTCAGAAGAACTGGCTGTCATGGTTTTGAAATAATCCCATGCAGGCCCGCCGCGTATACATTTGCAAACTGCCGTCCAAACCGAAGAGGTACCCAGCCCTTCAACCTCGCCTTGTATTCCCGACGCACGAGCGGCTCTCTTAAGTAGAACAAGCATATGAGCATGACGAGCCAAAAACACAGAGTAAATGGTCTGGAACGCGTCGTAACCGTTTAAAGAATCACCAGGCCTGTGAAAGGTATGACAAAGGAAGTACCAGTACACGATTTTGCAGGCCCTCAAGCGGTTTTTGATAGACGACTCAAAGGCGTGAACATCTGTATTAAACGGGTAGTTCCAATTTATAAGAGCACTGTGCAATTTGAAATAATTGCACATCAAGAAAATAGACAGTGCGCCTTCCCAGGTATCCCAATCCGGCACATGCTGATACTCCCAGTCTACAAGAAATTAAATATTTTAAGAAATAAGTAATTAAATTAAATTGACTAAAAATTAGAAAGCAACATTGTGATGCTTACCTAGGTCGCCCTCAAAAAGTTTCTTTGTATACCGGTAGTAATGCGTGAGCATGCAGACCAGTATAGAATGAGAAGCCATTCCGTGATCAGCGTTTGCGAGGGTTCGACTACCCACGAAATGATGATATATCCCAATAACGGAATCAGCGAGAGTGGTTGCGAGATAATAATGACCTCCAATACATATGGAAGGAACCGGTGTCACGACACAAAGTGGCATGTTAGGGCGCACGATACTACGGGATCAGTCATATATTATATACAGCAACATAAGGGCACCACTCACAAAACATCACCAGGTTCCAATACAACCAATCACCTGACACAGACAAGATGGGAAATGGATCTCATACTGCAGGCATATCGAGAGCGCTCAGAGCCCGCGGTTCCACAGATGAAACAGCAGCAAACATGTCGATCAGGGAACCTCTACACGTACGTTGAGTATCTAGTGATGTGAAATCTATCATATGTAAGTGTATGTAATGAAATGCAGGAACACACAAACAGGTGTACCATGAATAGTGGTAACACTGTATATATTGCAGACGGATGCCAGTGTTGCACCAGTAAATCCGTTGTCTACATGGTCAATGCCTTTGATCAATACGGCAGCATGGTCGGTCAGATATTTAGATATGCTGGTATTAGTGGAGTATGTCAATTCATCCATAGAAGCAATCTTGACAAACGTCGGTCTAGTCGACCCCCTAACAACCGAGTCGTGAAGTGAGTAAAACCATTGTAAATCCTCTTTTAACTGTAGGGTGTCCAGCAGCGGAACTTGGGAGTAAACCAATATGCACGGTTCGTCCCATGAATTTCATACTCAACAGGACGTTCACCAGTCACGAATACAACGTCATTGGATACATCGACATCAGACTCGTGAACTCCAAGTCCTGAAGTCATACGTCATACAGTGAAATAACATAGTAATCACATTCAACGGGTTACGTACAGTAACGTCAAGAGTCAAATCAATGAGGACACGAGGAACGCGTTGATAGGCTTCTACTTGGACTGAGCGCATCAAGGGACATTATAGGCCAACCAACACTTGACACACTAGAGACTCTAGCGACCAGCCTTGGGTACAGAGCAGCCCTAGCACGGGTGCTCTATGGCAAGACTTATCCATTCATCTCAATCCCCAGTATCAGCCCCTCAGCGCCCTCCACTCAGTTACTTTGAAGACCAAAGAAGGCCCAGAACTCATAGCGCTAGCACAACGGCGGGAGGTGACTCTGACCAAACCCCGATCAGTACTGAAAGGAGTTAGCAACTGGCACTGTCAATCACCGAGGCACCTCAATCAGAAGTCTAAAGGAATCAATGACGACGAGACAGGATACATGCAGACCCGACATTTAAATCTATCAAAAGATGGAACAATGTTTAGCACCGGAATTAGCGCTCACGGCGTCTGTCGAGGATTCCCTGATCATACCCCGGGATGGCATGGCCAATTAAATTACATCAAAAAGTGAGCAAACTCGTACCACTTCTAAGTAGTTTTAGAGTCGCCGTTGGTCACCGTTGACAGGTGGCCGTTAGCTACAGTCACGAAGAGAGGCACTAATTGGTAGCGCCGTCAATGAACTTATTTTGGGAATACCGTAGCGCATAGTATAAAAACTAGCTACCTGCCATGTATATAGGAACAAATCGTAACCTCTTGAACACCCAGTTACACTTAGCGTTCAAATCGCGCTAGCACTGCCTGACTTTGTCACCAAGTTCGGCGCTAGCTTTGTCTATCTCGTCTTCGTCGTTTACGGTGCCACCTACGGGCACGCTACGCTGCGCTATTCGTTTATTTCTCTATAACTCCTCCAAAACTACAACGCTTACCACTTGCTAGGTAGCACCCGAGGCACTATCGTCAAGCGCATTGCCCTATTACCTCTGCTCAAGCACACCGGGACCCTGCCGGGACTCCTCACAAACCTGTACGCCAGGCGCTGGAGACGGCGTTGTACTGCGTATACGTCCAGCGCACCCAACCACAGTTGGCGTCATCATTTTGGAGCCCACCGCGAGGGGTTCTATTAAGGCAGAATTCCGCCAGAAACTTGAGCCCAGCGACAGCGCTGCCTCCTATTGGAGAGCATGTTTGAACAAACATTAACTGAGTCACCACACTTACCAGGCGCACTACCGAGGCAGACTTTAGATCAGGAACTTGAAGCCGCTCCAGATAGTTAACTGAGTCACCACACTTACCAGGCGCACTACCGAGGCAGACTTTAGATCAGGAACTTGAAGCCGCTCCAGATAGCTTGGCTGAAAGCTTCTTCCCGTTTTCCCGACCATTCGAATACTTAGCAGGTGAAAACCATACACCGCTTACTCCTTTGGAAGAGCTGTCTAGGTCATTATCGCCAGAACCTAGCGACTCTGAATTACCCGAGCCAGTACCAACTACGACCACGCCAAGCGAAACTACCACTAACACCACTATTCCTACCACGACGTCGACGCCAGCTAACATGGAGCAGGCAAACACACCACGCATGCCGCCAAGAAACCACTTCTTGTTGCCAAAATGGGACGAGACGAAGCCTCGCGAGTTAACCCAGTATTTCTGAGAATTGGAATATTTATTACGCGACTGCCGAGTCACCGACAACACACAAATGAAAGAATACACCGCCAGATATGTTTCCTACAATACCGCGGAATCCTGGACAGGACTGGATGAGTTTCAAGGATTAACACGAGATGCGGTGCCAAGGTTGTTTACCTACGAGGAATGGAAAAAGGCGATCATTAAACTGTACCTGGGCGCTGAAGAATCCACGTGCTATACAGTCCTTGAAATCCAGAAACTGGTACAGGATACCTTCGCAACAGGCATTTATACGCTAGGCACGCTATCTACTTATTATCGAGATTTCCAGCGAATTGCAAGATGGCTAGTACAGAACAGCAAACTCTACAGGAACGAGGAACGGCGCTTGTTTCAACAAGGCATTCCAACATCACTATGGACTCGTATAGCTTGTTGCTTAGAAATTCTTAAGTCCGACCACCACCCTGAGGAACTCTACAATATAGAAGACGTTTTTGAAGCAAGGTAAATGGATACTGAAAGGCACGGATACTGGCATCCCCTTCCAGCGACCCTCTAGTACCGATAACGGAGGAAAAGCGCCACTTGTTGTGGCGCCAGCCCCTAGCGCGACTAACAACCAGGGAGGTTTTGTCAAGAAGGAGGATCTAGAAAACGCAGTCAACACGGCCGTCGCAAATGTTATGAGCAAATTGGAAACATTAATCTCGACTAGCCTTAACGTGCCATGAGGTAATATGCAACCTGGGCTTTGTCACTTCTGTGGCGAGGCGGGACATACAATGACTCGAGGGCGCTGCGCTATCCTCGAACAGTATCTACGCCAAGGAAGAGCGCGTCGGGGTGCTGACAGTAAAATAATCCTACCCTCAGGCACTAACATCCCTCTATATCCCGAGCACCGGACTTTCCAGGGACGAATTGATGAATGGCACTGACAAAACCCTGGGAACTTAGCAATGGGCAACCTCAATAGTACGGCCGCGACAGAGGCAGAGGCAACTCCACAACAGGCGCTAATCCATGAAGTGCTCCAGCTTAACACTGTTAGCGAGCGACCAACGTTGTTATGAGAGGAGAGGATCGAGACATTGGAAAGGGAGCTAAAGTCGCTAAAGAATCAGGTTTTTGACGGTGTCGAGATTAAAAAGAGCAAGCAACCGTTGAAAGACTATAGACCCTCAGGCGCTACGTCAGATCCAGCAAAGCCTTCGAATCCCAACATCAACGACGACACACCTGATACGGCCAAAGCATCAGCTAGCACGGAACCGCCACTACACCCATATTCAGGACTTGCCGGTAACTACGCTCCGCCTGTCAATCAAAACTTTGGGGTGCCAGACAAGCCAGCAGGAGGCTACCGACCAACGGCACCAATCTATGACATAGAGAAATCTAAGCAAGTATTTGATCGTATTATGAAAAGTCAAGTCACGATGTCGGTAGGGGAGCTATGCAGTGTGGCGCCAGACGTCAGGAATCAGATGCGTACAGCGGTTACCCCTCGACGAAATGTAGCTAACAATGTAACGGCGGTGGACGAATGCGACGACACGCTACCTGGATTCGCGTACATAACAGAGACGGTAGCACCGGAAATCAAAGAAGAGGCCGCGCCACCCAAAGAAGCTACGTTGATTGACCCGGTTGAAACCTACCTTAAGTCGCTAAGATCTAGCGATGATCCCACCGTCCTCACTATAGCCCAAGACTCTCATGCGATTCGCTCGATTATGTTGACAGTTGATGGAAAAAGCGAGATAGAATCTATCGTGGACAGCGGATCACAGATTATTTCAATGGCTGCCGACGTCGCTAACGAGCTTGGCATCATTTACGACCTGACCATCATTCTTAATATGCAAAGCGCTAACGGCACTATTGATCGATCCTTGGGAATGGCCCGTAACGTGCCATGCGCTGTTGGCGATCTTACGTTTTACCTTCAAATACACATTCTTAGATCACCTGCATACGACTTATTATTAGGGAGGCCCTTGGACGTCTTAGCCCGATCAGTAGTCAAGACGATGTCTGAAGACGAAACGACGCTAACTATTAGCGACCCTAACTCGGGCATCAGAAGAACGGTACCAACGTTTCCCCGGGGGAAATTCCAGAAACCGGGACTGAGAAAGCGACCTTACGTTAGCGACAACCCTTGCGAGTGTTTTCCGGCGCCATCGAGGAGATGAGTGATGAGGATCATGGAGATGAAGCGCTTATCTTGGACTATAACCATCGGACTGGGCAAGTAAATTTTATATCATATACCCCTTTAGCCCATGAAGTCTTGAATTCTTCTTCGTCGCTTACTAGCGAAGCGTTATCCTACTTATACCTCACTGCGTCAGATATTACTGAAAACCTTTCAACAGACACTTATTTTGTTTCTACTCCCGACTCTAAAGAACCTTTGATATCAGGTTTCGCTAGAAACCATGACTCTATTTATAATACGTTTGCTAACAATAGTACCCCTAAGCGCAAAGGGGTTCAGGTCAAGAAGAAATATAAACCCGTAGCATTTATAATACGTTTGCTAACAATAGTACCCCTAAGCGCAAAGGGGTTCAGGTCAAGAAGAAATATAAACCCATAGCGCTTAAAAGGAAACCGGTAGCAAGCGCCATACCCGAGGAATTTCGCATTGAAAGAAAAATAATAGGTGACCCTTTGGCTACCCTGCCAAAACTCGACCCAAATCCACCACCCTTCGAACCAACAGGACGATTTACAGAAGAACAAAAGGTGCTATTTCTTAGTGCCCACGATACCGGCTTCCTCTTGACGGAGGAAATGAACGTATTAGTCAACATCATGCAAAAACAGAATAAGGCTTTCGCATGGGAGGACTCAGAACACGGTAAACTTAGAACTGACTTCTTTCCACCAGTGGTTATACTGACAATACCGCATGTACCCTGGACTGAGCATAACCGACCCATACCCCCGGGCATCGAAGCCGAAGTCTGTCAAATTATTTGCTCCAAGATAGTGGCAGGTGTATACAAGCCTTCTAATTCGGCCTACTGCTCAAGATGGTTCTGCGTACTAAAGAAAAACGGGAAGCTACGTATAGTTCACAGCTTAGAACCGCTAAACAAAGTCACCATTCGTCATTCAGGGGTACCGCCATTTCCCGATCACGTTGCTGAATCTTTCGCAGGATGAATATGTGGCGCTACCCTGGATTTGTACGTGGGCTATGACGAGCGCTTAATCCATTCTTCCTCTCGCGACTTGACGACATTTCAAACACCATTTGGGGCGCTACAACTAGTCACACTTCCTATGGGATGGACAAACTCGGTACCAATATTTCACGACAATATTACGTTTATTCTACAGCCCAAAATACCCCACCATGTGCTCAGCTTCATAGACAACGTAGGGGTTAAAGGCCCGAAGGATTGGCGATTGGTAGATGGCAAGCCCGAAGTTCACCCGGAAAATCCTAATATTCATATGGCGCTATGGGACTTCTTTCAACTGGTTAACCGAGTACTTCAGCACATGAAGTATTGTGGCGGGACGTTTTCAGGGCACAAGCTCGTTCTTTCTTTCAACTGGTTAACCGAGTACTTCAGCGCATGAAGTATTGTGGCGGGACGTTTTCAGGGCACAAGCTCGTTCTTTGTGCGCCGCAGTTTAAAATTTTGGGGCACGTTTGCACGCCAGAAGGCAGGATTCCAGAAAAGAGCCGATTAGCGCTGTTGGAGAAATGGGGGGTCTGTCATAACCTCTCGGAAGTTTGCGCGTTCTTGGGCACTGTAGGGGTGCTGTGCATGTTCATACACCATTTTTCACATCGCGCAAACGCCCTTAATCGCCTAACCCGTTCAGGGGTCCCCTTCAAATTCGGACCCGATCAAATCAATGCCCAGAAAGACTTAGTAAAGGTGCTACAGGAAGCGAAACCATTGGTACCCATTGACTATACTACCGCCGATCCCGTTATACTTGCCGTTGACACTTCCTATATCGCCGTTGGCTTCTTCTTATGCCAGTGTGATAGCGCAAACCGGAAAATCAGGTGCTACAATCGCTTCGGATCGATTACCCTTAACGACCAAGAATCGCGCTACAGTCAGCCCAAGCTAGAGTTATATGGCTTGTTTCGATCGTTTCAGGTGCTGCGCATGTACCTCATTGGGGTACGTACAGTCAGCCCAAGCTAGAGTTATATGGCTTGTTTCGATCGTTTCAGGTGCTGCGCATGTACCTCATTGGGGTACGGAATCTGATTGTCGAGGTCGACGCACGATACATCAAAGGAATGCTTCAGAACCCTGATATTCAACCTTTGGCCAGTATGAACCGCTGGGTAGTAGCGATATTAATGTTTCACTTCGAGTTAGTACACGTCAGAAGTGCATTCCACGGGCCGGACGGATTATCTAGGCGACCCAGACAACCGGAAGATGAAGCGCTAGATGATAGCAACAACGATGTATTTGACGACTGGATTGATCGATTGCATGGTTTCATGCATATCATTCAGTTGCCTATTCTGGTGCTTCGCGAAGACCAACCAGTTTCAAATTGGCTTTACCCTATTGTTCCGTACCAGCCCCGACCATATCAGGCTTCATCAACTTTTTACACGGCCAGTATCTATAACGTTGCTAAGCCGTCTAACAATCTAAAGATAGTCGAGGAACCAAGACCCTTGCGAGAAGATAGTCAGAACCTGCCATATTCGGCGGTGCCTTGAAGCGCCAAAGCTAAGTCAGAAGATCAGCAAGTGGACCAGGTTAGGAAGTGGCTACAGGATTTGCGACGACCATCAGACCTTACAGATACGGAATACGCCACCTTCATTTGATATGCGACGACTTTCTTTATAGTAGAAAACTGACTTTGGCGACAAAATAGAGGTGGCGCCCATAAACTAGTAATTAAACCGGATAATCGAGTTAGGATTCTACGTGCTATGCATGATGACTTGGGACATCGAGGACTCTATGCGACAAGGGCGAACCTTTTGGAGCGCTTTTGGTGGCTGCAAGTTAGCGCCGATATTGCGTGGTATATTCGCACTTGTCATCTCTGTCAAATCCAGCAGACAGCTTTTGGTGGCTGCAAGTTAGCGCCGATATTGCGTGGTATATTCGCACTTGTCATCTCTGTCAAATCCAGCAGACATGTCAGGTTCTGATTCCCCCAACAGTAGCGACTCCAGTGCCGTTATTCGGAAAAATATATATCGACACCATGCACATGCCCAAGTCAGGGCGCTACAAGTATATCATTCAAGGAAGGTGTTCCTTGGTACATTGGCCGGAGTTCCGTATGCTTCAGCGGGAAAATACAGACGCTATAGCTAAGTGGCTCTTTGAGGACGTTATCTGCCGCTGGGGAGCCCTTCACGAGATCGTCACAGACAACGGAGCGCCAATAGTCAAGGCGCTCACTTATCTTGCCAAGAAATACAACATACAACACATCTGAGTCTCAGGGTACAATAAACACGCCAATGGAATCGTAGAAAGGCCTCATTTCAATGTTTGACAAGCACTATTCAAGGTGGTCAATGGTGACGAAGGTCGCTGGAGCGAGGCAACTTATTCGGTCTTCTGGTCAGAGCGGGTTACCGTACGAAAGAGGATGGGCTGCTCTCCTTACTATGCGGCGACTGGCACCCACCCCTTGCTACCTGCGGATGTGGTGGAAGCGACGTATTTGCAACCCCCACCGAACTCAATACTATCCTCTATCAACATGATCGCTAGACGCGCTATAGACTTACAACGACGCATAGAGGATCTCGAGCGCTTACACGAGGTAGTATTTCAGGCTAGACGACAAGCTGCGCTACGGTTTGAAACCGAGCATAGCGCCACGATTCGAGACTACAACTTTACAATGGGCACCCTAGTATTAATGCGCAATTCCAAGATCAAAGTTACCCATAACAAAAAGATGCGGCCTCGGTATCTGGGTCCCCTAATAGTGATTTCCCGCAATAGGGGAGGCGCATACGTACTCTGCGAGTTGGACGGCTCAGTTTTGCATTGACCAGTAGCGGCGTTCTGACTCATTCCCTACTTAGCGCGTGAACACATTTCATTACCTTTATCGGCACTGGACATTGACACTGCTAAACTTCGGGAACTAGAGGAGACTGAGCTTGTGGACGATGACGAAGTCGCACCAGAAGAAGAAACCAATCAGTAATAGGACCCGAAGGGGAAGGGCGCTAGACCTTAGCGCCTTGCACCTCACTTATGAAAGGAACAACAACGCATAGGATTTCATACTATACAGGACTATGGAACTGGCAATAATTGATCTACGGGCTACTTTACGTTCTACGGTGAGGACCCCTAACAAATCCCTCAGAGCGCCAGGGGTGCTGTTGGCGGCGGAGTTGCGCAGGAGAAGGAGGCGGTGCAGGGGGGAGAATAGGTGACGGAGTAGAGGGAAAGGTCCCTGGAGGAAAGGTTGAGAAGCCGGGAGGAGATTCATTTATGGGAGCAGGCGGCGCTCCAGCATGAATGGTGGAGGAGCCAGTGAGAGACTTGTTTATGGGAGCAGGCGGCGCTCCAGCTCCGAAGCGAAAGGTGGAGGAACCGGGTGGAGACTCATTTATGGGGGCAGGAGGCACTCCAGCTCCGAAGCGAGGAGCTAGAGGCGTAAATGGTATGATGACGTGCTGAAGCATGGCGGCACGAACTTCATCGTCAATCAGGTCTGGCAAGGGCAACCATCACGAGGATGCGACAACAACGATGTACTTCATATAACTACGGCAGAAGAAGCAAAAAGCTGGGAATATGTTAGGCCGGTGGCGCTGCGAAGAAGATGGGATCGCCTCACTCAAACAATAGGGGGGGGGAAGAAAAACAACACGCGACAGGTCAAGAAGGGCCGAACCAAGAAATACGCTTGCTAACAACCGTCGGCCCCTCGAGGGGACCACGAAAGAGACGAGCGCCGGTATACTTGCAAGGGGACTAGGAGAAAAGGGCCGTTAGACACGGAAGAAGGCGAGGTGATGGCTCAGTCACTAACCAGGTAATAGCTTTCCTCCATCAAAAGTTGAAGACGATCCGCCGTGTCTTCGGTGGCGATTTCCTGGATTTGGGGCGACCGTCAGAAGGGCACTGTAGTGCGCTAAGAATAGCAAGACACGCACCTGGAAAGCCTGACTCCAAGTGGCCTCTGTACCAGAATGCGTTAATGGGGACGCGTCTCCCCAAATTTCACAAGCAGCCCGCAGAAGCCGACAGCGACGACCCAACTCCACTACTTTGTCGGCCAACTTAGGAATACCCTCGGGAGGGTAATGATGAAAGAACGAAGTGGCCCGGTCCAGAAAGGTGGGAGGGTCCATGGTGATATAGGCGCGATCGCAGCTCCGAGTCCACACGCAACCAGACGGGGTGGCCATCGCAAAGACTGATGGAATCGAGTTGATGCATAAGTAATTTATAGGACACGGGAAGTGTTTCGATTAGCGACAGCATGGGAGGACTTTTCTCAAGGAGCCAGGACCCTAACAGGAGCGCTAGCCAATCAGAAGCGTTTAACTTATTCTGGGACCCTCCAAAAAGGGAATCGACATTCAATGTTCAGCGCTTACTCCCAACCGCACTAAACGGGCATAAGCGATCACTGGTTTTCTATTTCTTTATATGTGCTACTTCTTACATGGATCCGCTTAATTATTTCCAGACAGTCCCTATTTTCTACTTAGGCCGGTGCGGTAATGGCTATTGGACCATGTCGGCAAAGGGGTTTTTGCGCTGTGATGATCTACTGAGCGTTTCTCCTTTTACTTATTTTTCTTTTGATTACTTACAAACTGACGATTTGAAGCAAAGGGGGCGGGCGTTTATTTTAGCATCACACACTACAAAGTACGTATCAAATGACAAAGTCCATAAAAAGTTTAAAGTGCTAAGGGTTGGCAACTACGGATCATACTTGGGGAGGGCGGGATTGCCCAAAGGAAGCAAGTCCCCGTCCTGGATCGGGTTACTTGCTTGCCACTCAAGCGCAGCCGTAATATTGTCATGAAGCTCGAGCAGGAGGTGCTCCCAGCGAGCTAAGGTGGAAACGCGAGGACGCAGGTTGGCAAGTTTGCGACCAACAACTTCGGTCGCATCCTCAATATGGCGAAGTTGCTGGCGAAGGTCGGCAGAGGGGCGGAGAGGAGTAACGGGATAGGAGAACTCGTCCCCGAGCCAAGGGAAGGCGTTGCCAGAAACTCGCATGGCGGGAGGGGGCGTCCAAAAGGGATCGAACTTATTGGAAGATTAGAAAAAGGGAGAAAAGGGCACGAACAAAGACGGACGTACCCAGACAGTTACAGGCGCACAGGGTGTCCATTCATGGCGCTCGTCGCCGGGGGACATAGCTCTAGCGGAAGAAAGATGGATGCCGTAGGGAGGCAAGTATCTCCAGCGGCGACGACACTCACCTTCCGGCACCAGGGTTCTTTTGGACTCTGGCGCCGCAGAAGTCTCGCGACTACTAGGAAAAGAAGAGGAGCTGTGGGGAGGAGTAAGGGATGGAGTAATAGGGAGAGCAACCGGAGTGTTGCTAGCTGCAGCTGACTCGGGGGCAGGGGTAGTGCCAGCGTCAGACATAACGACATCTTCGGCAGCAGGGATAGCCACTATGGCGGGAACAGGAGTGGGGGACCTATCAGTCAAGAAGTTAGCACGCGAAGAAAAGAAGTTAGGAAAATGCGTACTGGTTACCACTGGGGCCACTCTGATGAGGGTTAGCGGCGATAGGGGGAGTAAGGCAAAGCAGGAGAGCGCGTACCGCCAACAGTGCATCAGCATCAACAACGGGCTCAGCTTCATCATCATCCTCTCTCTCGGCATCCCTCTCAGTGCCCTCCCCCTCATCTGTAGAAGACTCGGTCGAAGACAAAACCACAGGCATAGCAGGCGCTAGCTCGCGGCACTTACCAGGCTCTTGCCAGGAGACGCAACAACAGGCTTACGTTTTGAAAGAACGGGACGATGAGAAGAGTGAGCAAAAGGTGCCGCCACGGTGGTACCATCCTGGGTAGTTGGCAGCGCCAGGCTGGCTGCGCTGACTACTGTGGGCTGGTGAGTAGCCGCCAGATCACGTTGCTGCAACACAAAGTTCCGGGTGTTACGGACCAACACCGCGCGTTCATAGTTCCTTTGCATAATGGCGTCCCTACCACGTTTACGAGTACAAATTCCGTTGAAGGCGCAACCTTGTTTCAACGCATCGCACCGATAGCAAGGCAGAGAGGCGGTAGGAAACCAGCAGCCCTCAGGATCGTTCTCAGACCAACACTTGTCACACTAAGAAAGAAGTCAGCGACGGCATGAACCTACCAATGGGCGAACCAGTGCTTACCGTGCCAATCTTTGCCCTAAACGTGCGACGCTCCAAGAGCGCAACGGTAACCTTCTTCTTGCCGCCCAGTACTTGGACACCAGCCGGGATGCCGGTATCAATGACGGTAGTATCACGGCGAAGACGCAAAAGGTCGCGAAGCTCCACGTCGGTGAACATGGTCTGGTTAGGCGCCTATCGACATTAACATTTAGGCGCTAAAGTCTAGCGACAACGAGCAAAGCACTTACGACATACAAAGGGGGAACACGAGCAGGGAGATTGATCTGGAAGGGGAGAAGTCAGAAAAATGGAGTAAGGAAGATAGGGAAGGAACGCACGGTACGTTTGGGAGAACTAGCACGAGCAGGGGGCGCTCGTTCAATAACAATGGTGAAATTACGCGGAGGACCATGGGAAGTTGGGCGCGTCGGGCCGGGTCGTGGCTTGCTATGAGAAACGGCAATACGTTTGATGGCCGAATGGGGAGGGGCAGTGCGAATGGGAGAAGCAGCACTTGGGGCAGGGCAAGTGGAAGAAGCAGCGCCACAAAAAGGGCTGCCAAGAACGGAAGGAGGCGGAACAGAAGTCGAAGAAGGAGGGGCAGTAGGGACAGAAGGAACAGTAGAGGCCGAGGGGGCAGTAGGAAGACTGGCGACGGTGGGAGACGTGGCAACCGACTGCTCAAGGATTAACAGTGGAAAAAGGGGGAAGAAAAGGAAGGACTTACTTCGCTGACCTCGGTACTAGCCAACAATGTGTCGATCTCGTTGGATAAGGAGGGAGCCTAGTATGGGCGCTGAACCTTAGCGCCACAAAGCCAAAATCAAACTTAGAAACTTATGAAAAGGTCCGCAAAGAGGCGCAACCAATCGGCACCTTCATACTTGCGGTACCGGGCCACGCACCACTCGCGAACCTTGTCACCCCGCTCCCAGGAACTGTTGGAGCCGCGGACCACGAGCCAGCGCCGATAGAGTTGCATAATGCCAGGGACGGTTTGTGGCGCATCGGCGGGACTGACAGACTTGGTGCGATCAAATAAATAGGAGGCCTTAGCCAGGAAATTGCGGAGAGCAGAGGCATCAAAAGGAGTGGACATGCTGAAAAGATGGGAAGGAAAACACAGGAAGGTGAAGTGCTGAAAACGACTTTTATAACGCGCCGGCATTATACGGACCGTAGCGCAGTCAAATTAATGACGGTGTTTGACTGAGGACAGTCAATTTTTCAGTTGGGGGGAGATGATAGGCTTCTACTTGGACTGAGCGCATCAAGGGACATTATAGGCCAACCAACACTTGACACACTAGAGACTCTAGCAACCAGCCTTGGGTACAGAGCAGCCCTAGCACGGGTGCTCTATGGCAAGACTTATCCATTCATCTCAATCCCCAGTATCAGCCCCTCAGCGCCCTCCACTCAGTTACTTTGAAGACCAAAGAAGGCCCAGAACTCATAGCGCTAGCACCCAGTATCAGCCCCTCAGCGCCCTCCACTCAGTTACTTTGAAGACCAAAGAAGGCCCAGAACTCATAGCGCTAGCACAATGGCAGGAGGTGACTCTGACCAAACCCCGATCAGTACTGAAAGGAGTTAGCAACTGGCGCTGTCAATCACCGAGGCACCTCAATCAGAAGTCTAAAGGAATCAATGACGACAAGACAGGATACACGCAGACCCGACATTTAAATCTATCAAAAGATGGAACAATGTTTAGCGCCAGAATTAACGCTCACGGCGTCTGTCAAGGATTCCCTGATCATACCCCAGGATGGCATGGCCAATTAAATTACATCAAAAAGTGAGCAAACTCGTACCACTTCTAAGTAGTTTTAGAGTCGCCGTTGGTCGCCGTCACCCATGTGCTGCAGGTCGCCGTTGACAGGTGGCTGTTAGCTACAGTCACGAAGAGAGGCGCTAATTGGTAGCGCCGTCAATGGACTTATTTTGGAAATAATGTAGCGCATAGTATAAAAACTAGCTACTTGCCATGTATATAACAACGAATCGTAACCTCTTGAGCACCCAGTTACACTTAGCGTTCAAATCACGCTAGCATTGCCTGACTTTGTCACCAAGTTTGGCGCTAGCTTTGTCTATCTCGTCTTTGTCGTTTACGGTGCCACCTACGGGCACGCTACGCTGCGCTATTCGTTTATTTCTCTATAACTCCTCCAAAACTACAACGCTTACCACTTGCTAGGTAGCACCCGAGGCACTATCGTCAAGCGCATTGCCCTATTACCTCTGCTCAAGCACACCGGGACCCTGCCAGGACTCCTCACAAACCCGTATGCCAGGCGCTGGAGACGGTGTTGTACTATGTATACGTCCAGCGCACCCAACCACAGTTGGCGTCATCAGCGTTTGGTAGGCCGTGTCCTGTCGATACTGTCACCACGCATACCTTTGACCGTTTTGGCAGTCTTGCACGCTCGTTTTTTCCTTTTGGGAGAAGGAATAGACGGCTGATTACTTGGTTTATCAGATCTTCGCAACCGCATTTCCAATACGTTACTTTTGGGAACCAAAACCGCAGTTTCTTCATCCGATGGAGGATTAAGGTTGTCAGAGGATGACGGATTGACGTCAGGGATATCGAGTACGGTTTGCTCATCATTGATATCGTCACCTCTACCAAGTGAATATCTTCTATCAATATAGACATTGGTGGGCCCATCAGAAGGAGAATCATCCTGATTTTGTCACCTCTACCAAGTGAATATCTTCTATCAATATAGACATTGGTGGGCCCATCAGAAGGAGAATCATCCTGATCATTTAAAGAATATGGAGGAGGAGACACGAAAGACGGAAGTCTGTCTGCCGCATCACGCCCACCAGGTTGTCCAGTTTTGTTCGTCGACTTGCTCGGATTTTTACTGCCAGCATGGACATCGTCGTTGAACGGATCGTAGGTAGTATCTCGTAAAGGTGACATATGTATCCTACAAGTATCGCAAGAATCATCATCATTGATAGGTTGACAATACGGATCGCTACCAGCAGATCAAGAAGGATACACATTTTTATCACAAAGCCCGTCGTTGTCGAACTCATTATCATTCGTAATTCCAAATGAACGGGAATCGTTGAGCACAGTGATGTTGGTACCGTAGGTGCTTCTGGATGGTGAGGGCAGGGGTAAAGAATTGTCAGGAAAAGGCAAAACATCGGAATATACCACCATATCGAGCGCATCAATTACATCGGTTTGTGAAGATAGGATAGCAGGGATGCTCGAAGACCTGTTCACGAGGTTCAGCCAATGAGGCGTGGCATCCCTCACAACCCCCTCCAGATGTTGAAATGCGGATCTGAGTTCCTGTAGGAGGTTTCCTCCCAGAGCTGCAGAAAACAACACCTTCCACAACGCCCGATCCGCTTCCACTACAGCAGTAGGTCGTTCTAGCCCTCCTATGTGATTCCATAACTAACACATTAACAATACATTTAACTATCAATATGGCACGTGAAAGAACAATCACACCTTAAACACTGTATCCTTCGCGCCAACTTCATTAATACATTTAACTATCAATATGGCACGTGAAAGAACAATCACACCTTAAACACTGTATCCTTCGCGCCAACTTCATTATACTCACGAGGATTGAGTAACATGAGAGGCGATATGGCCAACGCGATATACAAAGAATTATGAAGAACAGTTGTGCGACCTTGAGGAGCTGAACCGTGAACTTGGCAAATATGCACGAGCCCAGATTGGTCATTCTCTGATCTGCGGTATCAAACTCTAAAACGTAAATAACAACTAAACCAAATGGTATTGTACCTGGAAACTATCATATTCTCGATGGACTCGATGTCCGTAGGCAGAAATAAATTTCCCTTATACAAGCACCGATATTTTCAGCATTAACAATACACGTACAATATAAATATCAACGTACCTTAAGAAGACATTCCAAATGCAGGGCCACAGAGGTCAAGTTGATGAGTGTAGTGACAACATTTTTTTTGCCAACATGCCGAGCGAGACTTGAGTACAAACAAATCAAGGGTCCGCCTTCTGACAAATAATACGCAGAAGAGTCAAATTGTTTATTTCTACAAGCCTTGGATTGAAGTGCATGTATATGAGAGTTTAGGGCATTCTGGGATCTCTCCAGTAGAGCAGGAATATTATTAAGGCTTCCCATAGGCTAGGTAATACATAAAATATTGTACTT
>JAMWFC010000132.1:233073-310906 GCA_027475525.1 Macrolepiota albuminosa
TCACACGTGCAAGCGCCTTAAATAGGCAAGCAGGCTTTCTGATGGAGCATGTTTCTGGAACCAGCAATTACAACAAAGAATACGAAGCCACGTCGTACAGGGATGTACTTATTATTGTACGGCGGTCGTGTTGACGCCAACACGTTCTTCACGATGCCGGGGGGTTGAAAGAGCTTAGTGTGCACACAATACTGAATCAGACCAGACCAGTCTATTGACGATGTAGTGTACAACAAAAAATAAGCTGCTTAGTAAGCAGCACATGTAACTAGATATAGTAAAGTAATTAATATTAATATTATATTATAATAAGTATAATATAATATTGACTACAGTAAGTAAAGCTAAGTGGCCAACCGCCACATAGCAGACTACGCTACATGACCCAACCACAGTTGTAGCATGCTGAGGATTCCCTGGCAGGCCTTCTCTGGGCCGCTCCAGCCACCCCAGTGGGTTTGCTCACTATGCACGTTACAGGCACTACTCTCCTTGCTGCCACTTGGTTTTGACCCAAACCGAGTCGACTATCTTTTGCTGGCAAATACTCAGCAAGCTTCAATTGAGGCCATTGGCCTCCAGGAATTGTCTTGCGCATGACAAATTGCAGATTGTGATTGTTCTCCATCTCTGACTGTTTAGCCAGGAAGGTTTTCACCTTCACTGCCTGACGGTTCATGGGTCCTCGGCGTGAACTACACTGTTCATAATAATTTGCAGTACGTGTTGACTGCTCATAGTGAATGGCATATGCCAAGAACTCGGTCACAGTATTGACTTCTGGAGACAAATTGTCATCATGTATCAACGCCCTCCTCATATCTGCCAGTATTCCATCCAGGAATGTCTCGCAAATTGTGTATTTGTCTGGATAGAGAACAACCATTATTGTCTGATGTTCAAGCACAACAAAGAAAATTGTCTCCCCAAAAACCCAGAGGCCAATGGCCTCTACTACCTTATTGGCATGGACCCAAATTGGGTCAATCTCCTAAAATGCATGGCAGTGCATGGTACGCTACTCCCTGTTGCTTCAGCAATTAATGTTGCACTAACTGAACCTATGGTGGTAGACACACTTGCAGTTGAGGGGTCCATAACTCCACCAAGGATAAAATCAATGCCTTCCCCTCCTGTGATT
The DNA here is from genome assembly GCA_027475525.1 of Macrolepiota albuminosa. NCBI lineage: Eukaryota > Fungi > Basidiomycota > Agaricomycetes > Agaricales > Agaricaceae > Macrolepiota > Macrolepiota albuminosa. The sequence goes on from JAMWFC010000132.1 coordinate 234,215, forward strand.
AATGTTGCAATGGAGGAGGAGTCAACGGTGACAGAGACAGCCATGGTCACGGGAGCATTGTTGGACAGGTCATAGACTCATATGTTATTTAGATAACTCTGAGTAAAGCGCTCAATCTGTTCAGGCTGACACACACTTCAGGGTAGCATATATATACAGTGGACTCATGGGAGGAGTCACACTTTTGTTTATTTTTTGTTTTTTACTTCAATCTATTGTCTTTGCTGCTTGCATTGTCTGTGCACTTGCATACTAAGAGACTGCAAGCTTCAGTATTTCTGAAAGACATGACTACTCCGTGCATGACACTAACATCCTGCAGCAATGCAATGTGCATCTTCAATGAATGTTTGCACTATCGTGCATACTCCCGTCCACTTCAACTCCTCTTCTAAAACCAAGTATTTGGTCTCATTGGGAGATATGTAACGGAGCATCACACTTGTTACTAGCGTCAACAATGCTATAGGCATCCAGTAGAGTATTATATAAGATAACATCTTGTATTCACTCTAGTTCTAGTCAATCCGATACTGCGGTCTGATTCAGCACTGTGTGATACACACAAGATCATTTTAGCTTGTAACCAACGGTTACAACAGGACATCCTTCTCTATGAAAATGTCCCTGTCTCAGCTGCCCCCTGGCTAATTCAGCACCTCACTAGTGGCACATCTGAGGTTGCATCTTTGCAACCATTATCTGTGGTATCTACCATGCACTCTAGGGAGCAGAGTTCCCAGGGCATTAGTGCATGGCCCACTGAGGCTAAGGCCTTGCAACCCCAAAAGGATCATCGGAGTAAGCATCTGGAAGGGCATGCATATATCAACATGCACTTCCCCAAGGATGCTCCAGGGGCTAACATCCCCTTTTTACCCACAGTATTGATAGAGGGCCCTTCAGCCCAATATCCTCAGTCTGTGTGGGCAATGGACCCATGTTTAGAGTATTCTGTTCCAAAGAAGCTGCCATCCCTGCCCTTTGATAATGACTGGTATGAGGAGCCTGAGAAGGCTTGTATGAAATCCCCTGTGCTGCACAAGACTGCAGCACAATGTATGGTGTGCAAGCGGCGCAACAGTAATCAACAGGCCAAGATGGACTGTCAGGTGCAAGATAGTGCCAAACAAGGAGCTGCCCTCCTTGAAGACAAAACTGGGTGCATTCCTGATGTGCTTGGTGTTGTGATCTATCAAGATCACACTATTAAGTGCCAGAACTCATTTTTCAGCAGGAAGTTGTCTCCTCAATTCTACTAGTTACCAGTGACCAATACTATTTTTGTCAGGCAAGAAGCCTGTGCAGCCAGGGCCTTCAAGTCTGACAAAGAGGGCAATGCCGTGCACATGCCCCACAACAGTAAGGTGTACCAAGTTGTATCTTGCAGGTTCCCCCACAGCTCTTGAGAGCTCCACAGGCTCCATTCACTGGTGAACAACCAGTTTATGCTGATTTGTCAGTGTCAGTTGGGCTATCTCTTGCTCAACAAATTTAAACAGATGACTATGAATTGCCACCTTACTGCCCAAGACAAAGTAATATCTCAACTACTCAACAAGGCTCCATACAAGACCATTGCAGTACCTTTTGCGAGTTCTGAGGAGCAGGAGCAAGTCCCACGAATAATTGCTCCTTCATAGACTTACCACTGCAAAGAAAGTGAGAGGCTGGCCTTTGTCAGCCTGACTTCCCTTAATCCAAAGCAACCCTTTGCTTTGGACTATCTCATATGCCCTTCTCTATGGGCATCCTGGGACACCCAATGTGTGGACCAGTCTGGCCATGGACTGTGCCATGCGCATTCATTGGCGCAGCCTCTTTGAGTTTGTACTTGTACATGCTATCAGCACTAGCTGCACATCCAAGGACCACAGTGCACAAGTACCTGGCTTATGTGTTTGCATGGCCAGGCCTCTATAAAGAGGCCGTCACTGAATACAAGGTGGCTATGGGGCAATCTCTTGTGCCCCTCAACACCAAGGACCCAAATTTTAAGGCTCAGGCTGTGGACATCCTGGAAGTGTCAGCTTCTGTCTTCACCACTTTGGATGCGTTACACATCCTTCTTCACAATCAAATTCCAATCAGCTGGGTTGATCACACATATATCTATGGGGTCACCTACTTGGCCTACATCTTCTTTGGTGACAACTGGCTCTATAACGAGGCAGCCACCATTGACAATGAGAGGCTGCAATGCCTCAATTATTACAGGACACTTCAGTCTCTTGCTCAGTAGGATGGGTGGTGCGAGGCCACCATTAGCAATTGCCAATGCCTGATGCTTCAGCAGCAAGAGAGTTGTTGTGCATTAAACAATGCATTCACTAAAGAGATGTATCTCCTCATTGAGCAGGACATTCATGCCCAAGAGCTCTGGACATGCCAGTACCCATCTGATAATGAGGATCTTCCTGATCTCCAATCAACTACTCTGGGGCCAACTTTAACCCCAACATTACACTGTCTCCGCTATGGGACTATGATGATTCTCTGCCTATAGCAGGGCCATTGGGCACTTCTCACAAGCCCACATCTGAGAATGAACTTCTCAACTATAATATGGACAATGCGATAGTGATAGGCTTCTACTTGGACTGAGTGCATCAAGGAGCACATTACAGGCCTATGGACACTGGCCATACTGGAGACCCTAGCAATCCTCTCAGACACAGGATACCATGGGCTTTAGCACTTGATTATAGGCATTGTTTATCAGTCTAAACCACTACTATTAAGCCTTCAGCATACATCATTCATTGACTTTAGAGAATTAGAAGATCCAGGACTCATGGTGCTAGCACAATAGTGGGGACGCAACTTTGACTAAACTCCAATCAGTTTTATAAAGGGGTTAGCATTAGGCACTGCCATTGGACAAGGCACTTCAATCAGAAGTCTAAAGAATTAGCAGCGATGGAACAGGATATATTCTAGCCCAGCATTTTATCCATCAAGAATTGATACAAGGTTTAGCACCAACAGTAGAACTCATGGCATTTGTTGAGTTTCTGACCATATACCGCAGAAGCCTGGCCAATTGGAATTACACTAAAAAGTGAGCAGACTCATACAAGTTTAAGTCAGTTTAGAGTTGCCATGGCCAATGGGCTATAATGCTGTTGGTTGCTGTTCCTCCATGTGTGCTGGTTGCCGTTGACAGGTCGCTGTTACCTGCAACTATGAGGAGAGGCACTAATTAATAGCGCTGCAAATGGACCTATTTCAAAAATATAGTAGCGCATAGTATAAAAGATAGCTACTCTGCATGTACATAACAACAAATTGTAACTCTTAAGCACCCAAGTTATACTTAGCATTCAAATCGCACTAGCTTAGCCCAACATCATCACCAAGTTGGATGCTAACCTTGTTTATCTCATCTTCATTGTTTGTGGTGCTGCCTACAAGCACATTACATTGCGCTATTTGTCTTCATCTCTGTATCTTTACTCAAGCTACGGCACTTACAAATTGTCAGGTAGCTTCTGAAGTGCTATTTTCTAGTGCATCATTCTATTACATTTGCTCAAGCACACCAGGACTCTGTCAGGACTCTTTACAACTACACATGCCAGGTGCTGGAGACAGCATTGTACTGTGTATATATCCAGCGCATCCAACCCAGGTTGGTGTCATCAACAGCTGATCCATTCTGGGAGCCCAGGGACTCTCCAATTGCCCCCATCTCTAACTTACTGATGGCCTGACTATTGTGGTGCTTCAAGACCGTAGTTTGGTCTGATTAGAGGGTATGTAGTGTAGTCTGCTATGTGGCATTGGCCACATAGCTTTTACTTACTTTAGTAGTCAATATTATATTATATTTATTATTATTATTTACATATTATAAATAGTTTACACTTGCTGCTTACTAAGCAGCTTATTTTTGTTTTACACTATATAGTCAATAGACCGGTCTGGTCTGATTCTGTACTGTGTAAACTAAGCTCTCACTAAAGCTGTAACTTCGTTACATGTACACTGTCCTGAATTGTAGTAAGCATCTGTGATACAATGGAATATTGATAAATTGATATTTCATATTGTGCACAAGAGGTGGGTTTGACTCCCGCTAGTGCATATTATATAATAGCGGCAGGCCACTGATGTCTGCTGGCGTCATTAGTTTGATCTGTTCAAAACTTCAGAAATTTCTGCAGAGGGATAGGATAGAGGAATTTGTGCATGTGCACTGTGGCTGACTATCTTTGTGCTGGTCTTTGTGAAAAAGATAGCCAGCCCTAGTGTATTGTCACTTGTTACATGTGCTGCAATAAACATACACGCAAGTTCTTCTATTCTATCCTTCTTCAGTAATTTCTAGAGTTTTGAACAGATCAACTTAATAATGCTAGCAAGCAGATGAACAAATATTTTACAGGAGCTTACAGGCCCTATTAAAATATTTGTCATTTCTACACAGGACTAGTCAGTATGGTGTACATATAGAGTAAAAATAGATCTGTATAAAAACACACCATTAGACACCATTAAGGTAGATGTGCATGATAGTGGTGAAAATGGTCATGATGGCAGGAGTTGTGTCATGGGGTCAGTGAGAAAATCCTGGATGGGGTTCTGGAAGTGTTCTAGGGTAGTTCTAGATGGGGGGTCATGACAACAATGTCACTGAATCAACTATATGTTGTAATATTAGTTTGATATCATCTATGTAAAAGGTGAACTAAACAAGGTTGCAGACTGTTTGTTTCAATATTTTGAGAGTAACACTTGAAATGACATCTATAATGTGCATGACTATGTCTAAGTGGACAAATAAATAGATTCAGAGGGCAAAGACTTGCCTTTACATAAGTTCCATGAAATAAAAGAATGCACAATTGAAATACATGCTATGCAAGCACAGGAAATTCATTGATAGGAACTCATACAGGTCAAGTGCATCAATGGCAGACTCAACATTGGCTCTGGACATCTTGCTGCACTCATTTCAAACTTGATAATAGGACTCCACACAGGTTAGATGCATCAACAGCAGACTCTGCATCGGCTCCAGACACCTTGCTGCACTTGTTCCAAACTTGGTGCATCTGATTTATCTATTTTAGGCTATACTCAACAGCTATGCATAGCAAGCAATGGATCTGATCAGTGATAGTGCTAGTAGCAGCTAGAATAATAGTTGACATCACGCTGCTAGCAAGCATTGACAGAGGCATTAATCAATCAGCACGTGGTATAGCTAGCCAACAACAGTACTTATAAATTAGAAATAATGCCATTCACTCATGACAGGCAGCTTGGCATTTACCCTGACACCTGATATCTCTTGGCACCCCTCCCCTAGTCAGACAGACAGCCTTCTTGTTTCATTTCTCATTATTTAGCTTAATGCACAATGTTTAATTACATTTTTTACAGTTCACCACTTGTTGGCAACCCTTAAGTCAATTAGCAACAGGAAACTGATTTTTACTATAAATACTTACTGTTGTCACTAGCTACAAACAAAACAGAGTACCCAGTTTACACCTCTCAGTTTCACCTCATAGTTCAGATTTCTTTTGAGCTGACTAAGTTCATAGTCGCCAATTGTCTGACCCTTCTTAGCCTGCTTGCTGCAATTATGCTTATGAAACCTATATGCCTTGCACCTACAGCAGGCATTACACAGCTTAGTTGTTGCTAAGCCTATAATTTTCTTGCTGCATCACTTGTCATGTCTCACTCATATCTGCTCCCCTCTTTCTTATAGGCACACTTTGTTGTTAGTGTCAGGGGACTCCTCATTCCTTTCTTCTTTTACTCTTTATTTCTTCACTCTCCTTTCATTCACTTCCTTATTTCTTCTATCATTCTCTCATTTTGCTGTTACTACTTTTTCAACACTATCTGTTAGTACTATTCTCAACCTTTGAGGTGCTCTGGTTCTTTAGCTATCACTCAGACAAGTGTGGGCCCTTCAGCACCGCTCCAGGCTGCCTTTCTGACTTCTAAAGTCCGGAGTTTTCCTCCCTTGTTTGCACACTTGTTTGGTTAGTCAATTTTCGAGTTTTTAAGGTTTTGTTGTACTGTACAGTTGTTTCCCACGCTTCAGAGGCCCCAGAAGCGTCCAACCTGGCATAGGGAATCCCCAGACTTGTTCTCTTTGGATCTCCCTCTGCCAGGTGAGTAGCTACCTTGATATTGTCAGTATATATTCTAATACACTTTGGATCTCCTCTGCCAGCTGTGTGACTGAGCCACAGCCTCTAGAGGTCGCCCTTACAGTTAGCACACTTCCCATACTGCACATCCCTTACTGATTACCATTGCCAACTCATGATGGACAGCTTGATGTTTACCCTAACACCTGACATCTCTTGGTGCCCCTCCCTCAGTCAGATAAACAGCTTGCTTATTTCATTTCTTACTATTTAGTTTAATGGATAGTGTTTACTTACAGCCTACTCTTTCTTGGTGACTCTTAGCCAATCAGCAATGAAGAACTTATTTTACTATAAATACTTACTGTTGTCACTAGCTATAGAACAGAACAGAATACCTCATTTATGCCTCAGTTCACCTCACAGTTCAGATTTCTTTTGCACTGACTAAGTTTATAGTCGTCAATTGTCTGAACACCTCTAGCCTGCTTGCTGCAGTTACAAAACCTATATATGCACCTTGCATCTATGGCAGGCATTATGCAGCTTAGTTGTTGCTAAGCCTACAATTTTTTTGCCACATCACTTGCCACATCTTATTTATATCTGCTCCTTCTTTCTTATAGGCATACTTTGTTGTTAGCGCACTCCCTCTACCACACATCTTTTACTGATTACCATTGCCAACTTTCACCAAAACTTGCTGTTCAACTTGTTTCTGACTTGTTCTCTGGGAACTGCCTGAGACTCTCTCAAAACCATGCCCAATGCATTGTGTACTGGTCAGTAGCCATAAACCATATCTGCTGTAGACCAACTTTTGGGCAGCATCAAATTGGAGCCCACTGCAAGGAACTTTAAGGCAGAATTCTGCCAAAAACACATCTCTAGCACATATACCACCTGCTAAAGCAGTTGGCAGAGGGCACAGTCCCTTTCCACTCATCAACTCCTTAACCACCTGGCACCTTACCATGTCTATCTCTCACTCAGGAACTACAGAACACTACTGTAGACAATTTTTCTGATTTCTTTCCACATTTACTAGACTTTACCATCAATGACCTCTTAGCATTGCTATCAGGTTTCGCTGAGTCGGGGGCTTTCCAGGAAAGCAATGCCCTTACAAGATGGACTTGATCTACAGACACTCGGGTGTCTGGAACTCCAGACTGAGCTTCAGGGTTCAAGACATGAACAGGGGGATTCCTGGAGTAAGGGACTTAGTCCGGGGATCGGATGAAGTCAAAAGAATTGAGGGGATGAAGTCGAGTCGAGAACTGGGGGTTCTAGAACAAGACCTGGTTAGTGAAGCTTAAGTCGCAAAGTGCGTACCAGTCTTAAGAGCATGCAAACAAGTTGAGCTTGCCAGTCAGAGCATGCCAATCAAGCGTGCCAGTCAGTGCATTGATGATGCCCAAAAGTAGATCAGTGGCAGATACGGTTTATGGCTACTGACCTATGTAATGTTGCGTTGGGCATGCTAAGATTGAGGGAGTCCTTGTTGGACGATACCTTGCCATTAGATGAGGACAGTGAGTAGACAGACCTTAGAGTGGATAGGCTGTCTTGTGTATATATCCTTTTGTTGCTGTCAGATACTACATCTATTTTCTTGCTGCCTTACTGCTGGATAAATGGGTAAGTCCAGTGGTCTGAGTTAGCACAACAGCACAGGGCAAAGAAAGTAGAGCAAAGAGAAAACAAGTGGTAAACATTCTAAGGTAGGTTTTAGCAAGAGGAATAGTGGCTGAGGGACTTGGTCAAATTTTGAGGAAAAGGGAAACGCTCAGTAGATCATCGTAGCAAAAAAACCCTTGGCAAGAGTTGCACAAGGCGCCAAGCATTGGCAACATGCTAGTGCTGTGGCTTGAGTATGTAAAGAAAGTGTCTGTGAAGTGTGTACAGTAAGCGATACAGCAGGGGAAAGTATAGTAAAATGAATATAAAGAAGTGCTTATCATGGCTTTATAGGGTTTTATGCGGTATTCAATCTTCTTCCTCAGTTATAGTGAGTAAGTTGTCATCATCCAATAGTTCTGTTTCTTCAAGCTCTCATAGCTTAGCGGTGTTGATGTCTAGCATCTCCAGTAGTAAGTTGATTTGTTCCCTAGCAAGGTATGGCAAGAGGTGGAAGGCAGCAATGGGTCTATGGAGCACTAATCCATGGAGTTCACAAAGGACATAAGCACTTCCATGGTTACGCAAGATAACTACCAATAGCCCCAAGTAGTGTGGGCGCATCTTTTTGTTATATGAGGTCTTGATCTTGGAGTTGCGCATGAGTACTAGCATGCCTTGTGGGAAGTTGTAGTCCTTGATAGTGGCACTATGGTCAGCTTCAAACCTGAGTGCAGCTTGACGATGCATGGCAAAGACTGTTTTATGGAGCCGCTCCAAGTCCTTGCATTGTCGCTGTAGGTCAATAGTGCATCTGGCAATGAGATCTGTAGTTGCTAAGAGACTGTTGGGTGCTGGCTGGAGGTCAGTCGCCTCTACAATGTCAGCAGAGAGAAGGGGGTGGGTGCCAGTAGCTGCATAATAAGGAGAACAACCCATGCGCTTATGAATGGTGATCCTTTCCAATCAGAAGACTGAATAAGTCGCCTCACTCCAGCATGATTTGTCACCATTGACTGCCTTGAAGAGTGCTTGCCACATGTTGAATTGAGGTCGTTCCACTAAGCTGTTGGCACATTTGTTGTAGCCAGAGATGCAAATGTAGTTAATGTTGTACTTTTTAGCGAGGTAAGTCAGAGCTTTAATGATAGGCGCACTATTATCTGTGACAATTTCTCTTAGCGCCCCCCATTGGCAAATAACATCCTTAAAGATCCACTTGGTGACAGCATCAGTATTTTCTCGTTGGAGCATGCGGAATTTGGGCCAGTGTATTAGTAAGCAGCGTCCTTGGATAATATACTTATAGTGACCAGACTTAGGCATGTGCATGGTGTCGATGTAGATCTTGCTGAACAAAGGCACTGGGGTGGCAACAGTAGGCAGTATGAGTACTTGGCAAGTCTGTTGAATCTGACAAAGGTGGCAAGTCCTGATGTATCAGGCAATGTCTGCGCTAACGTGAGGCTACCAAAAGCACTCCAGGAGAGAGGCCTGGGTAGCATACAAACCTCTGTAACCAAGTTTGTTGTGCATAGCGCAGAGAATACATAGATGACTGTCAGGCTTGATGACTAATTTGTGGGCACCATCGTGATGACATCGCCAAAGACGATTGTCAGTAAAGAAGAAATGAGTTGCATAATGTATGAAGGTAGTGTACTCATCGGCGCTAAGATGGTCAGGGCACTTGAGGTCTTGTATCCATTGTTCAATGGCTAGGAGGTGTTTATCCTCTGCTTGGGCTTTGGTGGATTGGGGCACAGCATTGTAGATAAGTTGGCAACTATCTTCTCTTAGCGGTCAAGGCTCTTGTACAATCTTTACCGGAGGCAAATTCTGGGTGAAGATGCTTGCTGTGTAGAACGTAAGCAGCGCACTAAAGGTGGCTGGTCGATAAGGGACAATGGGGTGCAAGAGAACAGTCATGGGTTGTTGCCAATGGAGTAGCTGAACAGGTTGCTGGATGAGGTGCATGAAACTAGTTCATGCTAGTGGACAGCTGTATGTCAGGGTTTTGCAGCATACCCTTAATATACCTAGCATCCATCTTGACCATAAGGTTGCACATGCCAATAGGTACATCCTTAGCATCTGGAAAGCCTTGAAGAGCCCATATAGCTCCAATTTGGGCTGGCTGTAGTGTGATTTCCTGTCATTAAGCATAATGGATCCAAAGCGATTGTAGTGGCGCTGCTTCCAGTTATTGCTAAGGCACTGGCAGAGGAAGTAACTGATCGCAATATACAAGATGTCAACCACTAAGATGATGGGGTCAGCAGAGATGTAGTTGATGGAAACTAGTGGTTTAGCGTCTTTCAATGCCTTGACGAGGTTGCGTTGGGAATTGACTTGGTCGGGGCCAAACTCAAAGGGCTTATTAGTGCGTGTGAGTCAAGTAAGGTGATGAGCGCAATGGGCAAAGTTCTTGACAAATATACGGAGAACACCAACAGTTTCTAAGAAGGCATAAACTTCAGACAGGTCACGGCAAGGGCCCCAATGCTCCAGGAGGGCTAAGCGGGACTCATCAGGAACGTGACCAGCGGGAGTACAGATATGGCCAAGTATTTTGAACCTTAGCACATAGAGCAGGAGCTTGTGACCACTAAAGGTTTTGCCACTGTACTTCATGTGCTAGAGAACACAGTTAAGCAGCTGGAAGAAGTTCCAGAGTGCTAAGCGTATATTATGATTGTCAGGATGCTTCTCTGGTAAGCCGTCAATGAGTCGCCAATCCTTAGGACCTTTAACGCCAACATCGTCTATGAAGCTGAGCACATTATGGGGGATCTTAGGTTGCAGGATAAAGGTGATGTCATTGTGAAAGATAGGGACTGAGTTAGTCCAGCCTATAGAGAGAGTAACTAGGCACAAGGCACCAAATGGAGTCTGGAAGGGTGGTAAAGTCATGGGAAGAAGGGTGGATCAAGTGTTCATTGTAGCCAACATAGAGGTCAAGAGTGGCACCACAGATGTGACTGGCAAAGGACTCAGCAATGTGGTTGGAAAAGGGAGGCACGCCAGAGTGCTGAATGGTAACCCTGTTCAGTGGCTCTAGACTGTGAAGAATACACAAATTACTATTCTTTTTAAGGACGCAGAACTAGTGGGAGCAGTAAGAGCTGTTGGATGGCTCATAGACTCCAGCTTGTATCTTGGTGCATATGATCTGGCAGACCTCAGCCTTGATGCCAGGCAGCAAGGGTCTGTTGTGTTCAGTCCATGGTACGTAAGGAACAGTAGGGATTACCACTGGCAGGAAGAAGTCTGTGTGCAAGCTGCCATACTCAGAGTCCTCCCAAGCAAAGGCTTGATTCTGCTTGACAACAAAGTCGGTAAGAACGTCCAGTTTGTCCTTGGTGAGGAAGCCAGTATTATGCTCCTTAGTGAATTGCTGTTGGCGCTCAGCAGTAAATTGTCCTGTTGGTTGGAACAGTAGCGGGTGTGGTGTGAGAATTAGCATGTCAGCAAGCGGATTGCCAAGGATATAGTGTTCAATTCAAAAAGCTTCTGGCAAGTGAGCGGCCATAGGTTTTGTTTTAAGTGTGACAGGCTTGTATTTCTTTTTGACTTATACCCCTTTCCTTTCAGGTGTGTTAGGATTAGTATAAACAGAAGTGGGAAGGGGACTAGAGTCAGTAATGGTAGAGTGAGGAGCGGAAAGTCTAAGAACAGCAGGAGCAGAGGCTCTGGGAAGGGTGGTTAAGCAAGTATCTTAGTCTGAGGCAGTAAGGTAAAGATAGGCAAGAGAAGAGTTGGTAATGTTTTGTGGAGTTTTCTGGGGATTTTCAGTAATGGAATTAGGTATAGTAGAGAGTACTTCTATATCAAGAAAGGCTGTTTTCAAAATATGTACACAACCACTGGCATGGTCGAATTCTAGCGTTAGCACCTCATCTCTGTAATTGTCGCCAATCACCTCCTTGATGGTCTGTGAAAACACCTGTGAGGTGGCTCGCTGGCATGCTGCTCAGTGAACTCAGGTGGCTTGCCATGAGTACCTTTCTGCTGTCCCCTAGGGAACGTTGGTACAGTATGTCAGATTCTGGAGTTGGGGTTGCCAATAGTCAATGTTGTCTCTTTGTTGGTAAGGGTCTTGACTATTGAGCATGCTAAGACATTGAAGGGTCTGCTGGAGAGGAGGTCGTAAGCAGGGGAACGTAAGTTGTGGATCTGGAGGTAAAATGTGATGTCACCAATAGTGCATGGCACGTTCTTGGCGAGTCCCAGAGACCTATCAACTGTGCCATTAGCGCTCTGCATGTTCAAGATTATGGTAGGATCATAGATCAGGCCTAAGTCATTGGTGACTTTGGCAGCCATAGAGATGATCTGGGAGCCACTGTCCACAATGGCTTCAACCTCGCTTTTGTTGTCAATGGTAAGCATGATAAACCTAATAGCATGGGAGTCCTGGATGACAGTAAGGATGGTGGGATCTTCTTCAGGGTCCAACGACCTCATATACATCTTGACAGGATCCACAGAAGTAGCATTGGCAACAGAACTAGTAGTGTTAGCACTAGGTGTAACTAGGGGGTTGGCAGTAACTGAGAAACCAGGGAGAGCATCATCTAGCTCGTTCACCTCAGTAATGGTAGTCGCCAAGAGTCGTCGTGGGGTTACCACTATTTTCACCTGATTCCTGATGTCTGGTGTGATACTGCAGAGTTCCTCCACTGATAGTGTGACTGGCATCTTCATGATGTAAAGACGTGGTTGGATTTCTTGATGTCAAATACAGGCACAGTGGGATGGTAACCACCTTCAGGTCGTTTCTTGGGAGCGGCAAAGTTATGTTGGGTGGGAGTGTGATACCTATCAGAAAGACCAGCATAAGGGTGAAGAAGTGGCAAGGGTGCGTCAGGAGCAGAAGAAGTTGATGGTGCAGGAGCTGCAGCTGAGGGTGCGGTAGTGGATAAAGAAGTGGTAGAAACTGGCTACTAGTGGTCGGCATTGGCTTGTAACCATGTAAAGGCTGCTTTGGCTGTTTAATCTCAACACTGTCAAATACCTGGTTCTTTAGCACGTTAAGCTCCTGTTCCAAGTTCTTGATATGTTCTTTCCACAAGAAACTGGGCTGGTTGCCAATGCTATCAAAGTGCAGTACCTCATGAATCATTTGCTGCTGTGCTGCCTGTTTGGGATCCAGATTAGTGTTGCCAGAGAGGGTGCCAGTAACGATTTGTCCTGGGTTGCACCTATGCCATTCATCTACCCGCTCCTGGTAAGACTTGAGTTCTGGGTAGTTGAGAATCAAAGTGCCAGTGGTCAAGACAACTTTGCTGTTGAGGGCCCTGCATACTTTACCTTGCCAAATATAGGTCTTTAGCGTAGCGCAGTGTCCTCAAGTCATTGTGTGGCCAATCTCCCCACAGAAGTGGCAAAGGTTTCTTCCAGGGGCGTTAGTGACTTGAGTGGCAGTAATGCTGGTGGCAATCATAGTCTCAATATGGTTCATGGCGGAGGCGACAGCAGCGTTAATAGCAGTGTTGAGTTCTTCTTTTTTAACGAAGTCAGCAGCAGGGGTGGCAGTGGTTGGAACAGGAAGAATACCATTGGCATGGTCAGGTGGCAGGGTTGTCTTAGCGTGCTGAGGTCCCATACCAATCCCTGTGTCAGTACCTTTTAATACCCATTTGCCAGCTTCAAATACATTGTTAACGTCATAGGGTTCCTCAGGGTGATGAGTCAGCTTTGTGATTTCTAAGCACCTAGCGATCCAGGTCCATGGCGATGTTGGGATGCCCTGCTGGAATAAGTAACATTCTTTATTGACATATATTTCTCTGTTTTGAATTAAATACCTGGCAACCTTCTGGAATTCCTGGTAGTAAGTCAAGAAGGCACCAAGAGAGTAAGTACCACTATCAAAGAAGTCCTGTACTAGCTTTTGGAGTTCATTTACTATGTATCATGTAGATTCCTTGGCATCTGGGTACAATTGAATGATTGCCTTCTTCCAGTCCTTGTAGGAAGTGCCTTGTGCCAGAGGGGCACCAGACGCAGCAAACTCATTTCAGCTGTATTGTATGAAACGTATCTTGCTGCATATTCTTTCATTTGGGTGTGGTCAGTAATGCCGCAGTCCCTAAACAAGTATTCAAGTTCCTTAAAGTATTGGGAGAGTTCCCATAGTTTGGACTCATCCCATTTTGGTGCAGAGAAGTGGTTGTGTGGTGGCATGCGCTGAGGAATTGGTTCTATGGCGATTGCCTTGCCATGCAGAGTCAGTAAAGGTGGTGAAGGAGTTCTAGGTGGTGGCAAAGGGGTATGGGAAAGGACTAGGCAGGAAAGTGGAGTTAAGGGAGTAGGTGGTGTGAAGTTTTGGAAGTCTGGAAGAAGTGACGCTAAGGGGTCATTGCTAGGGTTGAAGTCAAAAGCAAGCAGTAAAAGATCAGAAAAATTGTCTACAGAGGTGTTCTGTAGTTTCTGTGCTAGGGTAAGTTCTGGCAAAGCTCCAGGAAGTTGTGGGGTTGATAAGGAAGGTTGGGAAGGGGTAATGTATTCTGCTGACTGCTGTAGCAGATGGTATTAGTGCTGGAGATGTGTTTCTGGTGGAATTCTGCCCTCAAGTCCCTTGCAGTTGGCTCCAATTTGATGATGCCCAAAAGTAGACCAGTGGCAGATATGGTTTACAGCTACTGACTTGTGTAATGTTGCATTGGGCATGCTAAGATTGAGGAAGTCCCAGGCAGTTCCCAGAGAACAAGTCAGACAAAGAGTTAAATGGCAGGATTCAGTGGAAGTTGATAACAATAGTTGGCAAGGAAATGCAATAAGGAAGGTGTGCCAATGACAAAGTGCGCCTAAAAAAGTAGGAAGATGAACACAGTTAAATGCAGCAAGAGGACACGGGAAGGAAACTAGAGGCTTAGCGACAACTAAGCTGCATGATGCCTGCCATAAGTGCAAGGCATGTAGATTCCATAAGCGTAACTGCAGCAAGCAGGCTAAGAGTGTTCAGACAATTGGCGACTGTGTACTTAGTTAGCTCAAGAGAAATCTGAACCGTAGGGTGAACTGAGGGGTGCAAAGTGGGGTACTCTGTTCTGTCTTGACTATTGACAAATGATAAGTATTTATAGTAAGTTAAAGTTTCCCATCGCTAAGGCAGGGATGGAACAGTAAGAATGTAAGTAAAGGCTGTAAATTAAACTAAATAAAAGGAAATTATGAGCTTGCTGTCTATTTTGTCTGTCTTGAAGTCGCCAAGTGCTATCATGCACCATGGTGAAACATCAGTCCCACCGTCACAGGTTATTGTATTATCTCTAATTTGTAAGCACTGTCACCGGCTAGCTGAGCCATGTGCTGATTAATTAGTACCACCTGTCAAGACCTTACTGATGGCATGATAACAGCTGTCATTCCAGCTGCCACTAGCACTATCACTGATTGATCTTGATGGTTGCTGTGCATGTCCATCAGGAACGGCCTAGAAAGGATAAATCACATGTGCCAAGTTTGGCACAAGTGTAGCAAGGTGTTCAGAACCGCTGCCAAGCCTGCTATTGATGTGCCTAGCCTGTGTGGGGTCCTATCAGCATACCAGTCAATCAAAAGGGCACGCAAGCAATCAAATGTAATATCAAGACTAGCGAGTACAACGAAGAACTACACTATAAGTACTATGGGGCCAGGTCCAGGTCTCTGGGGTTTCAGGGTGTCTGGGATAAGTTCTGGGAGGCATTGAGTAGTGGGAGGGGGACTGTATACTGGGATTGCATGTGTGGGACGCATGATCAGTTGGCATGAAGGGAGTCGTGATGCGCAATGTGTGATGGCCTAGAAGCGGGTAGTGTGATCTGATCATTGATTATGGTTTGATGTCAGTTGAACCTGAAGTCCGTAATGCGGGGTTGCTGGATGTGCTGGATGATGGCAGCCTTTGATGCATGTGATGGCAGGGTGCATTTGTGTGGTCAGAGAGAGTGTCCTAGATGGGGTTCTGGAAGTGTCCCAGAGTGGACCCAGAGGAGAGAGGTTGTGACATCACCCCTCCTTCAGCGCCAAGACCCTCCGAGGCATTCATAGCTAGCAGTCTGGGCCAGGGCCCAAGCATAGAATCTGGCACATGTCCTGACATGTATCAAAAAAAAAAATTACCATCAAACTCAACCATGTTGTGTACACCGACACATTCCCCAATGCCCCCACCTACCAATGAAGTCATGCCTCTGGTCGTATGGGAGGCCCAGGATGCAAGGTACTGATGCTGGCTCAATTGCCAGTGCATGGCAGCTCTTGTGCAGCAACATGAGCAATTCTGTGCTGTCCCGCTTGCTGCACCTAACTTCCCTTTTAGAGCAGCAAACCATTTCTGCTCCGGAGGCCGGTCTCAGCCATCTTCCAGAGCCTGCTCTAAGGCAGGCCCTGGTGGCCCTTTGGAGTCGGGCCCTAGTCATCCTGTGCCTACCTTTGTGCAGATAACTGTCTGCCCCCCGTCCTCATTCCCCTCCTCACCCTAGACTGGCTGCCCCCCGTTTCTGTCACTCTGAAATAGCAGTAGGGACTATTTCAAAGGTCTCAGAAAACTGACGTGTTGTGTGGACAGACGCAATGCAGGAGCTCTTTGGGGAGGCTCTGGAGAGGCCCTAGGGTCTGCTTGCCCATGCCTGGTGTGTGAGCAATGAGCTGGTAAGTGATCTCGTACCTCTGGTCTTATTGCTGACTTCAGTACAGTGTTTGCACTATGCTTGCCGGATGGTCCCTTGCTTGTTTGAGGTCCTGGGCCCCTCGTCCTGCCGCATCCATGTATGAGGCATGCCACCTCAACCATGAGCAATATTCTGTGTCAGCACTGTGGAGGGTGCACTGCATCTCATGGGAGCAGGGGTGGCTGCTGGGGGGTTACCTAGAGGATGGGGATCAAGGAGTGGGACTAGGAGTGGGGGCTGAGGCTGGCCCATGGTTCTCATCACGCACTGGGCGATCTAGGCCAGGAGAAGCCAGGAGGGACGCGAGAGGTGCCCTGACAAGGGAAAGTGGCAGGCATTGCCGAGCCCCTTTCCAGGGCCTTCAAAGAGGGTGCGTCTGCCCTCTAAGACCCCACCTCCAGTTTCTCCACTGTGTTTGTCTCCAGTGGTGTTCTCCCTCTTGTCTGAGAGGCCCCTAGGTGTTAACATTGGGGTTCTGCAGGAGTGGGCCAAGCAGGAGCAGAGGGAGCATGAGGAGAGGATGAGGGAGGAGGCGGCTATCTAGAGGGGCCTGGAGGAGGGTTGAGAGGTGGTGCTCTGGAACCTGGAGGAGGCCAGGAAGTGACAACCCCTGGGATGGAGCAGGGCCTCAGCCTGCTGGGGCGGGTGGTGGCGGCATACCAGTGGAGGAATGTGCCTGCCCTGAGGTCATGGTTTGAGAGAATCTTAAACAAGGGCAAGCCTCTCCCATCCTAGAAAGAGCTGGCAGAGGAAACATTGTGGAAGCACAATCTGGAGGGAATGGAGAAGGGGTTCCAAAGCTGGCCTGGGGAGGGAGAAGGGGGAAGTGAGGGAGGTCTAGAGCCCTAGCGTTAAGGGTCCCTTCATTCTTTCTTGTTGTCTTTCTTTTTTCTTTCTTTCTTCTTGTCATTGTACCTATACTGTAGAATAGTGTAGTTATAGAAAAATGTATATACTTGGTCTTTCAGGCCAGAAAAGTAGTGTAAGTAATATAGCAAAGAGCTAAGAATAGGTACTTTGCCCAGACTCTGGGGTGCTACCATGAAAGGGTAATTGTTGGTCTTGTTAAAAGTATTAGAAGGGTAAAGTGTAGAGGGAGAACAGAAAATATACATGGGAGTTGAATCCCTGTTAGACCCAGAGGCAGGAGTTATGCCCACTACTGCCATTTGTGAGTTTTGCACCCAGGAAGGTCATTTCCTGGGTGCCATTGTTGGAAGTCCTGGAATTTGTCAAGGGCACTCTTAAGGTTTTGGCATGGTTTCCAGGTGTCGTTCTCTGGGCCGTATCCCTTCCACCATATAAGGAAGTGGGGTCATCCATGAATGTTCCAGAAGTTGAGGATGTCTTCAACCTCATAGTGGTACTCATCCTCGACCTTGATCAGGGGAGGGGGCTCAGGGCATCATTTAGGGAAGGGGTCTAGGGGATGTCATTCCAGGAGGCAGACGTGAAAGACCGGATGCAGACCTTTAAGTTCTGGGGAGAGCTCAATTTTGTAGGTGTGAAATGAGACTTTCTTCAAGATCTTGAACAGGCCAAGGCGCTTATAATCAAGTTTCAGGGAGGGTCGGCAGGTGCAGAGATGGCATTGGTCTAACCATACCTTTGTCCCAGGGGTCCAGTTGAGAGTGTCTTCCCACTTCCGATTGGCATGTTTTGCATAGGCCTGGTTTGTGGTGTCAATTTCTTTCTGGAGGAATTCATGAAGGGACTGAAGATCCTGAGCAACCTTGTAGGCAGTGTGCAACAGGATGTCCTGGAGCAAGAGGGTCAGTCAGGGGTGGTACTCCTTGTTGGTGAAGAAGGAGGATACTCTGGTGGTGGAGTGCGGTGTGTTGTTGTAGGTGAATTGAGCTCAGCATGCCAGTCATCCTGCAAGTAGTTGACATACAGCCGGAGGTACTGTTTGAGAGATTGGTTGACTCTTTTGGTCTGGCCATCAGTTTTGGGGTGGTAGGCGGTAGAGAGGTTAGTTTTTACTTCAAGGGCCTTACACAGGGAGGTCCAGAACTTGAGTCTGGGGTGGTGTCTGTGGTGTGGTAGGGTAGGAAGATGCCTTGTTTGGTCAGCCTACATACAACAACAAGAATGGCATTGAACCCTTCAGATTCTGGGAGTTCAATGATGTAATCCAAGGATATGGAGGACCAGGGGCGTTGTCCAACCAGCAGAGGTTTCAGGAGTCCATAGGGTTGGTGTTGGGGAACCTTGGCCCAGAGGCAGAGTTTGCATGATCAAATGTAGCAGGTCATATCCTTCTTCAACTCTGGCCAAAAGTAAGTCCAGGAGACAAGCTGGAGAGTTTTACGTATCCCAGGGTGTCCCCAGAGCTTGTGGTGTTGGCAAAAGACATTGTATCAAAGTCAGGCATGATCCAGGATGTAGATGCGACCATCCTGAAGGAGCAGTTTTTCATCGGGAGACAAGGAGAAGATAGGGTCCAGGTTGGTTCCATTGAGAGGGTTGCAGGGATTGTGATTGGTGAAGTACTTGTCTCATGGGCATAGCGGATCTGGCTTAGAGTTCCTTCATTGTTTAAAATCAGTATGACATTCAGATGTTCAGGAGGGATCACCATGCAATGATTGAATGCATTGCGCTCCACCTCAAACGACTTCTTGGGATAGACATTTGGTCACCGTATGAGGGCATCAGGTTTAGCTCTGAGTCGTCCTGGGCAATACTGGATCATGAAGTCATATTCTGAGAGGATTTTGGACTATTGAGCCTATCGTTGACTGAGTTGCTTGGTCGTGGTGAAGTATTGCAGGTTGTTGTGGTCTGAGTAGACCTAGATCCAGTGCTGGGCTCCTTCGAGGTAGGCTTGCCACTGTTTGAAGGCTTCAACAATGGCAAGGAGCTCCTTATCATAAATGTTGTAGTTGAGCTCAGTGTCAATCATAGACTGGGTATAGAAGGCAACTGGCCAGGGTTTCCCACCATTGGATCCCATTTGCGAGAGAATCCTGGCAATGGCATAGTTGGAGGCGTCGCATTCCAGTATGATTAGAAGAGTGGGCTTATAATGCCAGAGTACAGGGGCAGCTGTAAAAGCCTCCTTGAGCAAGTTAAAGATGCTCTGGCATTTACTGTCCCAGTTCCATGCAACGTCCTTGCACATGAGCCAGTTGAGGGGTTTCGTGATACCGGAGTAGTTGTCTATAAACCTCTGGTAGAAGTTAGCAAAACTCAAGAAGGACTGTACTTCCTTGACGTTCCGGAGTTGTGGCCAGTTGATGATGGCCTCGACCTTGTGGGTGTTCATGCAAACGCCGTTTGGGGATACTATGACACTGAGATACTCAACCTCTTCTGTGTGGAATGAACACTTCTCAGGTTTGGTGTGGAGGTTATGTTCCTGGAGGCATTCAAGAACTTGCCAGACATGTTTCTGGTAATCCTTCCTTGAGTTGGAGTAGATGAGGATGTCGTCCAGATAGACAATCATGAAGACATTGCTCATGTCATAGAAGATGTTGTTCATGAAGTATTGGAACGTGGCAGGAGAGTTAGTCATTTCAAAAGGCATTACAAGGTACTCAAACAGACCATACTGCATGCAGAATGTGGTTTTCCACTTGTGTCCTGGGACGATGCGAATGTTGTTGTAACTGGAGCGGATGTCGATTTTTGTGTAAACCTTGGCGCTGCAGAGTCAATCAACCAGATCGCCAATAAGCGAAAGTGGGTAGCGGTTCTTCTTGGTGATTTTATTAAGTCCCCAGTAGTCAACACAAAGTCGGAGCAAGCTGTCCTTTTTCTTGATGAATAGAACCGGAGCTCTGGTGGTGGAGGCTGAGAGACGAATGAATCCCTTTCTGAGCATTTCATTGAAGTAGTCCTTGAGGGCCCAGAGTTCGACTTCCAACATGTTATATACCTTGCTGAAGGGGGGGGTGGTTCCTTCCTCAAGATTGATTGTATAGTCATAGGGGCGGTGAGGGGGAATCTCCTTAGCGTCTCCTTTGGAGAATACATCAGCAAACTTGTGGTACTCCGGGGGAACTACTTCTCAGAAGATCTGCTCTTGGTTTTCTTTTCCAGGAAAATAGTGTCCGCTCATAGGTGTTCTTCTGGGAGAGATGGCAAGATATGCAGCTAAAACGTGGGGGTTCTGTCCTGCATGAGGCGGGCAAAGGGGGCAGCTCCAATAATCCTAATATCAAGTGCTTTTGAGTCAATTGGGGTCACAGATTCATAGGTTGGAGCGGGTTTGACACGTGTCTGAGACCAGTCCAGGTAGTTTGGCCCTTTGTACTTGTTTTGAGGAATGTCTGGGGGTCAATCGGGGGCCTTGCAGATTTGGACGGGCATTGAGAGCATGGCCCGGGGCATCTGGGTGGGGGGCGAGGCTGCTGCTCCAGGGGTGTCAGGCATTGGGTCACTCCCTAGGGCCTGGAGATGCACGGCGGTTGTGGGGTGGTCCTCAGGTCCCAGGAACGTCATGGTGAGTGTTCTCCAGTCAATGTCGGGGTTCATGTCATGTAGCCAGGGTAGTCCCAGCACCATTGAGGTCGATCTGTGAAGTCGTGTGACTAGGAAGTCAGAGGTGAACTCAAAGCTGTTGTCCAGGGCCACACATCCTGAGTGAGACCTCTGGATGGGGCCAGAGGAGGAGGGGGTGCCATCAAGCCATTGCAGGCAGAGTAGTTGATCAAGAGGGTTGTGAAGAAGGTCAAGGGTGTTGCTGATGAAAACTCTAGTAGCTCTGCTGTTAATGAGGGCTGATAGCAGTTCTGGAGCACTGTCCAACCTGGCATTGATGACAAAGGATCAGGATGAGCAGGACTGGAGTCCAGAGGGCAGCAGGGGTCCGTCCAGAAGGTCTTTTGGAGTTGGGTTGGGGCTTAGGGAGTGGGAAATGTCGAAGGGAAGTTGCTGGTCATTGGATGTCAGCTCCTGGGTCAGGCAAAGGGTGAGATGTTGCCAGTCAATGCGGGGGTTAGTGTCTTGGAGCCACAGAAGCCCTAAGACCAAGGGTGCAGAGGAGTGAAGTTTGGTTATCAGCATCTGGAGGGTGTGAGTCTGTCTATTGGCAAAGACAACAGGCATATGCACAAAATGGGTGATATCCCCCACCACAGAGGCATCTCCATCAAAGAGGCAGAGTCGTATCAGGACCAGGAGTCATTGAGCAGGTTCCAGGGCAGACAAAGACCATGCTTTGTTGATGAAGTTGTCTGTGACGCCACTGTCAACAAGAGTATTGAGGGGGACTCTGGAGGGGTGAGGCAGGTTTTGAGGAGGAGAAAGTGTGAAGAGTGGGAGGGTAAATAAGCTGTGAGGGTATCCTGTGCAAGTGTCGTGGAGCAAAGGTGAGAGACCAGAGCAGAGAAGACGTTGGGGTTGATTTCACAATTTAGTGCGTCTTCTGGGTCTAAATTGCCAGGTTGTTTTCTGAATATTTGTAGGTGGCATCTTCCTCTTCAAAGGTCCAGATGGCACGTCCCATAGCCTGTTGTTGGTGACACTTGGAGATGAAATGGTCTTTCTCACCACAGAGTATGCAAACACCTTCCCTTCTTCATTGTTCCTGCACATCTTTTGGAACCTCAATTCAGGATCGTTCCTTCTTCTGAAGCTGGTTAGCCCAGAGGGCCTCTTTGTCCTGTTTGTCAGCAAAATTGGGGTCTTCAGGGTCCTCTGAGAGTTCCTTGGGGTTTGGCACATCACCCAGGTTGAGTTGGGCCTGAGGGCAAGCACCGCTGCCGGGATTAGCATTGAGTGGGCTGTGACTTACCAGAGGTCAACCACCAGGGAATGTGGGGGGACCAGGGGTTTGCCGGAGGGCCAGGATGGTCCTTCCCTAGGGTTCCAGGAGGTCTGGGAGTTTGAGTACTCGCTGTAGTCCTCCCAGTAGCGCTGGTCAATTTGCATGATGAGGGCCTTGTACCCATCATAGGAGGGTTGTTTTGGGGCGAGTCAGAGGATGTTCTTGATGTATTGTGGCAGTGCACAGTGGAGGGTGTACTGGAGGGCGCTGTAGTTCCAACCAGTTTTGTAAGCTTTCTTCTCAAAATGTACGATAAAGGTAGTGAAGCGTTCTTCGGCACGCATCCAGAGGTTGAAGAGGTTGTCCTCAGCCTTGGCCATGGTGTCGTAGATACCAAACTTACTTGAGAACTCGTCAACAAAGGTCTGCCAGCAAGAGATGGCCGGATTTTTCAGGTCAAACTAAATTAGGGCTATGTAGTAGTCGAAGATGATTCCCTGGAGGTAGGAGGTGGCAAAGGCCACCTGGGAGCTGTCAACCTGAAACGTGTTAAGACATTGGATGAGGAAGGTATGCCATTTTTGGGGGTCCCGGCTTGTGAATGTGTCAGGTTTTTGGATGTCCAGATGTTTTTTATGGGCAAGGGCATTGCAAGCGTTGTCCAGTCTGGTGGTGTTGCAGGGAGGGGGGCCAGCATTGTAATAATAGTAATAGTGGTTACCCCCCCTCCTTGGGGAGGAAAGATGCTGAAGGCAGGATCCCACCTATCTGGAAGGCCTCCTCTGGGTGGCTCACCTGGGGGTCTGCAGCCAGGAAGCCTGTTGTCCCAAGAGGGTTTGTTCCTGTTAGGGGGAGGTCTGGGTCTCCATGCAGGGGGCAGCAGAGGTGGCAGGCTGGGGGGTTATCCTTGGAGATCAATTGGGGGTGGCAGAGGCAGTCAGGGAGGGTTTAGTAGTGCTGGATTGATCTGGGGGGGGCCAGGTGCTGGGTCAAATGCCAGATTGTGTAGAGGATGTTCAACTCAGGAAGATTGAGCTTGCATCGAGGGCCCTGGGGGATTCCGCAGATCAAAGTGGGGCAGGGGGTTGTGATGGAAGTTGGGCTTGGGAGGGGTCCAGGCAGACATGGGTAGCAGTGCCAGAGTTGTTGCGGGCATGGGGTGTTGTTTGTTGTCACCTCGAGTAAGCTTGTCAATATAACATAGTGTGTCGTCCGTATTAGAGGTGTCTACCTGGGGTTTTCCGAAGATCGCCGGGGGTGGGGGCCGGGCATTCTCTATTTGTGGGAGCAGTTCCAGGAGCCTCTGAGGCTATCCCCAGGTTTTGAAGGTGCTAGGAACAGAATTAGCCTTGTGGTGAGTTGACAAGCCTACCATGCAGGCAGCAGGCTGATTGAATAGCCCTCCTATTGGGTTGAGAGACTGTAGTATGGCCGAGATGTTTTGTCGCTCTTCCCGTTGTCATTGCTCTAGAGTTGGGACCACAGGGACAGCTGGGGCTGGTTCCGAGGGTTTCTGTTGGATGTGAATTGAGAGACCTAGGTCCACAGGGTCATTGAGGGGTTGAGGAGAGGGGGATGCATGGACTTCGTCAAGCAGTTGCTGCAGCTCTTTGCAGAGGATTGTGTTGTGTCTGTACTTTACCATAGCCTGCTCTGAGAGTTCTCCTCGTGTGAGGCAATCCCTGAATTCGACCAAGCAATGGGCCCAGTCCTCCAAAGTGCCTTCAAAGTCATCATGTCTGAATTCTGTGAGTAGTGCCCTTGTCCACTGCACGAAGTCCTCCAGTGAGATCCTGAGTGAGCAAAGCACTTTGTCTCATTGTTGTTCATACTCCTCAAGGCATCGTTGTCTCATTGGCAAGGGAGGGGTCCGTGCAGGTGGGGCAGCAGCCAGGTAGTGTTGAGAGGAGTAGTCATAGTTGGGGGGTCTGTGGGGTTGGGGGGCAGGGCATTGGTAACCGTAATAGAGGGTGGGTGCAAAGAGACCCTTGCTGGGAGAAATTGGGCAAGGCCCACTGAGGATGAGTGGGGTCTCCGATAGACCTCCAGGGATGCTCTGGTACGAGGGGGCCTCCACGGGTCAGGCCATGGCTAGGTTGGGCAAAGGAGCCCAGCTGGCTGAGGGCCCCAGGTCATAGAGGGACGGGTCAGGAGCCCAGTGGCAGTGGAGACGTTGGAATTCATATGAGAGAGGTGGGTAAGCAGGGTGGAAGGTCTGTGCAGAGTAGTGGTCAGGGACCGGACGTCCATAAGCGTTGGTCTGATAGCCTGTAGGATAATAGGTGTGAGTATATGTAGCCATCAAGAACAGCGTAGGAAGGGAGTCTTGATATTATGTCAGGTTTTGCTGAGTCGGGGGCTTTCCAGGAAAGCAACGCCCTTACAAGGTGGACTTGATCTACAGACACTTGGATGTCTGGAACTCCGGACTGAGCTCCGGGGTTCAAGACATGAACAGGGGGATTCCCAGGGTAAGGGACTTAGTCCAGGGATTGGATGAAGTCAAAAGAATTGAGGGAATGAAGTCGAGTTGAGAATCAGGGGTTCTAGGACAAGATCCAGTTAGTGAAGCTTAAGTCGCAAAGTTCATACCAGTCTTAAGAGCACACAAACAAGTTGAGTGTGCCAGTCAGAGCGTGCCAGTCAAGTGTGCCAGTCAGTGCATACCAGTCAATCAAAAGGGCACACAAGCAATCAAATGTAATATCAAGACTAGCGAGTACAACAGGGAACTATGCTATAAGTACTACGGGGCCAGGTCCGGGTCTCTGGGGTTCCAGAGTGTCTGGGATAAGTTCCAGGAGGCATTGAGTAGCGGGAGAGGGACTGTATACTGGGATCACACGTGTGGGACGCACAATCAATTGGCGTGGAGGGAGTCGTGATGCACAATGCATGATGGCCTAAAAGCGGGTAGTGTGATCCGATTGTTGATCATGGTTTGATGGTGGTTGAACCTGGAGTCCATGATGCGGAGTTGCCAGTGGTGCCGGGTGATGGCAGTGTCAGTAGTTGTGATGGCAGGGCACATTTGTAGGGTTGGAAAGAGGGTTTTGGGGGTGTTCCAGGGTGGATTTGGAGGGGAGGGGTCATGACAATTGCTACTTGCTGATCTCTAGCTTTTTACCTCTCCTACTCTTTTAACACCCCTTTTCCACTTAGTCATTTTCCGTACTCATTTGCCAACTCCTAAAACTTCATCACCACTACTGTCTCCTCTGCATGGCAGGACAGTCGCTATGTAACTGCCTTCCCAGTGCATGCCACCATACAACTACTTCTCAGTACCAAAATGGGATGCATCAAAACCATGTGAGCTCTTTCAATATTTCAAAGAACTCAAATATCTGTTTAGAGACTGTGTGGTTACCAACTCCACCCAGATGAAGGAATACGCAGCATGCTATGTGTCTTACAATATGGCAGAAACTTGGACTAGTCTTCCCAAGTTTGCTGCTCTTGTGCCTGGCACACAACCAGCTATTGGCACTACCTACAAGCAATGGAAAACAGCAATCATCTAGCTCTATTTTAGCAATGAGGAAGCTACACAATATATGGTAAACAAACTCCAGAAACTCATTCAGGAGACCTTTAATAGTGGTACTTACTCTTTTGGCATTTTTTCAGGATTTCAGAAACTCCTGAACCTTGATCTCTCTGTTCCAGCCAATGCCAAGGATGTGTACTTCCAACCACCTTTCCAGCAACTTCATCATGGCAACCACTAAGTTTTGTGGTGCCTCAGTGCCTACATTCTTGATGTACTTGAGGAACTGATTAGCCTTCTCTATATAAGCATATGCAGCATCTTGAGCCTCTTGGGACGGCATAGGGAGCAGAGTTCACAGGTTAGATGCATCAATGGCAGACTCAGCATTGGCTCCAGACATCTTGCCACACTTGTTCCAGACTTAGCACATTCAATTTATTCATTTTAGACCATACTCAACAGCTACACATGGCAAGCAATGGATCTGATCAGTGATAATGCCAGTGGGAGCTAGAATAACAGCTGATATCATGCTGCTGGCAAGTATTGACAGAGGCATTAATCAATCAGCATGTGGTACAGCTAGCCAATGACAGTGCTTACAAATTAGAAATAATGGCATTTACTCATGATGGACAGCTTGGTGTTCATCTTGGCACCTGACATCTCTTGGTGCCCCTCCCTCAGTCAGACAGACAGCTTGCTTATTTCATTTCTTACTATTTAGTTTAATGCACAACATTTACTTACAGCTTACCCTTCTTTGGCAACTCTTAGCCAATTAATGATGGGAAACTTATTTTACTAAAAATACTTACCATTGTCACTAGCTACAGAACAGAACAGAGTACTCCATTTATACCTCAGTTCACCTCACAGTTCAGATTTCTTTTGTGCTAACTAAGTTCATAGTTGCTAATTGTCTGAACACCTCTAGCCTGCTTGCCACAGTTACAGAACCTACACACCTTGCACCTATGGCAGGCATTACACAGCTTAGTTGTTGCTAAGCCTACAATTTTTTTGCCACATCACTTGCCATGTCTTATTCATATCTGCTCCCTCTTTCTTATAGGCATACTTTGTTGTTAGCACACTTCCTCTACCACACATCTCTTACTGATTACCATTGCCAACTTTCACCAAAACTTGCTGTTCAACTTGTTTCTGACTTGTTTTCTGGGAACTGCCCAGGACTCCCTCCAAACTTAGCATGCCCAACACATTGTGTACTGATCAGTAGCCATAAACCATATCTGCTGCAGACCAACTTTTGAGCATCATCAGCATTACAGCAAGTGACTATAAGAACAACAAGAAGCTCAAGATATTAAGGCTTAGGTGCTGGTAGATCATGAGGCCACCCAGTCACAGGAAGAAGCAAGGCAGGAAGTGCCTGCCTCCTAGCAGTAAGGAGATGATGCTACAACATGTGTTGGAGTCACATTATCATCATCCTGCCTCAACTAACAGTGACAATGCACAGTTTTACATACATATCTAGCAAGGATACAAAAACAATACTCTCTTCCTGGAGATTTTAAACTATATAAAGGTGCATCTGCACTTTACAGTGGAGCATCAGCTTGTTTATTTAACTAGACCTACTGGGTCCAAGATTATCTGCATTCTTCAGGAGCGGTCATTGTGTTGGAGTATGACAACGTGACGTCACCCTGACAAACACTGAATGTGCCAAGCCAGGAACCACCCTTCACATCGTGACTGGCCAAGGCACCGTACCCCTTCACACTTGGACAATGGACGAGGAAATATATATCGGACACATAGATACGACACCCTCAGTCACTTATACGGGACTGAGGGTGAGCAGACAATTTACTTTACTCTAACTACAATTACTGACCGTAATGCTACAGTATCATAAACTGATATTGTATTGTATAGGTACAGAATAAAGTCACTTATACGGGACTGAGGTATCATTGTATTGTATAGGTTCTATACAAGGTCCGAAGCATAAGGTTCAAACTCTAACACATTGATCATGACTATCCTGAACAAGGCCTACAAAGTAGTAGGCTACTTCAGAACTCAGAAAATGTTGGATTACATGCATTGCTGGTACTGGTGGCCACAAATAGCCAAAGAGACAAGCCAATTCTGCTCAACATGCAAGACATGTCAACAGTTGAAAGTTTCGACCTTGAAGCCACCAGAGAAGCTCCATTTGCTTCTGATTCCTGTCAAATTCTGGGACTCAATTGAAATGGACTTTATTGGTCCATTCCCTGAGTCAAAGGGTTTTAACTACATGTGGGTAGTAATCTGTCAAATGACCAGTGTGGTCTATCTCATTCCTGTGAAGACAACCATGACAGCCTCAAACTTGTCATGAATCTATGTCAAAGAAATAATGCACCTGCATAGATTGCCCAGCTCAATTGTCAGCAATTGAGACTCTCTCTTGCCTCAATGGCTGATAAACCGAGCTTTCTGAGGCTATTGGTGAATTCATCAATGGTTTTCATCCCTTCAACCACTTCATCAACAAGCTTCAAGGCTGCTCGTGCCTGAACAATCTCAAATTCGGCTTCATCACCGATTTCGTTTTTTGGTTGAATACCATGCAGGGTGTATCACCATATATACTTGCGAAGCAATTTCTAGCCATAACTTCTCACAGGAGTGAGCATCGTGTGCAAAACAGCCCCCAACTACTTCATGGCATGAATTTTTTGATTCATACATGATGTCAGAGTGTTTGCATGGTTATTGAGATTGCATTACAGTATTCAGGAAGATCCTTCAAGTTTAAAAAGAGCCACAGGTTTATGGCCCGGCCTCAAAATCCCCGGTATTTGTCTTCTTCTCCTTCTTCTCGGTGTGGCAGTGGGTTGGGCTGACTGAAGGATTGAAAACGAAGTCGATGGAGTCGATTGAAGAGTGTAAGAGTAGAAGTCGGTTTATACAGGAAGATGTGTGAATGTGATATAGGTATTGTCCGTCGCGATGTGATGGAAGTTCATGGACTAGTGGCAGACAAGCACCAGTAAGAATAAAGAGTAGTTCAATCGCAGTACAGCCTCTCGATACAACGAGACAAACACTGTCACAATACGCACGTGACTGCGCCGCATAACCCCTCGTAGTTGGTAGTGTACATTTCTTATCTTAGTCCATTTCGTTACTAGGTATGTCAACAACGAATTGGTACATAAACCTAAAATATATTTTGTTACTAGTGCCAATAACGCGCCGCGTTGCGAACCGCTGTTCTTAGCCTTACACTTGGACTAAGATAAAATTTTTTTTTTGACATCGCGATGACTTCCCGAGGCGACAACGAGGACGTAGAGACGCCGGACCCGAATACCAAGAAGATCGCAGGCATGGTGTTCCAGGCCATGCAGTCTCAGCTGGCGGCGCACATACAGGCTCAAAAAAAGGATGCTGACGGACGTGCTCACCCGGATCGCGCAGCTTGAACAGGTGCAGAGCGCCGGGGCGGTGCGGGAGGCAGTGCCACAGCTCTCCCGCACTCTGAGGATCAACCCCCCAGAGATCTATGACGGCAAGTCGAAGCAGCTCGCGGACCAGTTTGTTCGGCAGGTCGAGGTGGCGGCGGAATTTGAGGTGTTCAGAGACAATCGACAGAAGATCTTGTGGGCGCAGTCTTACCTGTCCGGCTCAGCGCAGCAGTGGTCTTCTGTGATCACGGCGGGTGTTGACGACCCAACGCTGAACCCTAGGTGTTTCGACTGGGGCGCGTGGGTGGCGGATTTCAAGGCTTCGTTCTGCACGCGTGATCAGGCGCAGGATGCACTGGCTCGAATCGGACAATTACAGCAGGGGTCCAAGTCCATCACCGACTACTGTACAGCGTTTTTCGAACTCAAGGGCAAGCTCGGGCGGGCGGACGCAGACAGCGAATATGTCAAGGACCGCTTCTGGAAGGGTCTGTCAGCGGCGTCGATGAAGGCACTGGTCAACACAGACTATGAAACAGCGGAGGAAGCGCGCGACATACTCCTACGCCGTGAAAGTAAGCTGGCCGATATTGCCACGTGGGAGAGGGGCCATTGGCACGCACCTTCGTCTGTGGGGTCCACGGCTGCGGTGGCCACACCCAAGGCTGCTTCTTCGCCTCCAGCACGTGCAGGGATACCCCCACCACCGAAGGACCCGAATGCGATGGATGTGGACCGGGCTAGGAGTTCGCCGGCGCCTAGGAAGTGTTACAAGTGTGGAGTGACCGGCCATGTCATGGCACAGTGCCCCTCATGGATGGAGTCGATCAGAGCGGTGGTGAGGGAGGCAGTGGCAAGTGAGAGGAAGGAGGACGAGCCCAAGCAGGGTTTTGTGTAGAGTCGCCCCGTGTCGTCACCACGGATGTGACTGGTCGGCTTCATGTATCTACAGCACCTAATGGTACCGTTTTGCATGGGGCAGGTGTGACGAGTGTGAGGAAGGGGAAGTGCCGGACGGCGAGGGCAGCGGTGATCCATGCACAACAGCCGAAGTCTGAGCATTCAGCGCTGGAGCTACCGGTGACGCTGAAAGTGCAGGTAGGGGGTGGGGTGCAGGTGGTGGACACCAGGGCAATGGTTGACTCGGGTGCTAGCTGCTGTTTTGTTCATCAACGTTTCGTCAACGAACAGGGTTTGCCGACGGTTCCGAAGAAGCGTCCCATGCGCTTGCACACGATTGACAATTCGGAGGTGTGGTCAGGCCTCATCAAGGAGGAGGTGCACCTGCGTGTTGTGGTGGGGGATCATGAGGAGATGGTAGTGTTCGATGTTGCGGATATCGGCGATGACAATATGATCTTGGGTGTCAACTGGTTGCGACTTCATAGCCCTACGATCAACTGGAGCCGCTCGACGGTCGATTTCATGTCAACCTTTTGCAGGACGTCATGTTTGCCGGTGGCGGAGGCAGAGACGGGCGTGACAACAGCGGACCGGCAGCAGTCAGTGAGAGGTTTTGCGTGCAAAGTGTCTCGAGAGAGGTTTCATGGCTTGAAGAAGGCACGTACCAGATGGACGCGTTTTTGGCGTGGACAGCGGGCGAAGGCGGTGGCAGTGGCGAGGCGGTGTATTGATGAGGCAATAGCACGGGCGGAGGGGGAGGAAAATCAGGCGGCGGATGCGGACGTGTTTCTGGAGCAGAGGTGGGACATGGAGTCGTGCCGGGGGTCGTCAGGTCCACGATTGGAGACTGTGCGGGGAGCGGCTAGGCGGAGTTTTTCTCAGGAACTGGCAGAGGAGGATGCTCGACGGAGGGGGAGGAAGGAGACGGCGGTCGAGGAGTTGGTACTGGAGGAGTTTCACGAGTTTCTGGGGGTCTTCGACAAGCAACGCTTGGAACGGCTACCAGCGCATACGAAGTACGATTTGGGGATCGACTTGTTGGAGGGTGCAGAGGTTCCGACACCAGGCAAGCTGTATCAGTTGGCTCCGGCAGAGCTGAAAGCACTACGGGAGTTCATTGACAAAAGCCTCGCCAAGGGCTATATCCGACAGTCGAGTGCGCCTTGTGGAGCACCGGTCTTCTTTGTGAAGAAGAAGGACGGTGGCCTCTGCCTCGTGGTCAATTTTTGGGCGATGAACGCGGTGACGAAGCTGGATGCCTACCCGATTCCCCTGACCAATGAGCTGCTGGATCGGTTGAAGTCTGCAAAGGTGTTTACGACGCTAGATATGCGCTGGGGGTATTATAATGTGCGGATTTGTGAGGGTGACGAATGGAAGACGTCCTTTCGGACGAGGTATGGCCAGTTCAAATTTTTGGTTATGCAGTTCGGCCTGCGTAATGCGCCGGCTGCCTTTCAACGTATGGTCAATGATCTCTTCCATGATTTGGTGGACGTGTACGTGGTGCTCTACCTAGACGACATCATTATCTTTTCACAGGATCCGACGCAACATGACGCTCATGTTCGCGAGGTCCTACGCCGTCTCCAGGAGGCTGACCTGTTTCTGAAGCCTGAGAAGTGTCGTTTCTGCACGACAGAGGTGGACTACCTTGGGCTGAAAATTTCGCCTGGACGGGTGGGCATGGATCCTGTTAAGGTTAGTGGGATCACAGACTGGCCAGCGCCACGAAATCTCCGACAGGTCAACCAGTTTGTCGGGTTCTGCAATTTTTATCGGCGTTTTGTAGAAGATTACACGACTATCGCGAGACCGCTGGAGGAGCTGAAGAAGAAGGGTTGTGCATGAAGGTGGGGTGTGGCGGAACAGAGGGCATTCGACGAGTTGAAGGCTGCATTCATTCGCGTGCCTGTGTTGCTGATGCCAGATACAGACGCGCAGTTTTGTGTGGAGACTGATGCATCGGACTTTGCTGTGGGTGCTGTCCTCTCGCAAAAGGCGCAGGATAGTGACTGGAGGCCGGTGGCTTTCTTCTCGAAGTCGATGCAGCCCGCGGAGCGCAATTATGACGTGCACGATAAGGAGTTGTTGTCAGTAGTGAGGGCGTTTGAGGTGTGGAGGCCTTATCTGGAGGGAAACCCATTTCCGGTGGATGTTTTCTCGGACCATCGAAATCTGGAGTACTTCATGACAGCTCAGGACTTGAGCCGTCGACAGGCAAGGTGGAGCTTGTTCCTGAACTGCTTTACCTTCATCATCCATCATCGTCTGGGGCGCCTGAGCGCTGGCCCCGATGGTTTGTCACGAGAACCAGATCACGAGATACCATGGGGTGCCCAAGATAATGCAGCAACGACGGTGTTGGGGAGTGAGAGGGTGGCAAAGCGTGGTGTGGTGGTGGGGTTGGAGAGGTGTGCGTGGTCAGAGGTGGTAGGCAGAGTGGCAGCGGCGCAGACAATACTGGCGGATGGAAACATCCTGGAGCACATCAGGGAGGCGACGCCAAAGGACCCTAAACTCGCACCAGTATTGCAGATGGCGGACGCGCCTGCTTTGATGAAGGCACGGTTGCGTGAGTTCGTGGTCGATGGAGGGTTGGTCCGATTCCGAGGCCTGGTCTATGTTCCCGACGATGTGGAGGTTAAACGCCTGGTTCTCCAGCTGTACCACGATTCCATTCCTGCGGGTCACCCTGGGTGTGCGAACACGCTGGCGCTGATTGCACAAAACTATTATTGGCCTCGGATGTTGGAGTACGTGCAACGGTATGTCGATGGCTGTGAGATGTGCCAGCGTATCAAACCCCGCCGACAGAAGCTGTATGGTCCACTGCAGCCCTTGGAAATTCTGGATGGCCCTTGGCAACATGTTTCGACGGACTACATTGGCCCGCTGCCAGCCTCGAGGGGCTTTGATATGATTCAGGTGGTGTGTGATAAGTCAACAAAACGAGCTCACTTTCTGGGGGCCCACTCGACAGATAACGCTGCAGCAATGTGTGATGGCTTTATGGAGCGGGTTTGGTGCCTCCACGGTACGCCTAAGAAGGTCGTTTCGGATAGGGGTCCTCAGTTTGTGGTGCGCTACACGAAGTGGATGTGGGAACGACTAGGTATTAAGCCGGCGCTGTCGACTGCGCATCACCCCCAATCGGACGGCCAGATGGAGCGGATTAATCAAGAGCTCGAGGTCTATCTGAGGGCATTCATTGATTTTTATCAGGATGATTGGATGGAGTGGTTACCTTTTGCCGAGTTTGCGTACAACAATCGGGTGAGCACAGTGACCGGCATGTCCCCCTTCTATGCGGAATATGGCTACAACCCAACCTTCTCGGTGGACCCGGTAAACTCCCAGATGGTGCCGAAAGCCGATGCCCACTTGAACAGGCTCTGTGAGGTGCAGAGGGATCTGAGGGCGTTGTTAGAACTGGCGGCAGCAAGGATGAAGTGCTTTTATGACGCCTGGGTGGACGAATCGCCAGACTACGCGGTCGGCGACCGTGTGTTCCTCGAGCACGCTGATCTTCGTTCCGATCGCCCAAACCAGAAGCTGGACTTTAAGAGGTTCGGCCCGTTCCTAGTTGCGCAGAAGATTTCAGACACAGCGTACCGTTTGGCGTTGCCTGACGGGTGGTCGATACATGACGTGTTTCACGTCTCTTGCCTGGTGCCAGCACGAGAAGACACGATCGCGGGACGCCAACAAGACCCACCGCCGGCGGTGCAGATGGAAACGGGAGACGAAGTCGAGATCGAGCGCATTCTGCGTGAGAGGAGGACGAGGGGTGGAGTGACAGAGTTTTTGGTGCGGTGGAAGGGGTACGACGAGAGCGAGGATGAATGGTTGAAAGAGTATGATATGCCGCACGCACTGGAGGCCATCCGGGAGTTCAGGACGAACGAACGGACGCGCAGGAACGATCAACGTGGTAGGGGTCACCCGTAGAGCGGGGATGGAGGACGGACCTTTTTTTTTCCTTCCCTCTATCTTACAAGTGGGGGGCGGGTGTCACGATACGCACGTGACTGCACCGCATAACCCCTCGTAGTCGGTAGTGTACATTTCTTATCTTAGTCCATTTCGTTACTAGGTATGTCGACAACGAATTGGTACATAAACCTAAAATATATTTCGTTACTAGTGCCAATAACGCGCCGCGTTGCGAACCGCTGTTCTTAGCCTTACAAACACCAGTAAGAGGGAGCAGTCCCAATACAGTCTTGAAATAAGACGAGTCAAGTGAGAAGCCACAGTATCGAAGAAAGCAACGATATAGACAGCGTCGACTAGCTGATAGTAACCCGAGACGGTCAAGGAGAACGCCGAATAGAGGCAAAGACGCCGAATCAATCAATCAGAATCCGAGAACAGAGCCGAGACAGAGAAGCAGAATTGCCGAGAAGCCGAAAGACTGCCAAAGACAGCGAACACGCGGTGTTTAACGTCGGATCAGACGTCGATCAAACCAGAATAATGCCGAGCAGACAAACCCAGACGGATACGACACCAGTAAAGACGATACACACGGAAGCAAGCTCAGTTCAAATCCAGGATCGTGGGGTGTAAAAGCCTATCCTCTATTGCCATAGCTCTGTCTTTTTATACCTATTTTACCCCTCCAAATCGCCGATTCTCTCTCCAACACGCGCACGCACCATCGTCGATGGCTACATTTCGACCGCCAGTTGGTCTCACAATCCCGAACCTTATTTCCTCTTTCCTTAGTTGTCCCACCGATTTCCCGTTCCGTCTCTTAGCTTTTGTCGTTTCCAATCTCCCGTACCCCCTTTCGTCGATTCTGTACGCACCCTCCCTGTTCGTGTAGATTCTACTTCATCCATCTATTCCACCAATTCTCATGCTTCCGTCTGTCAATCTTGACCTCCTACCACACCGGGCTTCTTGCCTGCTGGGTTTTCTGCAGACTCCTTTTTCTCTATCTTTTCGCGTTCCTGAGCTTCAGCCGACCATCTCGCCCTCAACCCTTCGACAAGACGGTCTAGAGCACCGGTTGGCAGCATCTCTCGAGTAAGTTCTTGGATGACGTCAAATTTGACAACGAAGAATTCATGGTCAAGATTGACAGTAACTTTGGTAGCGTCTATCTTCTCAAGAATTTCCTTGTAAGCCTGCCAGCCCTCAGGTTTTCCAGGCGCCACAGTTGGACAGGCGAAAAGTCCGCATAGAACGCTATGGTAGCCCACATTGTTGGCACTATATCTCTGAGGAAGACTATCCAATGCATCCAAGGTTTGCTTCGGAAGATCGGCATACGACTCTGAAGCATAAGCTTTCCCATTGGTCTAGATTCATTGTATCATTAGAAGCAGCAGAATTCTGAGATGCTTCAACTTACATTTCTATAAAATTTGTCAGGATTGACGCTGTTTACGGCCTTTTGGATTGCATTTGGAGTCGTTATAGCGGAAGCATACTCCTTGTATTTAGTTTGCAGCGCGACAGTCAGGAGTTTTCCCCCTTCCAATTGTAAACGAAACATCAAGTCCGGCCCGAAATTGGTCTGAGGAAACAAGAATGGTGCATTTATACGGAAGTTTAACCAATCAATATCATTTTTGGGATTTCTTGAAGTATAACCAAGGATCTTTGACGGCGATGACATGTGCTGGTCCACAAATCCACCTCGGTTCTTGCGCATTATTAGCGGAGACACAGTAGGAGCAACCATGAACATCTCATTAGCATTGATCCAGCAAGACACCAGTCTAGCTTTCTCATTAGCTAGCTTTCTGTTTGCTTGAATTTTCGCAAAGTCAAAGACAGCCGACAAGGGAGTAAATTCCTTGAACACATGTGCCAGGCACATTGCAGTATAGCGTTCTAATCCATTGCTATTTGTAGCATTCTCGGAGTAAATTCCTTGAACACATGTGCCAGGCACATTGCAGTATAGCGTTCTAATCCATTGCTATTTGTAGCATTCTCGTGAATACGCTGGACGAAATATTGGTGCTTTGACTTGGCTTCAGAAGTGATCCAGTGATCAGCCGCAAGATATGCAAGAGGCTCATCAAAAGTAGCCTTCCCTCGAGCAGCACTAGGATATCGAGCAAAGCCACATTCCACGAGACCAAGCCATCGCCACTAGATTCGAAGTCAGTTCGTCCGGAGATTAGTCGGTAATACACCAGCTTTTGAACCGACTGATGTAGAATGTTGCTGAAGTTCATCGCTGTTCAGTAAAGCTTGGGCTTAGTTCAAGCGCGAAACACAGATAATTATTTACCTCGGGTGAGATCGAAAGGCTGTAGAGCGCTAGTTGATTGCTCATTCAGTGAATCTTTAGGCTCCTCGGGCTGCTCGTTTATTGATTTTTCAAAGTTCTCCCAGAACTCCGCATCCGCCGGGACAAAGTTTGCAACGGCCTTAATGTACTTTGTAAGGACCTGATGAGGGCATTGAAAATCGTTCTCAATCAAGCATGTTACGTATGCTGTTATGAACCGAGGCCTAGTCGGATATCATTTCTTGCATCACTTCTGCTTACTCAGCCAAATGATCACTCACCGTCCATACAGCCAATATTTAGCACGTTCAATGAGTTCTTTTCCACTTTCAGAATCTAAAAGCCATGACGGGAGGTAATATCGTAAGAACCCCTCAATTTGGCCTGCGTCCTCTACAAACGAGCCAGTATCAGTCACTGCCTCGTTTAGCACGTTTGCATGCTTTGAAACAGTGGAGGAAAGTGCATCATTGATATATCCAAGAGTCAAAGACGTTCCTGTAATGACGTGTTGCAAACCAAGATCGCTCCAAACTTTAAGCATTGCACGCAACGTAGGTCGCTTCTTGTCTCCCCCTGAGCTGATAAAAGCACCTCGGTATGAATTTGCCGCAACCTGCGCTTCATCAAGGACGCAGTATATGTGACTAGTAGGGCCTAGAAAGTTCTTGCAGATATTAAAAAGTCTCACATAATCAGGAGTGAGTGTAGAGTGCTTCTTCGTATGACAGAGAAGTGTCGTTAGTTCCGATAATACGTCACGATGTCCAGTTTGCTCCAGGAGGCGGGTATCAAGTTGAACGAGCATCCAGAGTTTCTTGAGAAAGGGGATTTGGCTGCCAGTGGGTACTCCAAACCGAACCTCGAAAGCAGCTAAAAGGCATAGGAACACTAGAAAACGAGCGGTTAAGATGGCAGTGAAGCATCTTTCTGCATGTTTTTCATTCTTTTCGAATTCAAGAGAGGATGACGGATGCTCTTCAAGTCCACAGGTCTTCAGATGTCCCAAAAGGGGTTGAAGCACGGTTTCAATGTCTGCAGAACCGCACTGACTGGCTTGCCGTGAGCAAGTCAGGTAGAAGCCCCATTCCTCACAAAGACCTTGGAGAATGAGTCGTGTCTTGCCTGCTCCAGACGTGTTGAACAAAACGCTGTATGGTATATAAGTAATATTTCAAGGAAGCGAAATGAACCATCTCACGAATGTTTGATATCAAAATCACCGGGTCCAGCTGGGAAGATGGAGCGAAGAATTTTTGCTCGCGATGGCCGGGATTGCGATGCACGCACAGGTAAAGCAAGGTCAAAGGCATTAGGATCCCCTAGTCCATGTAGGAGGAGAGATGGCTTGTGATTCAAAGTTGGAATCTGAAGTCGAGTGAGATGTTGTTGGACCCAAGCGACGGTCGTCTCTGGGATCCAGGGAACCAAGACCTTTACGTCCCCATTGGGGTCATCAATTAATTGACCAAGACGGAGCAATGTGTTCTCAATTAATTCCTTAAATCGCCTAGCACGCTGATCAGGTCTATGATCAATCATTTCGGAGCCGTAGCTCAGTAATAAATCTGGTGGACCTGCGATTTATTGTTTAAGCCCTTCAGATCAGGAAGAAGTCTTGCAAATTAAAAGGCTAAAATCTGACCTGCTTCGAGATAAGCCTGAATACGATCGATATGAAATTGGAGAAAAATTTGTAGTGGCATTATTGTGAAAGGCTGCTTGAAGGAGTAGTTTTGTCACCACGGAGCTCAGAGTCTTGATATAGAAGTGGGGGTAGTAAGTCCTGATATTGCAAAAGATAGTCGATCAAAATCAAAATGTATGTATTTAAATGTAGGAATAATTACGGATTATTCCATAAGCGAGTTATGAGTCAACGGAGAGATTTTAGACATAGAGGATCCACAGTAGGCTAGACGTGACCACAAGTGGACGCAACGCGAAATTGCTGATTCGGGGAAGTGTGGATGGCGTTGCTCATGGTTGATTCGAGTAAAGACTAGTTCACCGAAATACCCTTTGTCATTGTCCCCTTTCGCTCATTCATGCTTCAAGTTATATATCTACGAGCAGCGGCATCGACGACCTCATCGTCTCGCACTGCGCCCGCAGGTAAGCCCTGCTTTACGATTTCGTCAGATCAGTTCACTCCGAATTTTAGATGTGTAAATCAGCGATTTGATCCACTGCTTGGTCTTCTTGACTCCCAGAGCGATAAGTAGGTCGAAGCACATCTCGTCTCGTGACCCCTCCCTAGTTGTTCGGCGTAAAGGCGACTACCGGAGGTGAGGAGCGTTTTCGGAGGCCTCTGCGTGCCAAGAAGTCCTCCGATCGTCACGTCACCCCTCTCCCCTTTCTTCGGCCAGATGCCGTTCTCGGCACGTTGCCACGGTCTGGCGGTTTCCGTGTCGCGAACAGTAGGGCTTATGGTCTCAGACATTCTGGGTAGCCTTCTCAGTTGTCGTTCTCCTTCTCCTCCGGCTGCCCAGGTGAGCGCACAGTTCGCTCTCTCACGTAGATCTTGTCTCACCGCGAGTACTGTTGACATTACAGTTCTCGCACATCACTTTATTGTATTTTATTTTTCTTTTACTTATTTTTCTCGTCATCGGTGAGACATTATTCATGGCCCCATGGTGAGCACTGCTCACCCCTCACTTAGCTATTTCGGTGAATAGAACTTTTATTTCTATCTTCACCGGAATATCTAAAAGTAAGCACGCAATGGGAAGGTCGCGGCGGCCCCCCGCTCACAGCTTTTATTTCTAGTCGCTTTAGTCTATTCTAGTCCCCCTTTTAATCGAATATCATCTCACTTTGCTTCGACATCATATCTTGTCTATGCTCTTGGATAATGTTGCGAATTGCAATTGCGAGACGTGCGATCGTCACGCTTCCCAAACGTCCGATAGTCATTTTATTGAAGAGTGTACATTGGAGGCAGTTAGAGCTAAATCGGACGCTGGACAAAAGCTCGTCGACGACACTGTCGATGGGCTGTGTTCGCTTGCAGATCTGGTTCAATCACTTCGTGCTTCTGGTTTTAGACCTGACGAAGCTGAAGATTTTGTTGGGGCAGCGTGTCACAGAATCGAAGTGCGACAAGCTAAAACGAAGGCTAGACCTAATCCTTCCCGTCCTGATACTCCAGCCACCATCATTATGCCAACCGAGAACTCTTCTGGATATGACCGTAGTGCGACTATGTCTGACCCTAGAACTATTTGTCCTCCAAGCCAGGAAGTCGATCAGCCTTCAGGATCTGCTCATGCTCAGGCTGTTGAGTCCGCGGTGATAGGACCCCATACATGATCAGCGCATCAACGGCAGGCTACGGCAACACGGCACAGGCTCAGGATACCTTAGCACGTGCTAATTAACCAATTTTGGCAATATTTGATGGCCGCGCATGGCAAGAAGCAGATCCGATCAATGATAGCGCCGACGGCAAAAAGAATGACAACTGACAGATGGCATCAGTCACTGACGACAGCGCTTAGCGAGAAGCCTGATGATCTATCAAAAACTGACGGACAGCTTGGCGTTTGACCTTGGCGTCTGACATCGCTTAGCGCCTCGATTTGGCGCCTGACATCGCTAAGCATTTTGGACAGACAGAAGGGTGATGGATTGATGGTTTAGCTTTGCGATCTGCCGCCTGGTGTTGCTAAGGGTCTTGAATGGACGGTAGGGATCTGAAACCGTTGGAGCTACCCCTATGAAATTTTCCAGTTTACCGCACTTTGGCAATGGTTGGTTACTGGCGACGGTGAACTCCTTGTAGTATATAAAGTACTTACCAACTTGTACATACCCATCGAACAATAGACCAGAGTTTACTACTCCCCTTACTTCAGTCTCCCTTACGCTCGAGATTTCATTTACGGTTGGCAACGTTGCGCTCGTCGGCAGTTGCAGACTATCGCTAGCTTTTGACCTATTTGCACCTTGCAGCTACGGCAGGCATTTACAACGCTTAGACTTTGCTAAGCTTACCGCGCTCTTGCCACTCACGTTGCCGTGTTCACTTACCGCTCCCTTCATAGGCGCTTTACCTTAGCGCGTTACGATTGCCGACCCCCTTACCGACTTTTCCTCATTTTCATAGGCGTGTTCTCTGGGACCTGCCCGGGACTCCTCACAACACTTACAGCATGCCCAACGCAAGCAATTGGTACAGTAACACTATAACTATATTTGTTACTGACCAAACTTTGGGCGTCATCAGCGGCTTGGGCTGCTTTGCTCAAACAAGTGGTTCCACCAACAGAGGCGACGAAACTCGACTCAGCTTTACAAGTAGTTCGCGATCTCAACCAGACTGATGCCACAAAAGATTTGCCAGACACCTCTGCTATTTCGCCATCTCTTTTGGCAATCGCTCCCCATCTTGCTTTCTTTCATGAAGAAGTCTCATTTGATCCTCACTTGGCAAAAACTTGGGAGTTGCGCCAGGAGTATGGCAAGGAACGAGTCATCGAATCTCTTGTTAATCTTGCACAGCTCAAGAGACTCCGAGATCCCATTTCGAGGTCTATTTGGAAACTTATTATTCTGGATCACTATGTGGATTTTGAAAAACTATACGCAACCCTTGACAAGGGCTATGACCACAACGATGAGCCCAAAGATTTCGCAGGAGGTTTTTTCCTTGTTCGAAGAGATCACACCACAGCGCGTCGTCCGATCTCTTCTGAATCTGATTGGTCTTGGGCATTCAATGCTTGGATGGCGGCTGTACTTGCCTTCTATCCCCATCGTGAAGCTGAACTCGCTTCCTATTGATACGGAATCATTGATTTCTTCAGATCCATGCCTGGTGCAGCGCCTATTGCAATTCATTTTAATTCCGAAGCGCGTGGTAGATATGCACGCAATCCATTTAGGCTGGATGATCAAAAAGAGTTTAGGATTCCCTTCCTTTCTCAACTTCTTAGTGCCTCAGCAGCTGCAGTCTCACCTTTGGCGGGTATCAAGTGCACTTCGAACCTACGTTTCGTTCCTAACAAGAAGCGTGCTACAACCATCTGCCAGAATTGGAACTTGGGTTACTGCAACGTGGATCCGTGTTCGAACAATCGCAAGCACGGCATTTGTAGCGAGTGTGGCGGTAAACATCGTGCCAGAGACCATGACGAATGCATTGCTAAGCTTAGAGCCTGTCGCCAGGCCAATAGGTCTTCAGGTGGATCCAAAGCGTAGCCAGGTCGACGCTCAGGACAGAAGACCGAGGCAACTGTCCACGGGCTCCAAAAGGTCTGTTTCCGATTCTGCCACAGACCAGCCTCGTTTTCGTAGGGGATTTTTGTGGGATAGTTCGTCTTCAATCTCTCCCATGGCACCCTCTGCTCATGAAACGGAAGTGTCGCCTCCTTTGCCATCTCCTCCGGCC
This sequence comes from Macrolepiota albuminosa, assembly GCA_027475525.1. NCBI lineage: Eukaryota > Fungi > Basidiomycota > Agaricomycetes > Agaricales > Agaricaceae > Macrolepiota > Macrolepiota albuminosa. The sequence continues at coordinate 275,802 of JAMWFC010000132.1, forward strand.
CATTTATTATCTGATTCGAAAATTCAAAATACGCTCGCATCCATGAAAGACTTTATTCGTGTTGAGACTCCTTTCAATGTAGACAAATTCGAAGCCATGCTTTGGGATCACCCCAATCAGCCCTTCGTAGCGTCAGTTATGAGGGGTTTGAGGGAAGGTTTTTGGCCTTTAGACGACAGGGATTGGAATAATCGGAGCAGTGATCTCATTGATAATTACGCTTCTGAAGACATTGACATCGACGCAATCAGGTCTTTCCAACTTAAAGAAATTGAAGCGAGAAGATGGTCTGAACCGCTCCAAATCGACGATCTCCTTCCAGGAATGAAGTCCTCACCTCTCTTTGTAGTCTGGCAAAAAGGAAAGGCCAGAGTGGTAACGGACCACTCTGCATCCAGTTTAAATGATGGTATTCCGAAGGCTGACGCTAAGGTTAAGTACGACGATATGAGAACGTTTGGGCAAGCTCTCTATAATGCTAAGCGTCGCCATCCTTCGACCTCTTTGGTCACTTGGAAATCGGATGTTTCGAGTGCATTCTTAAATCTGCCGGCTCACCCTCTATGGCAACTTCGTCAGGTTGTTAAGTTCGACGACTCATGGCGCATCGTCCACCGTCTGGTTTTCGGGAACAGAGCTTCACCTCGTTGCTGGTGTGCTCTAGCTGGCCTTATGTGCTGGCTCGGTATAGTTAAACTCGATATTCCTGATCTTCACGATTTTATGGACGACTTTTTTGCCTGGGATCAAGCTCATGACTTGGTTCAGTACAAAGGTCGTCTCAGACCAAGGCATCAAGCGCAGCTTCTCATCTTGTGGACACCATTGGTTGCCCATGGGAAGAGAAAAAACAGGAGTTCGGCGAATGTCTGAAGATTATAGGGTTTTGGGTGGACGTTAACCAAGGTACCATCTCCCTAACTAAAGATTCCGTTGACGATATAGTCATGAAAATTGATGAATTCATCAAAACCAAAAATCGACGTCCTCCTCTTCGAGCCTGGATGCGTCTAGCGGGCCACCTCAATTGGCTTCTTAATGTTCTACCGTGGGGTCGTCCCGCCTTGTCTTCTCTCATTCGTGTGACCCACGTGTACTACATTTTCCCATATATTTGTTTAACTGCAGAGGGCTTTGAAATTCCCACACGAAAGTGCTCTCGGCGATCATTACGACTTCGGCCACAGACTATTTGCTTAACCAGTTGTCTCGACACGACGATTTCTATCTATATGTATATGTACAATGACTTACGACAGTCAATGTTCTCCCGCTTTTTTGACCAGTGAATTTAGCTGCATGATCATACCTTTGCGGTTGTTCGTCGCAGAGGACCCCACAGCATCAGGGCATCGGAGCGAATATTCTTTTACTGCCATCAGATATCTGAAAAAGTCAAAGTCGTCGACGTTAAAAACACGACCCTTTTGAGGGATCGTCATCAACATGATGAAAGTTCAAAAGTTTGGACTAGTCCCATTGCAAATCGAATGTTGAGTAATTTGACTCTCATTCTGCTATTGCAAGGAACCGGATGATTGTAGGATATATACGTGATGAAGAATACACGGAAAAAATTATCATTGCTTGGCAACTCTTTGGCTTTTCTTTGTCTGTTTCGATGGCCTCACGCTTCTGTTTGCTACATGTTTTGCCTCATATTCCAGAACATTCTTTCACGGTGAGGCGTCCGTTAAAGCATCTAGTACTTTCCGTTCATCCATTGACTCGAGAGGGGAAAATGCGTTGTCGCAGTATTCGGATGCCCTTTTATCATGCATGCTTAATACCAGCGTTTTCAAAAGGCCTTCGCGAAGTATTGACTCTGTAACGGCTTTGAATGTTGCAGTGTTGAGCACGGCCACAGGAGGTCCCTTGATCTTCTCTGTGTGTAAAAGGGGTTCCGAAGGAAAGGTTGCCACTACACGCAACAGCGAAATTTGACCAGGGGAGCTATTTGGAAGGGCCTTGAAAGCGTTCAAAAGACTTTCACGCAACTCAGTTCCACTCTGTAAAGTTACTGCCCGTTAAATCAGGCTGAAATCGAAGAAATGAAACGCACATCATCATTAAGGAGCAATTCCTCTACGGAGAGCTGTTCAAATTCCGAATAAAGTTCGTCCGCATTGAGTGGGGTTGTCGAACCTTGGCCTGCAATGCGCAGAAGGACCCAGATGTAATCCTTGCGGTGCCGTAGCACAAAAATCAGGTCTGCTTTACAAGCAGGGGGACAAAGGCAAAAGGCTCCATGGCGCTTGTGTTGCGACCATGCAACGACGTCGTTGAGAGTAGATGCAGCATAACCAAGTGGAGGAGCTTCAGGCAAAAGGGCGGATGCAGTAACAACCATTTCCTTGACGATACCATGGTCATCCTTTTTCAGCATGACAAGCCGAGTGGAAACCTTTCGGTCCATCACCAACCACGCAGGTGCAGACGGAACAGTGAAAATGTGAGATAAGGAACGTTCTCTTTCATCCTTGAAGATATATGCGAGATACAGGGCAATGTAGCTTGCGGATGCATACTTGTCACCATTAGGCCACTGACGTTGAAAGTACGAGCAAAAATCCTTGAACGAAGTCAATGACCGTGGCTCTTCTCTATAAGATGACGCTTCGGACAGCCAGACGGCAGCAGCGATAGTTGGTCCAGGTTGATCCATTGATATCTCCGACATGTCCTTGTCCTTGAATTCACCAACACCGGAGCTTACAATATCAACTTTGCTGATGTCGAAGCATGGTGGGTGCTTTCCCGTGATTATGTAGGTCATGATAACCTCGTGTGCGGTCGACCGTACAAGAGGATAACCTGGTCAGAGGTCAAGACAAATGTAAGTACACTATTCGATATAATTCAATGAAAACGGGTCCTTGCCCTCAACAAGCGCTCCGATGTTGCTGAAAAAAGGGCGAGTTGTGCATTGCCCCTCTTCAGCGAACTCAGATGGAACGAACCCGGTGAGACCTTCAATCCACCGGTCAAGGACGCCATGCGGATGTCTCAACTTGTCCTGTAGCAACATTACGATATAGGAAGTAGTCAAACGATGTCTGAGGATATGTGTTATGAATAAATGATATAGCAAGGAGAGACTTGCCTCGGCCTGCACCAGTGCCAAATTCGTTCAAGCAGAGCTTGGCCTCGTGCTGACTCCGCAAACGAGGGTGGCAGAAAAGGAAGGATGTACTTCTTTTGAGTTTCTGGGTCATTGAAACCACCCGTGTCTGAAGTCCATTTCCACGAAGACCATTCCTGAGATGTACTGGGAAAGCATTCACGGGGAATATTAGTACCCGCAACAACAAATGTGATGGGAACTTCAAGTGAGGCAAGTCGGACCCTCCAGGTGCGGATAATTTCCTCTAGCGCTGGATAAGGCCCGGTGTCGCCATGCTCTGAATACCAAACTCCTTGTATCACCACATTTGCCTCATCGATGGCGATAAATAGCCCGTCTGTGATCACAGATTCAGGTAATAATCCTTTGATATCGGTTAGAACAAGATCCAGCTGCTTGTCTATGAAAGCGAGTGACTCCCATTCGAACGCGCGTAAGAGTTGCTCATGAGGATCTTTTATGTCTAAGAGTGGGCTATGCAATTGAGCTAGAAGCCACCGACGTCTGTGAATCCTGTCCTCCGTACTGACTTGTTTATGAGCTGCGGTTAAAAAGGTTCTGAATATATATAGATGTGCAAGGAGGACCGCTGAAAATCGGCGAAAGACGACCTCTCGATTCTCAGCTAACAGGGTCTCAAAGCCTAGGGAGGAAGTCCGAGGAAGGAACTTCACAAGTTTCTCCTCATGATAAATACGACGACCACTTAGTGTTAACTGAAGTGCACGAGCCTCTCCTGCATCAGTATGAGCTGTGATGTAGAGTCCCCAGTGTTGACAAAGACCCTCAAACAACAATCGTGTCTTTCCAGTCGCTGATGCGTTGACCAAAAAACTACAGGGATAGACTCAGTTGTCGTCATGCTTCAGAGGTTTAAACATTACGAACGTGTTCTGCCCCACACGAAATAGCTTTTCAACGCGTTCGTTCAGATGTGGATTATTTTCAAAACTACCTGTCTCATAGAAAAGCATCGAAGGTAACCTTTCCTCCTCAAGAAGAGATTTCAGATCAAATTTCTTGGTGTCAGACATGCTGTCCGAAAAACTTTGATCGAGTGTCCACAGCGGTGTGTCTCCCTTCCCGCTAACCAGGTCAAGCATTTTGGGGGCAATTCGATCGAGTATGAAAGGAATTTCCTCGGGCTGGGACAACAGAGGGTCGATTTGTGAGGGTCGAGCGAGTTCTATGATAGTAATGAGTGATTTGATGCTATGTACGAAAGGGCTCGCCATACCAGCACATCTTTGCCAGATCTCGTTCAGCTTTCCTGGCGTTCTCACATTTTGTATACTCTGAAAAAAGTCCGAGTTTCTATGCAACAAGCACGCGAACGATTCAGGCGAGCGGAGGCCGAGTTCTGGATCGTCCTTGATTGAAGCAGGACATGAGCGGAAAAGGAACTTCGCAGCAGTGTCGTAGTTATGAAGCTCTGGGATTGATTCTATGTTGTCGTCCGCCGACATATCCTGGGAATACCACATCAATATACCGACTTCCCGAGTCAAAACGAGCGAAGGAAGTAGTTTGCCGCTTGTCACACAGCGTGACCCAGAGCTTGCTGTTAACCATCCACGAGCACGTTTCTGACAACGCAGGCAGCAGTTCCGGTTTCGCACATTTCAACTTCGCGGTTTCCTTGTTCATGGCCGCCGGACGTTCTCGAAGAAGAGAAGCTGGATCTTTGTCTCGACAACCATCTCCTGATTGCCCGACTTCTTCCCTCCTATCATATAGGAGTATTCTCAGGGAGTGGAACGAACCGAGCCTGGAAATGTGGAGAGCAAATGTCATGTAACCAAGCCGGCAGTGTGAATGGTCTAGACGACGACGGTACCGTTGGTAGCGGGATTGAAGGAGTATCAATTGGCGCTAGCCGCCGTGGGCACGTCTTGAGTTGCAGCTACCTTCACCACGCTACCGGACAATGACCCTTAGGTCTTCCGGGCTTCTGCTACTGCTGAACAGTGGGAAGCGTTCAAGGTGCTTTGGGAGAATCGCTCTCCATACAAACTGGACTCTGGTTTACGAGCAGCCATGCCTAGGCTGGAGCTGGCATTACAAGACAGCACTTGGCAGCGGAGGCATAGGACTGGAGCGTAGGCAGGTGCTCCAACCGTCATTGTTCTTGGAGGAAGAGGTTTTGCAAGCCAGGGACTATTTTGTTGGTGGTACCTGCCACCTGCCTTGCCCCGTCTCCCTTCGATCCACCAGCCAAACGTTCAAGGCCGAGCTCGAGAGTAAGTCGCTGAGCCAAAGGTCCTCTTCAGAATCTCCCTTCTCTGGGCCAAGTGAATGCTTATATGTTCGGATCTGCCCTGGTCCTCCTCTTGGATAATTGAACTGTTCAGCTGCCGACAATGCATTTTCGCCAAGTCGTCACCCTCAGTGTAACGTAATACAAGACGGAAAGTAACATCGCGAAAGAATGTTCTGGAACATGAAGGTCGTTTTACCGCTTCTCTGGAGATGGCCTCTAGTATGGTTATCTCCTCCACAACATGCACCAAACAGGAGCGTAACGCCATCGAAGCAGACTAAGAAAAGCCACCGGTCAAGAGTTGGCAGGTAATGAGCAATTTTTTCCATCATGTATATATCCTACAATCATCCGATTTCCTGCCAGTCAAATTACTTAGTTTGCGTTGATACATTCGATTAACAACGGGACTAGTCCAAACTGTTGAACGACCTCTGCCTCCTCAAGGACTTTGTCTTGAGGGCCCGAAAGTTTATCATGCTGACGATGATCCTCGAAACGTCATTTCGATAGCTTTGACTATTGCAGATGACAGTAAAAGAATATTCGTGCCCCTGATGCTGTGAGGTAATTTAAGACTAACACCCCGCGAACGTATGGTCATGCAGCTAAATTCACCTGTCAAACAAAGTACAAGCGGGAGAGCATGAATGTCGTAAGTCGTGGTACATATAGATAGAAATTGTCGTATCGAGACAACTGGTTAAACAAAGATTATAAAGTCAGAAAACCAGACAAGATATAAGTACACATTAGATCTGGAGCTGGGGCGAGGGAATATCCACAGAGGGTATACATATGGCTACAGCGTGATCAGACTGAAGCAATACTGGTCAAGATACCTGCGCGGCTAGCAGAGCCAATGCCACTTTCGTCTGTTTCACTATGAAGCATAGCACCGACGTCTGAACCCGATGCCTGGTTAGCGAGCTTGCCAACGACATCACTCTGCAACTGCATGGGGACGAATATGACCTTGCTTCCAGATGTCTTGGCCATTGTTTGCACTGATCAAAAATTTAGAATTCTCACTGCCCGACAACATATGAATTGGTAACTTACAAGCCTCGAGCTGCCGGATCTGCATAGCCGCAGGAGAGGCTAAGATGTCAGCGGCCTGGCGCATAAGCCTGGCAGCATCGACCTCTGCACGTGCAGCAATGACCTTAGACTCTCCGATCCTCTTCTGCTGTGCAGCGGAGGAAAGCGAAGCAGCGATTTCGGCACTGAAAATAATATCCTTAATCAAGATCCCCTCAATTGCCACACCCCATTTGTCAGCAACGTCACCGACGATCTCAGCAATCTCATACGCAATCGCCTCGCGTTCGGTGACAACACTCTGGACGGCGCGGGCACCTACGACGTGGCGCAGTGTCGTCTGCGCGCGCTCAACAAGAGCCTGGCGCAAGTCACTGATGCCGAACGCTGCCCGGTATGGGTTCGTAATCTGGAAATAGATGACCGAGTCACTGTCATGAGTACAATAAGCTATAAATAAGCTATGACATTCATCGCAATACACACATTTCGACGTTCACATTATCACGAGTGCTGGTGGGTGAGTATTCAGTCTGTCTGTCAGCAGATACCATGGGAGAAATGCGACAAACATGACAGTCTGACGGCCGATAGGACTGATCTGGATTTTAACATCCACGACACGCAGCTGTTCGGTGCACACGTTGACATAAGTGAGGCCAGGATCTACGGATTTGTAGAATTGGCCAAAACGGGAAACCAGACCAACGGAACCTGGTGTGAGTTCGTCAGTCCATGAAGTACGGAAGTTGAACGCGGGGTTGGCAAACCTTGTTGGACGTTACGGAAGGGATTGGGGAAGGGACAGCAGGGAATGGCGCCAACAAATCCTGTACATATACCCAATGCTTGCAACATAGATCCATAAATTCCATGGGTGACCTAAGATTCGTAATAAATCAGTCTATTAAGACGCAGAGAAGGCTTAAACATACGCACATCTCCAATACCATGGTCTTGGGCATAAGAGGGCTAAGAGTCACATATAGGGACGAACCGCATGGGAACTACATGATTCTCACCTGCATCTCACTTCGCTTCAAAGGCTGGACAGTTACTATCCCTCCTCCGCCGGTCCTGCGCGGACCAACTGGAACTGGAGCATCATCCGTCACTGCAGACGAGCTATAAGACATGCACTATGGTGTGTTTGAGGACATACCATGACTAGCATGATGGTCAACGACATTGCCATCACCGTCATCAGACAAAGCACGGGCTTTGGACTCGGCGCCACTCTGGGACATTGTGGAAGGATTATGGGCTGGATCGGAGGCGATTGAACCTTTATAAGACGTTTAGATTGCACAGCACTGAAGCTCTTGGAAGAAGACAGGGACGAAATGTTTGTGGCGAGACAGTAATGCCAGTGGTAGCTGGATCGGCACTAGTTCAAGCTCCGCGGCGTTCTTTCTTAGTGGTTTTCACATCACCAACAGCACAGCCCTTCCATGAATGTAATTCGACACCCTTCCCTGATAGGTGTGTCATCTCCACCTCCTATAAAAAGCAAACCCCATCCGGCGTCGGTGAATTGTGTTGAGCGACTGTGAGATAACTTGAGGTAATTAGACGCTCGACAGTGCCAGATCTTGCAACACCTTCTGCGCTGATAGAGATGACACCAAGTACGGCATTTGGCCCGATTCATACGTTCGCGGCTACATTTGTCTCGGGCGCTAGTGCAAAAGAGGAGGCTGGAAATGTTTGACAGCAACACATTTGAAAACGATATTCAAAACAACGGTGGCCATAGTCATCGTCAAATCGTTGCCGCGTAAGCGCCGAATTGTCCGAAAATATCCCATTCCTGTGAACGCACGAACTCCTCAGAATTACAACGTACGTGACTCACATGACCTATGGCCTGTCGCGGTTTTCCATCTCGATGACGACATTGACATACAGTAATGGTAGCTGGGACTACGTGCGGCTGCCGGCTAGTCCCAGTGAGAAATAAGGCAGGACGGTAACCGGATCTGTTCACCATTTCCTTTTTCATATACTCAATACATGTTTTACTTATTGCTTGCACCTGAGACATTGTCCCTTTCTTTCGTCCAAATAACTTTCTTGATATAATGGCGCCTCATCTCGTCAACGCCGGAGTGCCCGGTCCTCTTACGGATGACTTTGACTTCATGGGCCGAATTGGCATCCCAGTCGCTATTGAGGGCAACGACCTTTCCCTTAGAACTCGGATTGCTCAAAATAGAGAAATTGAGGATTACAACGATGCCAGTATTGTCCAGACCGTTAGAACGCGCGACACGCCTGCGCCTCGTCCCGATGACATGGATATTGGGCCAAAACTCAAAGTGCCCTTCCTGTATTCCGAAGAAGAAGTGGTGGCTTTGGCCAGGAGCCCAGAGTATTGCCAAATTGTTGGGCCCTTGCACCCTTCGCTTATGGCTGAGATTGTCGCCATCCGAGCTAATACAAAGGACTCTCAGATGGAGATGATGCGCCAGTCCAAAGGAATTGAGCGGGACGAAGATAATCAAGTCAGGAGGAAATGGCTCAATACTGTGAGCATGACGAATGCTAGAGATAGCGCTTTGGGCCAGAATGTCTGCGCTTCCATTCCTACCATCTATCTGGTCAATATAGCTAACCGCATGATGCCGCCTTTGAATTTCTTTACCAATCAAAACATCGACTTGGTTAATACTAGCTGTCCCTCGGTCGTTACCAGAACTTGTTGTCCCTATGCTGTTGATGACGCTCCCACCGAAAAGGTGCTGGTTCTAGACTTGCCAAAGATGATCCTAGTTTGGGGAAATGATGATGGACCCTCTGCTCTGACACCTTTTCTTTGGCTCGAGGCCTCTAAAAATCTGCTCCGAGCCCTCAAACAGATTTCGCATCCTCCTTCTGAACCCTATCCTGCATCTGGACCCCCTTCTCCATCTGCAACAAACTACGCTATTGAGTTTGAGAAGCACCGTAACTTCTTCAAGCAGCTCAAGGACTTTGAAAGGGGGTTCGCCATCTGGTATAGTTTTGAGAGGGAAGCCCGCCATGACATGCTGCTGCGAGATGTAGTTTTCTCCTGGAGTAGGTATGCTTCACGAGTAGACAACATAATTGAGTCACATAGGGCGGCTGCTCAAACACTGAGCAACTTAAGTCAATTATCCTCGTCTACTCCTTCCCCTTCGAAGGTCCCACGCTTCTCCCAGAATTCAGATGTTGGAAGCTCACATTCGAGCAAATCCTTTCGGGACAGCATACCTGCATGCCTGGCATGCGGAAAACCCCACCGATTCTCTGACCATCCAAGTGACTCGACCACCTTTGAGGATGGGAAGCCTCTCTTCACTCGATTCGATGGACGGCAACTTGTCACAACAAAGCCTTGGAAAGGAATGCAGTCAAAACGTGTATGCATATACTGGAATCTCAACCGCAACTGCGACAATCGCCACCGGGCAGAACAGATCCATGCCTGTAGCCTCTGTGGTGGAAACCATGCTGCCCTCTCCCGAGATCCCTCCTGCATCCGAATTACAGATGGAAAATTCCGCCTTTAATCCATCGAATCCTCTTTCACACAAACCTCTACATTATAAGAGTTTTTACGATGTTGTTCATTTCCGTCCACGCTTATCCTCCTACTCTATTCTGGACGACTCCATTTTTTCCCTTAATGTTCACCCTTACAATACCGATGCCTTTGATGATCTACTCAAAAAACACAATCTAGTCTCAAGCTATCCTTTCCTAGTGCGTAATTTGAAACACGGCTTCCCTCTCGGACCTCTCCCAGTTCTCAATTCATCTGTCGTTATGAAAAACCACCCTTCTGTTTCTAAATTTCCTGAGGTGGTCAAGGAATATTTAGAAACTGAACTTGAATGTGGCAGAATGTCTGGGCCTTATCCCTTATCTGTTATTGAACGTATCCTCCGAGGTCCTGTGTTTGTATCTCCATTTATTGTTGCCGAACAAGATCAAGGCCCTAACAAACCTCCAAAATTTCATGTTTGCCGCAATCTTTCTAAAAATGACCCTATCTCAGGTGCATCTTCCGTGAACAGCTTAATACCAAAGGAAGACTTTCCAACCCGCTTTGACATGGCATTCAAGGTTGCTGAACAGGTAAGCATTTCAACTTTTGTTCACTTTATATTACATATCCTATTAAATCGTGTTCTCCATTTTGCATGTCCTGGAAATTCCATTTCCCATATTCTATATCCCATTGGATCTTATGTATCCAATCATATCTCGTTTCTCATTCCGCACTTCCAATCATATCCCATTTCCCATATCTTATATATCCAATCATATCTCATTTCCCATTGCGCACATTCAATTATATCTCACTTCCCATATCCCATATCCTATTGAATCCACATTCAACTCATTACTATCGATTCCTCTTTCTTACACATTTGTCCAGGTTGCCAAAGTCCCTACTGGTTCTCAAGGCATTGCCTTCGACATAAAATCTTTCCATCGTACTTGTCCTGTTCTTCCTGACCACAAACCTTTCCTTGTGGTTGGATTTGAAAATGGATTTTTCATCGATCATGTTCATCCTTTCGGAGTAACCTCTGCTAGTAGCAACTCTGGCCAGATTGCCAATGCTCTAGTAGACATTTGGCAAGCTGAAGTTTCGTCCTCAGCGGTATTCTTCAAGTTTGAAGACGACATCAATTGTATCAGATTTCCTTCCTCTCATGGTTTATTTCGTGAAGGAAGATTTTCTTATGATTTCAATCGTGACTCTATCATGGACCGTATTTCATGTCTCAATGTTCCATGGCACCCTGATAAAACTGGGAAATCATTCGATTTCTCCTTTACTTTTATAGGTTTTTTATGGAATCTCACCCTCCGACAAGTTTCCCTTCCTGAGCCAAAGCGTCTCAAATATCTAGAGCGTGTCTCTTCCATGTTGGTTAAACACATGTCCTGTCATGCAGCATTTAAGTTGCATGATATTCAATCGCTTCATGGTACCTTAGTCCATGTCTCCTTCGTTGTTCCCGAAGGTTCTTCCCATTTGCCTGTATTTTCAAACTTCATCTGCGGCTACAACTCTAACCCATTTGTTGCCCATCATCTTCCGGATTCCTTCGTTAAAGCTCTTCAATGGTGGAAATCCATACTATCAAACCCTTCCCACTTTCGCCAACTCCATCCTATCAAAGCAATATCTGATCCTCACATCTTTGTTGACGCTTCTACATCTTGGGGCATTGGAATTATCATTGGTGAAAAGTGGCATGCCTTTCCTTTACGACCAGACTGGAAACAGCCTGGTAAAGACATCTGTTGGCTTGAATCCATTGCACTTGAGCTGATGTTTTGTTTCCTTCGACAATTAGGCTTTCGTGACTGTCACCTTCTCATACACTCTGACAACTTGGGTGCCATTGGTGCTCACACCAAAGGTCGAAGTCCCTCTGTTCCCATCAATCTTTGTGTTCGTCGTACATTTTCCATCTTATCAGAGTGTCTTATTCAACCTTCATTCATCTACATTGCCTCTGAAGATAATCCTGCAGATCCAATCTCGCATGGAGAACCTGGATCTCCCTCTGCTTACCTCCACCGGGAATTTGATCTTCCCGATGACTTACATTCCACTCTTATTGTCCATGAATAGCCGACGTACTCATTGTCAGGTAGTCCGTCACACTACCTTGCATTCTCCTGCCCCACGCACAGGAGAATTGCTAAACTCCTCTTCTACTACCTCTCTTTCCCGATCTCAAACCCATCCTCGAACACATTGCCAAATTGCTGGCTCTATCATCTCCTCAAACCTCGAAAATACAGCTTACCCAGATCCTGAATCACGCCTCAATGCTACAAAGCACCTTCGTCCCATAAAAGCCCGAAAACCCCTTCCTCAAAATACTTATCACCCTTCTCCTTTCCGGCCTTGGGTGGCAGCTGACAAGCGAATCCTTCTATGGACAACTCCTCATTCCAAGATCTTGGAAGCCGAAATGAATGAGACATTACCAGCTTCCTTGCACACTAAGATTTTCAAGAACCTTCTCGATTCTGTCTCCCAGTCAACTCGAGAGTCATATGGTGCCGGCCTCTTACGTTTTACCCAATTTTGTGATCGCTACCACATTTCCGAATCGCTTCGCATGCCAGCCTCACCTACTCTCTTATCAGCCTTCATGTCAGATTCTGTCGGCACTGTCACAGGGGAATGTATCAGGAATTGGATGAGCGGCCTCCGCCTTTGGCATCAGTTCAACCGAGCAGAATGGTTCGGACATGATTCCTGGTGCCATGCCATCCTCTCCTCTGCTGACCGAGCTGGCGAGATTCTGAAGAAACCTCCCCGGCACCCAATAACCAAAAACCATCTCTTTGCACTTTCACAGAATATCGATATTCTCTCTCCCAAAGGTGCAGCGATTTGGGCGGCTGCTCTTTCAGCCTTTTGGGGCTGCCGTCGTCTAGGCGAAATTCTTGTCACCACTTACTCAAAATTCTCTACAACGTTGAACGTCACGCGCAACTGTTCGATGTCTTTCTCAATAGTCAACAATCGTCGCGTTATTTCTTTTCACATTCCCTGGTCCAAAACAACTCGTTCAAAAGGAGCAGATTGTATTCTTACTGCAACGAACGATTTTTTCTGCCCTGTTGCTGCCCTTCTTCGTCACCTGTCAATCAATCGGTTCCTTAACGACGACGGCAACACACCACTTTTCGCTTTTCGTGTGCCAAACAACTCAAAAAATTTTCTCATCAAGGACGACTTCTTGCACACTTGCACTGAATCTTTCCAATCCACCAATCTCACAGCCATACACGGTCACAGTTTCCGCATTGGCGGCTCCGTCGAATTGCTATCAATTGGAATAGCACCTGAAATTGTAATGAAGCTTGGTGGATGGTCCTCGTTATGTTTCCTTCTTTATTGGCGTCGTCTCGATCTGATTGTCCCTAATGCTCTCACAAACCTCTGGAATAAAAGCCGTCGTGTTTTCGCGTTGAAACATAACATTTCTCCAGATATACTTGACTCTACATTTCCTTTCCCTTCGTAATTAGCCCTCATGTTTTGTTCCCTCATAGCTCTTGAATGACATATTTTGTTCCCTCATAGCTCTTGGGGGACGGCCGCGCCGGATGAGCTATGCTCCCTGGGGAAGGCTCGGCTCTTGACCTCCCTCGGTGTACTGAGACTGTTTGCGCTCATTGCCAACATAACTAATTTGATTCCGTTCTTTTCTGTCTTTACGGCAACTCTCAGACGCGCTCTCAGTCTCCCGCCAAACCCAAGTTTATACGTGTGTCATTGTTTAGTTATCGTTGTCCAGTGAACCGATCTTTGAGTCCTGCCTTATTGGTAGCTGGGACTACGTGCGGCTGCCGGCTAGTCCCAGTGAGAAATAAGGCAGGACGGTAACCGGATCTGTTCACCATTTCCTTTTTCATATACTCAATACATGTTTTACTTATTGCTTGCACCTGAGACATTGTCCCTTTCTTTCGTCCAAATAACTTTCTTGACCCACCCACCCATCCCTTCTTTCACACTGGGGAAGGCTCGGCTCTTGACCTAACACAAAAGATCGCAAATGGAACGAGGCACAGCTCGTTTCTATGTAATTCAGTAAACAAAATTGCGACCGCAAAGCAGTGGAATGCCACGTGAAGTCAACGAAATTCTCTTGGTAACGACATGTGTACGACTATGGTGTGTCCATTGGCACCTACAGCGGCAAAATGGAGATAAGCTGTGGTCCTGCCCCCCTTGAGCGAAAGAATTATTATGGAGATGAGTCTACCCGTACTAAGATCCGGCTTGGCCGTTCCAGGGCGCTAGCCTGACGGGCCAACTGACCGAGAAAAACATACACTCACAATTGCAATTTTGCTTGAATTACGACTGTGGTAAACTATTGACAAGCAGTAGATATTGTCACAGCCCATGTGGGAGTAATCTTTATGCAGCATCTCTGGATATTCAAGAGCAAAAGAACGATGTGAGTTGTGTCATAAGGGGAACATCTTGTCAACCTGAGGAAAGTTTATGCAACTTTTCCATTGTAGTTCAAGGTTACAGATCTTCATGTGCTAATTTGTCTCTCTTGAAATTCAGTTGAGATATAAACCTCACAAGATACAGCAAGTGTTATGTCAGGCGAATAAGAAACTTTACTGTGATAGCAATCATGTATACAGACGCATGACGGCGAACGTAGGGGATATTCAAGTCAATTTGTCGTCAGTGGTTATCTGTCGTGAAAGTCCATGTCATGCATGACCGAATTCCGCACAGTTAAACATAAATTCCGGCGTAGAAATAGAACGAATAACCTCTCGATGGGAGGCTTTCGTGTTCCGAGTGATCGTTGAAACCAAGCAATCAATGTTTGGACCAATCTCGGTCCGACTTCAGTCCCCCAGACTGAAGTTGAATCTGTTTACCGCCTCACTCTCCTCCATGGCTTCTGCGAAGTATTGGTTGCTCAAAGCAGAACCTGACTCACGCTTAGTGAAGGGAAAGGACGTCAAGGTGGGCCTGAGCTGCCTCTATATGATCCCTCTCATCCAGGTCTGATACTAAGTAAGCTAGTTCAGCGTGGACGATTTTGAATCTGTAAAAACATCACCTTGGGAGGGTGTACGCAACTATGAGGCCAGGAATCTGATGAAAGAGATGAAAATTGGAGACAAGGTGTGTTTGAACACCCTCCAGTGTTTTCCATTTCGTCAACTATCGCTTCTCACTGATAGGCTCTATTCTACCATTCGAACTGCAAAAATCCAGGTATAAACTTTCTGACCATTAAAGCTCCATGCTCGCCCTTGAACGCTTTTTGTCTTCAGGCATCGCAGCGTTTGCGGAAGTGGGTGCTGTCACTGCGCGCTTTTGGCCTTCTTCTTATTTCATTCTAGGTCTCCAAAGAGGCGTATCCAGACTGTCGGTGTCACCTTTTAAAATCCTACTCTCAATTCTGGCCTGACGATTCGATCTTTTGACGCGCTCAGACACGGCATGGGACGCGTAAATATCCTTAGATCACCATCACTGCCCTCATCTAATTGAATATTGTACTGCCTCATAGATCACACCCGTATTATGACGCGGTATGCCTCGGGATGGTTTACCATGATTACAGAAGATTAATTCAGAGCTAGAAAACGAAAAAGGACGATCCAAAATGGTTCATGGTCGACCTGACGTTTGTATCAAGAGCTACACACTTCATACCACTCGCCCTTCTGCGTTTGCTTAGTAGCAGAGAAAGTTTACCCCCTGAAGTTGAATACATCCGAGAAGATGGATTCAAGGCGTTGAAAGGTCAGAGTTTCATTCTCCACGTCATTGTCTGACTGACGATGAAGTACAGTTATGGACCTTGTCGGAAGGGGCAGACTCAGCGTCCAGCGGGTGGAAGAGAATGCTTGGAGGGCCATCGTTGCACTGGCAGAAAAAGGTGGTTGGGAAGAAATGGATCTGAAAGTGAAGGGGAAACGACCTGCGAAATCGACAGCTGCGGTGACAAAATCTAGACCTGCAAAGAAGTCGAATACACGAAAGGCACAGAGTGATGCGGAAAGCGAGAAGAAAGAGGACAATGATGAAAGTAGTACTGACGAGGCGCCTCAGATGAAGCGCGGAACAAAAAGAAAGGCAGAAGAGGATGAGGATTATTCTGCACGAAGACGTCGAGGCCGAGCAACACAATGATTCGGCTCTGTTGGGATGGTCAGATGTCCATTGCGTATATACTTTCCACAAGTTTGCTATTTCTCATTAGAATTTGGTGCACTTCCTTTTACTTGATTGTGTGTCGCTGTCGAAGGTCCAAATGGCAAACACGTGTTCTTTTGTACGGTGGGTCTTCGCTTCTTTTTATTGTTCGTTTGACGCATTCCATTTCACAATAACGCTGCTCCCAAATATCCGCATCTACAGTATATTTTTGGTCTGCAGACAATAAAAAACTTGTCTCGTTTTCCACGAATGGCATTGGGAAGCCTGGAGTAGTATTGTCAAAGCATCAGGAGTGTATACCTGTTCATTCGAGTGGACCTATATTGTAACAAAAGGCTCGTCCTCGTTGTACTCCAACTAACTACCATCCTTAATGGTTGCTCAGGTTGACTTGGACACCCCCCCGACCTATTCAGAAACCAGTAATCTAGATTCATCGACCTCTCAGATTTTCGAGGCTCATGAAGGCGATGACTCGGATTCTCCTCGTTATTCAGCTGTGTTTGCCCTGCATGGAAGGCCAATCCAAGGTTGCCGCACATCCCGTCCTTTGAAAACCGAACACTCTTTTGGCCTTCAACATGGTGGCACTTCATGGGTCCGGCTGAAATGTATCAGTCGGGCTGCGTCTTCCTCCAAAACACCAACATTTGTCGGCGGTGATAAGATCGCAGGTTCGATATTATTAGATCTCGCCTCTTCAACTTACATCTCTTCCATCACGATCTCAGTAAGTTTGAAAAAGGTGTCTTTAATCACATTTTTCGGTTTTGACATCCCGCTTAGGTAAAAGGTTGCATTGTCACCTCAGGCACGAATGAAGGATTCTACACCTTTTTGGACAAAACGCATACAGTGTGGTCCAAGGCGTATGGTAATCCACGACATGCTTCCTCCACGCAAAACATAAAACACGAAGGGAGCCTGGATCCAGGAGAATATAGCTGGCCTTTCTCCTTGCCGTTCCCTACAACGTTTGACTATTCCGACCTTGGCTCGGCTAGGAAGAAACCTTATTGTACCCCGCAGTCCTTTTCCGAAAGCGACATACCCATCAGTGTTGAATACAGACTCTGCTTGCACATAGGGCGTGGTGCTTTACGCCCAGACAAGAAGTGAGTAATCGTCATCTTAAACCCAGACAAATTTTGTTCTCATTCGCTTCAAGAATCGTAGTGCCCCTTATATATACCCCGAAAATCATTTCAGATCCTCCGTCTGCTCTTAGGCAATTTTCGTATCGCAATGCAAGACCACTGGTGGGTCCTTTAGAAGATCCTGAAGGGTGGACAACTTTGCCGGCTGTAACAATATCGCATAGCCAGCAACATGTACAAGTAGACTGTCAAGTGAGTTTATGCAATGTCTTTATGCAATGTCCCGCTCACCTATATCAAAAGCTATCTTTGGCAAACCCTGTAAGTCTATGAGATACACATAGGCTTTAACTCTTAATTTTGGCTCTCTTTAGATGTGCTATGCTCGAGGCTCCGTGATTCCTTGCTGGCTTACTTTACAAAGCAACAACCCAGCAGCATTGGACGCCTTGGCTGACAGTACAGCAATTAAGATTACTCTTCAGCGACGCGTCAAATACCGCCTGCGGGGTATACAAGGCAAAGCAATAACTCAAACAGCCGTAATTAAACGTGCAGTGTGGCGGCCTTATATCGGAGATCATGCTCCTGGGGAGCCAGACATTCGCACACTGGAAGGTGAAATCCATCTATCAAAGAGTCTCGTCTCTACTTCCAATTTTCCTCCCTTTTCAATCGAAGTGAGTAGGACACTGTTTTTTCTTTCGTCGATATGTTGTTGACCTGCCTTAGTATGTAATCAACTGGTTTGATTTCAAACCGACTGCCTTCCACCCCAAAGAAGGGGTCGAGACGCCTCTCTTAAAGCAAATCATCACGATAGGAACTTTTTCTGCCAACGGCCCACGGACGCGGGAATACTTAATGCGAAAACAGGATGGGCATCCAGCATGATCTACCTGATGTATCTGGTCTACTTACAATACTCAACCTTGTTTTACTTACCAAGGTCCTGCATCATCACATGCTTGAAATTACTATAACTGAGCTGCAAGACTACATTTGGTTACGATGATGGCGCGTGAACGTGTCCCCTGGCAGAAACATAAGGGCACAATACTTAAATACTCAGTGGGAAGATGAACGTTTACGAGGTAAGCGGCCCGGGCGGTGGTTCACGATTTCTCACCAGTACCTTGCCCTTGCGCGCGCTTGCTACCTTTGTCTGATAGATGTCAAAATCTGGCGCTCGTTCTCGACTCCGTCTGTTCCAAACACCTGCGCTTCGTAGATGGTGTCTTTGAACCTTGAGACAGAACCAACTGGCCTTTTGAGGACTCTAACCTCCTGAAAAAAGAACTTTTGGATAACCTCTAGAGTACCTTCAACGGGAATATTGATGCTTCAATCCAGTGTAATTCTGGCTTTGCGGCAATAAAAGGCAACTGATTGGTATCAGATACTATTCCAGATTTCTGTATCGCTCTCGTTCAATTCCGGCACGCAAGATTTACCCTTTGCTCGTTCTGAACCCTCCACTTCAAGGTGCATTTTAGGTGAAAAGTCAGATCATTTGGATAAGACAGAGAAAGGACAATTGTATCTGTATGCTCTGTTTCATTGTCAACATTCATATTCATAGAAGGTACATCCATCCCAATGTCCGTATCTAAAACAACTGATGAAAACTGGTAATACAAAATTGTCCTTGTGCTGTGTTAAGCATTATATCCAGGAGGAGCATCAACCGGCGTTTCCCCGGAAAGCGAAACAGAGGACGACTCCGCACGAGAGGTATACGTGGCTAGAGTCGATCAAGAGTCAGCTTGCTTGAGGTAGTGACGAATCAATACGTACGCAGTCCATCCTCCTCCTCAGCAGACCTACGCTTCATATATATTGCGCGCTCACGCGTCTTCTCAAGGAGACTGACGAACTCAAACATAGCTCGATCTTTAAAGCGCACTTCTGCTCTCGTACCAGGGTTCAACCCGCCTTCTGCGGAGGGTTTGATCTCAAAGGAGAGGTAATTCGAACCGAAGGTGGGTTGCTCAAATCTGGTCGAGAGAATGCAGTGTAGTGGGGCGGAGAGTGAATCGAAAGAGGCGTTGCATGAATCGCTTGTGAAGATCAACTATAGTACGCGTTAGATGATGAAGCGGGGTATCGAGTTGACGTTGAGCCGAAGGATTTGCGAAGAGAGAACACATACTCGCTGATCAGTGAGCCACATCTTTCCTAGAGCCTTGAGCTTCCTGCTTCCTCCAGATCCCCCCGCAGTATCGTTGCCTGTGGGTGTTGAATCGGGTATTATCAGTGAGAGATCTACTCCTGTGTCAACGGTAGTAATAGTCATCTCGTCTGGAAGGGGGACCGGTGAACGGTTTTGGCTAAGCATCGTCCAGTTGAGCGCCATGGTGGCTTAGTGGTAGGTGTCCTTGGCGCATCAGGACCATCCATCACTACCGCTTTAATGAATAGAGGTTGGGTGCGAGGGTTGTCTAGCATGGCTACCTGGCGCAATGGTAGCGCGTTTGGCTTCGATTGCTAAATGGCACCAAAAGGTTGCAGGTTCGAGTCCTGCGGTGGTCATGAGGAATCTCAGTTGTGATAGTTTTACTTTGTTCGAAGTTTTCCAAGCTTTCCATTGAGTAATATATCTTCTAAGACTTTCTGGACAATATCAAACACAACAAACTGTGTGACAGCATTTTTCAGACTTCCGCAATCAGTTTATTTGCTCAAAAACACTCGGAATATATGCGCCGGACAAGGCGTGGAAAGCAGCGTGCAGTTTTTTAGTGGGTATGGGTACGAGACGCCCCCCGGGCAGTAAAAGATGATAAAGCCTGGGAGGGAAGGTACCTAGTCCCACACGATGTGCCTAAGAGCATTTTTCTTCAGAGAGGCTGATTTCCCCCCTCCCCTCCGCTACAAAGCGGACACACTAAGTTCTTTACAATGCTCCATGCGAGAAAAGAACACTCGGAATAGGCAGTATTACACTTGATAATGATATTTCAAAGAGCACATTTTGTATTTTATTAGATTTGTGACCAAAACCTTGGCTATCTCGTAAAAATGGAATATTAAATGAAAAATCGCAGAATCGAAAGCCCTTAAGAGCTGAACATGACGCTGATGGGAGATCTATTACCATCTCCTAAGACCAAAGACATGGCTCTCAAGATGTTCTGGAAAGTGCATTGATTGAACGATAGTAGTATCTGTCCATTAAAAACACACTTCCATGAATGCTGGCTACTCAGGGAAGACTACGACCAGTATTAATAGCATTTGCAACTTGACTAGTATTTGGGCGATTGAATGCATAGCTATTCTCCCAAATCAGCATCCTAACAAGGGCAAGAAAAAAACTGTACCGTTCATAACTATCAATATACAGCTCTTCGGTACTGCACGTCGCCTTGAATGCCGGATGCCCAAACAACCTCTCTAAATATGCTTCCAGCCTTGGTTCGGAAGGTAACTCGAATCCACGATAGTGTTTCAATACGTTGCTCGCTCTGAACAACCCTATTATCATCATCAGGCCTCTGCTGAGTATGACACTATGTAAGTACTCACAAGGGCCTGCCATGACATCTGCCCAACCCAACTGCCCACCCTCAATCCACAGACCAAGACCCCTCCTCACTGCCTCCGCCTCTCCCTCACCCAGATACCCAGCACCGGAGAGAACCTCGTGCTCTGCACGCTCGAAGGAAGAAACGAGAGTAGCAATGGCAGTGTGGAGTTCAACTGCAGATTCGACTTGTGAGGCAGGGGATTGGGACTGGAGGAAGCGGTAGAAGGAGGGGACGAGATGGCGGTTGGTATGATCTGCTTGAAGGCGAACTAGGGCACGAGCATCTGTGTGTATGTCAGTAATTCATTCAAGTCGAAGCTGACGAAAAATATACAGGGATCAACCGGGGAAGGGAGAAGACTACGTCCTGTCTTTGTGCTTGCGAGACTGGTGACGTCATGTCATCATCGATGTGGAAGAAACGGAGAGAAACGCACTCCTCGAGATACTCCATGATGACCGTGCTCTCATTCAATGCTCTCGGTGGGTTATAGTTGTGCAGTTTCAATGCTGGAACAAGGCCTTTAGGCGAAACTTGGAGCAGTTCCTGAGGTTTCTTGTAAGGGTCGACTTCGTCTGTGCATCTAGTCATTAATCCAAAGGTCGCGTAGGATTCCGAATTATTGGAGACGAACAGTACTAGATCGATGATTGAATCAAAGTGAATGTATCAATAGAGGACGCTGTACGGAATTCCAAAGAACTCAAGCGCAACCCACACGCGTTGCACAAACGGACAGAAACAGCTGCCAAAGAGTGTTATGTCTTCTGGTGCTTGGTGCTGCTTGACTGTCTCCAATGCGAGTCCTGTGCATTGGTTGTGATAATGTTTTCCTGTATCGATGGACACGTTGTTGCAAAAGAAGAGATTGTGTGGGAGTTCAAGCGATTAATGATGTCATTGTTGCGTTGGCCCATTTCTGTAAGCCCTCGCAGGTTAACAACAGCCATATACTGGTCAAAATATTCCTAAATGTGAACGAAACAGTTAATTGACATCAGGTCAGTAGTTCGTGCGTTAACCCAGTCAAAACATGTTTCGGTATCCTCCTACCGTATTACATGAGGAAATCGCGAAAACTTCGATTCAGCGTTGACAGACCTTGATAGGCTGTTAAGGAACAGGTCATTTTCTGCCTTTTCGGGGCATCCCATCCCCTTTCTTCTTCAGAACGTGTTGCTCAATTTCCGCTTTGAAAAGCTTCCGTCCACCGTAACAAGTTGGGGACATGGCTTCTGGGTGTCATCATAGAGATTGTCGCGTCTGATTGCGAAAGATAGATGAGCAAATATCCGGTATATAAAGGGTCCCTGAGTACTCGAGTACATGCATGTACTAGCTTCAAGAGTTTTCGTTATGTTACACGTGACTTGATCGAGCCAGTCGGCGCACTCGACCTGTGTCAAGGTTGTAAGTGAACTATTTGTTTGGGTACCGGTATTATCTCGGCGTGGCTTTGTTTACTGCGTGTCCTGAACTTTCCTCTTGGTCTTCCTTCATGTCTTCAAAAGACATCCTCCATATATCGCAGCTTTGTGTCAAAGAAAGGCACCTGTTTACAATGTTGGACTGATTAACTCTTCAGCCACAATGGTGGATTGACCTCTGTAGGAATACGTTGTCCGAGTCGAATTCATTGCATAACAAACAGCTTGATCCTGTTGAATATGGCATGGGATTTAAAAGAGGCGAGACGAACAAATTCGTTGGCTCTAAAGCAAATAAATTAACTTGTAAGGTTACTTTACCACTCTACTACCCATTTTCAACCATACGAGCGCTTTATATAGTACAAAAGGATATGGCCAAAGCTTTCGATAATAAGAAGTGACGCTTGTCCCTGAGGAAGAACATCCTTTGATGGGATAATCGTTATTCTTGTTCTCCAGATCAAAGGAAAAGGTATATTCCGGTAAGCGATTTTTTGTGCTCCTTGGTACGCTCTTCTGACATTCGTCTCAGCCAGAGAAAGGTCTTCGTGTAACAAGATCTGGTCGCACTCTCTAAACATACAATCTCTTTCGGGTTGAGTCTTTTCCTATCTATACTATCGATGGGACACTTACTCAGAGTGGTATTACACGTGTCTGGTCATCTATCGCAGCAAACCGAGTTCATGCCCTTGAGCCGCTCTTCGGGCCCAGCCTCACTGGGTTGGCGAATCTAGGGAACAGGTTTGTCTTTATTTATCTCCACAGCATACGCGCCCATGCGCCCACCTCACAGTTGCTACATTGCCTCAGCGCTACAAGCCCTCTTCTCATTCTCCAGGCGTGGTATGACCCCTTCCCGGCGAGAAGACCCCACGATGACAACTACGACCATGCGCTGATGTGCCCTGAACACCTCCCCGCATTGTGCATCGAGTGTCAGCTGCACAAGATGGCAAGCAGGCTGCTGAGCGGACAGTATGCGGTTCCGAGGAGCCAAAACATGTTGAGCATAACAAAGGTTTGTGTTCGAGCCAACAGTGTATGTACAAAACCCTTTTCTTGTATTGCACACTAGTACGCCAATACAATGCAATACAATACACGTATCCACGGGTGCTTCCAGAGCCACAAAGAAACGAACGAACGAAGAAACAAACGAGTGGCCGGCTATATATTCGATACAAAACCCTGTGGACGGTAATACAGCTGTCCCTCCTGCCTGTGTCCCTGTGACGGAGACGAATATAAGTTCGAATGCGAGTTGCACCGCTGTGTCCTGTGGATAAAAATGTGCCTGGGCATAATCGGCGTATACCTGCGCCTGCTGCGAGTGCGCATACGCAGCGGCAGGAGTGTACGCGTCGTAGTCGTAACCATGTGCATACCCCGGCGTCATTCCGATACCAACGCCATGGCCAACTCCCTCATGCCATACGCCTCAGTGGACATTGGAGGCTGCGCAAAAGTACCGTGACTGCTCGAGTTGCTATAGACACCGCCGGGCCCGTCGTAGCCGTCGTAGCCGTCATGCGTATCCAGGAAGGGGGCGCAGAGGTGTTGGCTGCTTCAAGGGTGGCCTCGTTGACTTGGCGGTCAAAATGGCTTGACGTCGTCAGCGGATGATGAATGTGACGAGAAAACTGGAGAGCGACTTGATGAGCACAGGTGATACGTATTCGCCTGCGCCGATTGCACCGACATTCGATACGGTGATCGTACCCCCACGACAAGGCATATCTGCTGGAGTGAGTCCACATGGTACCTGTCGTCCTCTATGTGCGAAGGCCTGTATGGAGGAGGCAAGAATGTGTATGGAGTGTGTATCGGCCTGTACGAGGGTCGTGTAAAGACCTGTTGGCGTCGACAAGGCAACGTTGATGTCTGCGAGATTGAACTTGCGGACGACCTTAACGTGTTGCCCCAAACGTGGCACTAGAATGGAAATAGGCACGTCGAATGGTATCAGGGCGCCTAAAGAGGCGCAACAGCAGTCTCGTTATCACCCTCGACTCCACGTGTGGCGCAGAGGTGTTGGCGGCTTCAAGGGTGGCCTCGTTGACTTGGCGGTCAAAATGGCTTGATGTCGTCGGCGGATAACAAATGTGACGAGAAAGATGAGGAGAGCAAGACCGACGATGGTGTTTTGGAACAACCTGTTGTGAGGTCAGTGAGTTAGTTGGCTGTGCAACAATTCAAGTCAGAAGCCAAACATGGCTTACACAGATTGAACGTCACGAGGAAGATGAGAAGGACGAGACCAGCAACGCCAACCGCGGTAAATGTGCCTGCGACGGCACCGGTGTTTTGAAAGAACCTATTGTCGGGTCAGTGAGTAGTAATTTGATATTTATGAAGATAAGATTAGATCTTGCAACCTCAATTTAAAATATATTTTTTATTTATTTTAAAAACTAGTTAGCATGGGAAAGTGACCGGATGGGGAAAGAAGGTGATGCGCCGTCAAGGGGATCGTGTGCGACCATAACTTGACTTGTTGAATTTTGTGCACCTTCCTTCCTTCAACCAGCTATGTCGTTCCCCTCTAAGAGCCAGCCCCACACCCCTGGGCCTTCCGCACCCTGTCGCCGCCGTATGGCTAGCTTGCTGCCCCCCTCTCTACCCCCACGCGTCGCCCAACCTGCCACCCCCCAAAAACTTCCCTCGGGCAAGGTCGTGCGTGCTGCTGCCAAGGACCTCGCTGTGGAGTTGCCTACCCACACCTGGTGTCAGGCCAACGTGCCGGTGCGTCCATTCCTGTATCTGCGTTTCCCCACTTACCCTCTGCCAGTGTGACTATTGTGCCCGAAAGGGCCAGACATGCATGTTTCCTGTCACGACCCCTCCCCTCCGGGCCCACCCCGGGACACCCCCGGAACACCATCCAGGACCCTCCCTCCGACCCCACAGGACACGCCCCGCCATCACGACCGCCGACACCGCCATCATGCGCATCAAGGACCGCCATCAGCCGCCACCAGCCCCGATCAACGACCGGATCACGCGGCCCATTTCCGGCTATCACGCATCACGCATCACAGCTCCCTCCGCGCCAATTGATCGCGCGCCCCACACGCGCAATCCCAGTATACAGCCCCTGCCGCTACTCAATGACCCCCGGAGCCCATCCCAGACACCCCGGAACCCCGAGACCGGGTCCCGTAGTACTTATAGCGTAGTTCCTTGTTGTATTCGCCAGTCTTGATATTGCATAACTGTTACTTTGGATATTGCGTGCCCCTTGCTTGACTGGTACGCCTTGTTTGGTACGCTTTGACTGGCACGCCTTAGTATTCGCGTGCTCTAAGCTTTGGTACGCACTTCGCGACTCTTAAGTTACTAACTTGGTCTCGTCTTAGAACCTCCGGTTCACGACTCGACCCCCTCTCGAACTTCCCCGTTACCCACCCACCCAAAACCCCCGGACCAAGTCCCCTCTCCTGGGATTTCCCTGTCCACGTCTTGAACCCCGGAGTCCTAGCCCCGGAGTTCCAGACACCCGAGTATCCGTAGATCAAGTCCGCATCGTAAGGGCGTCGCTTTCCCGGAAAGCCCCCGATTCAGCGGAACCTGACATAATATCAAGACTCTCTCCTTACACCGTTCTTGATGGCTACGTATACTCACACTTACTACCCCACCGGGTACCAGACCGACCCTTACGGACGCCCGGTACCCGACCACTACTCCGCGCAGACCCCCCGCCCCGTCTACCCACCTCTCCCGTACGAACCTCCATACCTCCACCGCCACTGGGCCCCCGACCCGTCCCTCTACGACCTGGGGCCCTCAGCCAGCTGGGCCCCGAACCTCCATACCTCCACCGCCACTGGGCCCCCGACCCGTCCCTCTACGACCTGGGGCCCTCAGCCAGCTGGGCCCCTCTGCCCAATTTAGCCATGGCGCGACCCGTGGAGGTCCCCTCGTACCGGAGCATCCCCGGGGGCCTGCCGGAGACCCCACCTGTAATTTAGCCATGGCGCGACCCGTGGAGGTCCCCTCGTACCGGAGCATCCCCAGGGGCCTGCCGGAGACCCCACCTGTACTCAGTGGACCTCGCCCGATTTCCCCCAGCGAGGGCCCCTTTGCACCCACCCCCTACTACGGTTACCAGCGCCCCGTCCCCCAACCCCGAGAACCCCGAGGACCCCCCTACCCCGACTACCCCCTTCGTCATTACCCGGCCGCCGCCCCACCCGCTCGAACCCCTCCCTCGCCAATGGGACGACGACGCCTGACTACCCCCTTCGTCATTACCCGGCCGCCGCCCCACCCGCTCGAACCCCTCCCTCGCCAATGGGACGACGACGCCTTGAGGAGTATGAACGGCAACGGGACAAGGTACTCCGCTCCCTCAGGATCTTGCCAGAGAACTTCGCACAACGGACAAGGACGCTGCTCGTGGAATTCGGACACGACGACTTCGAAGGCACTCCGGAGGAATGGGCTCACTGCCTGGTCGAATTCGGGGATCGCCTCACGCGGGGAGAACTCCCGGAGCAAACCATGGTAAAGTATAGGCGCAATACGATCCTCCGGGAAGAATTACAGCAGCTGCTCGACGAAGTCCACGCGTCCCCCTCCCCTCGGCCCCTCAACGACCCCGCGGACCCAGGTCGCTCGATTCACATTCGACGGGAACCCCCGGAACCGGCCCCAGCAGTCCCGGCAGCCCCCACGGTCCCCACTCCGGAGCAACGACAACGGGAAGAACGGCAGAACGCCTCAGCCATATTACGGTCCCTCAACCTGGCTGGAGGCCTCTTCGATCAGCCCGCGGCCCGCACGGTAGGCTTGTCAACTCGCCGCAGGGCTAACTCCGTCCCTAGTACCTTCGAGACCTGGAGACAGCCTCAAAGACCCCTGGAACCCCTCCTGCGAACAGACAACGCCCGACCCCTGGCCCCGGCGAACCCCGGTAGACCCCGCGCAGACACCCCTAGCACGGACGACACGCTGTGCTACATTGACGAGCTTACGCGTGGCAACAATGAACTGCGTCCCACGCCCGCGCCCGTCCCGGTACCGCCCCCTACGTCAGTCCCGGTCCCTCTGGAACGCAGCTTCCGCCGCGATCCGCCACCCCACTTCGACCTACAAAACCCCCCGCGACCCCCGATACAAGCACGACCCTCCCAGGTTGAACGTCCCCCGCGCAACCCAGTACCCGACCCAGCACCCAACCCCCCTCCGCCCGACCCGACACCGCCGAACCCTCCCCGACCACCTCCGCCACCCCCAGCCCCGACCCAGCACCCGACCCCCCTCCGCCTGACCCGACACCGCCGAACCCTCCCCAACCACCTCCGCCACCCCCAGCCAAACCTCGAGGACGACCCCCAGGCCCTCCACCCCCGCCACTCCCTGCGTGGAGACCTGGGCCCCCTCCTGGCAGGAACGAACCCCCTTGGGACAACGGGCCTCCCGGGCGTGGACCCTCAGGTGAGCCATCCGGAGGAGGACCTCCCGGCGGGTGGGGTCCTGCCCTTGGTGCTTTTCCTCCTCAAGGAGGGGGGGGTAATCATTACTACTATTATTACAATGCTGGCCCCCCTCCCCGTAACGCTGCCGGACCGGACGACGCTCGCGACGCCCTCGCCCGCGAAGGACGACTGGACATCCAAAAGCCCAACGCTTTCACGGGCCGGGACCCCCGAAAATGGCGTACCTTCCTCACTCAGTGTCTCAATACATTCCAGGCAAAGCCGCTCACGTTTCAGGTTGACAGCTCCCAGGTGGCCTTTGCCGCGTCGTACCTCCAGGGGATCGCCTTCGATCACTACACGGCCCTCATCCAGTTCGACCCCAACAACCCGGCACTTGCTCGCTGGCAGGCCTTCGTCGACGAGTTCTCCGGGAAGTTCGGAATCTACGACACCGTGGCCAAGGCCGAGGACAACCTCTTCAATCTCCGGATGCGCTCGGAAGAACGCTTCACCACCTTTATCGTACGTTTTGAGAAGGAAGCTTACGAAACAGGTTGGAACTACAGCGCCCTCCGGTACGCTCTCCGCCGCGCCCTACCACAACGCATCAAGGACGTCCTCTGACTCGCCCCGAAACAACCCTCCTACAACGGATACAAGGCCCTCGTCATGCAGATCGACCAACGCTACTGGGAAGACCGCAGCGAGTATTCGAATTCCCGACCCCCCTGGCCCTCCGGCGAAGCCCTCAACCCCCAAGGTCGAAACCCCGGTCCCCCCGCGTTCCCTGGCGGCCGACCCCCGGTGAGTCGCGGCCCGCCCAATGCTAACCCCGGCAGCGGCACCCGCCCCCAGGCCCAGCTCAACGCCGCCGTGGCCGCCCAAGACCCGGGCGACGCGCCAAGCCCCGAGGAACCCCCGGGAGACCCCGAAGACTTCGACTTCGACGACGAATGGGACGAGGAGGCCCTCCGAGCCAACCGGCTTCAAAAGAAGGGACGACCCTGGATCGAAGTCCCGACGGATGTGCAGGAACGACGGAGAAGGGAGGGTGTCTGCATACTCTGTGGTGAGAAAGATCATTTCATCTCCGAGTGCCCCAAATGACAGGTCATGGGACATGCCACCTGGACCTTCGAAGGGGAAGACGCCACCTACGAGTATTCGGAAAACGACCCGGCGATTTAGACCCGGAAGACACCCTAAATCGTGGAATCGACCCCGACGTCTTCTCCGCCCTGGTCTCACATCTTCGCTCTACGACACTCGTACAGGACACCCTCACGGCTTATCTACCCTCCCACTCTTCGCACTCCCTCCTCCTCAAAACCCGCCTCACCCCCTCCGGAACTCCCCTCAGCACCCTCGTCGACAGCGGCGCCACCGACAACTTCATCGACGAAGCATGGTCTACCCTCGCCCCGGAACCCGCCCAGCGACTCCCGGTCCCGGTACGGCTCTGCCTCTTCGACGGAGACGCCTCTACGGCGGGGGACATCACTCATTTTGTGCGTATGCCCGTTACCTTCGCCAACGGACAGACTCACACCCTCCGGATGTTGATAACCAAACTCCACCCTTCCGCACCCCTGGTCCTAGGGCTCCCGTGGCTCCGAGACACTAACCCCCGCATCGATTGGCGGCACCTCACCCTTCGCCTGACCCGGGACCCGACCCCCGACGACCAGCAACTCCTCTTCGACATCCCCCACTCCCCCAACCCTGCCCCGAAGGACGGGCCTCCACCACCCCCTGGACTCCAGTCCCGTTCATCCCGATTCTTCGTCATCAATGCCAGGCTGGACGGCGCCCCAGGACCAGTCTCGGCCCTCATCGACAGCGGAGCCACCGGAGTATTCATCAGCGACGCTCTCGACCTCCCCCACGACTCCCTCGACCAGCCCCTCCGCCTGCAACGCCTCGACGGCACCCCCTCCTCCTCTGGCCCCATCCAAAGGTCTCACTCGGGACGCGTGACCCTGGACAACAACTACAAGTTCACTTCCGACTTCCTGGTCACGCGACTTCACGAATCGACCCTGATGGTGCTGGGACTGCCCTGGCTGCGCGACACGAACCCCAATATCAATTGGAGGACGCTCACCATGACCTTCCCGGGGCCCGAAGACCACCCCTCGACCGCCGTGCACCTCCGGGCTCTAGGAAGCGACCCGACGCCCGACACCCCCGGGACGACTGCCGCGCCCCCCACGCATGCACCACCCCCGCCCATCCGAGACCGCAAGGCCCCCGATCGACCCCCAAACATTCCTCGGAACAAGTACAAGGGGCCGAACTACCCCTGCCGGTCTCAGACACGCGTCACACCCGCTCCGGCCGATGATTCCGCAACACCGATCGACCCGAGCGCACTCGACATTAGGATCATTGGGGCCGCCCCCTTCGCCCGCCTCATGAGGGATGGGACTCCCACGTTTCAGCTGCACACCTTGCCTTCTCTCCCGGAAGAACACCTACGAGGGGACGCCATTCCCCCGGAACAGAAAACCGAGGAGCAAATCCTCCGAGAAGTAGTTCCCCCGAAGAACACCTACGAGGGGACGCCATTCCCCCGGAACAGAAAACCGAGGAGCAAATCCTCCGAGAAGTAGTTCCCCCAGAGTATCACGAGTTCGCTGACATATTCTCCGAAGGAGACGCCAAGGAGATCCCCCCTCACCGCCCCTATGATCACACCATCGACCTCGAGGAAGGAGCCAACCCCCCTTTCGGCAAGGTCTACAACATGTCGGAGGTCGAACTCTGGGCTCTCAAGGACTACCTCAACGAAATGCTCGGTAAGGGATTCATCCGACCCTCCGCCTCCGCCGCCGGAGCCCCGGTTCTATTCGCCAAGAAGAAGGACGGCTCACTCCGACTCTGTGTCGACTACCGGGGACTCAATAAGATCACCAAGAAGAACCGCTACCCGCTCCCGCTCATTGGCGATCTGGTCGATCGACTCCGCAGTGCCAAGGTTTATACGAAGATCGACCTCCGCTCCGGTTACAACAACGTCCGCATCGCCCTGGGACACGAGTGGAAAACTGCGTTCCGCACGCGGTATGGTCTGTTTGAGTACCTTGTGATGCCTTTTGGAATGACTAACTCCCCCGCCACGTTCCAATACTTCATGAACGACATCTTCCACGACATGAGCGACGTCTTCGTGATCGTCTACCTGGACGACATCCTCATTTATTCCGACTCACCGGAGGATCACCAGAAGCATGTCCGGCAGGTCCTCGAACGCCTCCGGGAGCACAACCTCCATGCCAAGCCCGAGAAGTGTTCATTCCATACGGAAGAGGTTGAGTATCTTGGCGTCATCGTATCCCCGAACGGCGTTCGCATGGACCCCCACAAGGTCGAGGCCATCGTCAACTGGCCGCAACCCCGGAACGTGAAGGAAGTACAGTCCTTCCTGGGTTTCGCTAACTTCTACCGGAGGTTTATAGACAACTACTCCGGGATCACAAAACCCCTCAACCGGCTCACGCGTAAGGACATCGCCTGGAACTGGGACAGTAAGTGCCAGAGCGTCTTTAACTTGCTCAAGGAGGCTTTCACAGTCGCCCCGGTACTCCGGCACTACGACCCGGCCCTCCTGATCATCCTGGAATGTGACGCGTCCGACTACGCCATCGCCGGGATTCTCTCGCAGATGGAACCTGCCGGAGGGGAGCTCCGGCCAGTTGCCTTCTACACCCGGTCCATGATCGACGCCGAACTCAACTACAACATTTACGACAAGGAACTCCTCGCCATCGTCGAAGCCTTCAAGCAATGGCGGGCCTACCTCGAGGGAGCCCGGCACCGGATCCAGGTCTATTTGGATCATAATAACCTGCAGTATTTCACCACGACCAAGCAACTCAGTCGACGGCAGGCCCAATAGTCCGAGATCCTCTCGGAATACAACTTCACGATCCAGTACCGCCCGGGACGACTCGGAGCTAAACCCGACGCCCTCACCCGTTGACCGGATGTCTATCCCAAGAAGTCGTTCGAGGCGGAACGCAATGCGTTCAATCATCGCGTGGTGATCCCCCCTGAACATCTGAATGCCGTACTGATCCTAAACGACGAAGGAACCCTGAACCAGATCCGCCGCGCTCCCCGAGACAAGTACTTCACCGATCACAACCCCCGAAACTCTTCCGACGGAACCGACCGGGACCCCGCCTTCTCCTTGTCCCCCGACGAGAAACTCCTCCTTCGGGACGGCCGCATCTACGTCCCGGATCACGCCCGACTTCGCTACGACGTCCTCCATCAACACCACGATCACAAGCTCTGGAAACACCCTGGAATACGTAAGACTCTCCAGCTGATCTCCCAGACTTATTTTTGGCCAGGGTTGAAGAAGGACGTGACCCGCTACATTTGATCATGTGAACCCTGCCTCTGGGCCAAGGTCCCCCAACACCGACCATACGGACTCCTGAAACCCCTGCCAGTCGGACGACGCCCCTGGTCCTCCATATCCCTGGACCACATCGTCGAACTCCCGGAATCTGAAGGGTTCGATGCCATTCTCGTCGTTGTGTGCAGGCTAACCAAACAGGGCATCTTCCTACCCTGCCATACCATGGACACCGCCCCGGACTTCGCCCGACTGTTCCTCGAGCACGTCTTCGCCAAACATGGACTCCCGGACGACATCGTCTCCGACCGTGGCCCTCTCTTCGTGTCCAAGTTTTGGACTTCCCTGTGTAAGGCACTTGAAGTAAAGACTAACCTCTCTACCGCCTACCACCCCGAAACCGACGGCCAAACCGAAAGGGTCAATCAGTCTCTCGAGCAGTACCTCCGACTGTACGTCAACTACTTGCAGGACGACTGGCGCGCCGAGCTCCCCCTGGCCGAGTTCACCTACAACAACACACCGCACTCTGCCACCGGGGTATCCCCCTTCTTCGCCAACAAGGGATACCACCCTCGACTGACACTCTTGCTCCGGGACATCCCGTCGCACGCCGCCCACGAGGTCGCCCGGGATCTCCAATCCCTTCACGAGTTTCTCCGGGAGACACCCCCGACTGGGCCCCCGGGACAAAGGTATGGCTAGATCGGCGACACCTCCGTACCCGCCGGCCCTCCCCAAAACTCGATCACAAGCGTCTCAGCCCGTTCAAAATATTGAAGAAGGTCTCATCCCACGCCTACAAGATCGAGCTCCCCCCGGGACTAAAAGGTCTGCACCCGGTATTCCACGTCTGCCTCCTGGGACGACACCCCCCGGATCCTTTCCCCGAACGGCGCCCTGAGCCCCCTCCCCCGGTCGAGGTCAAGGACGAGTACCACTACGAAGTTGAGGACATCCTCGACTCCCGGAACATTTGTGGACGACCCCACTTCCTCGTACGGTGGAAGGGATATGGCCCGGAAGACGACACCTGAGAACCACGCAAAAACCTCGAAGGCGCCCTCGACAAACTCCGGGACTTTCAACAACGGCACCCGGGAAACGACCTCCCCGGGCGCAGGACTCACAGACGGCAGTAGTGGGCGTAACCCCCGCCTCTGGGCTCAGTAGGGATTCAACTTCCATGTATATTTTCTGCTTTCCCTTTCTAGATCTTACTCTCTTTAGTACTTTCTTCACAGTAACGCCCCGGATTCTGGGCAAGGTACACTTTCTCGTTTTTCCTACCACTTTACTTACTTTAGTACTTTCTTCACAGTAACGCCCCGGATTCTGGGCAAGGTACACTTTCTCGTTTTTCCTACCACTTTACTTACATTTTGAGTACGACGGCCGAATATATACATTTTCTAGGAGATACATTATAGTTACAGACCAGGAAACCGGCAAACGGCAAGAAAACAGGGACCCCTAGATCTGGGGCCCCGAGTCACCCTCACCCCCCCCTCCCCTCGGCCAACCCCGGAAATCCTACCCCACCCCCTCTGGACCGTGCTCTCGCAACACCTCCTCGGCCAGCTGCTCCCAAGACAGGAGCTGCTCGCCCTCGTCCAAAATGCGCTCGAACCACGATTCCGGGGCCGGGACGTTCCTCCGGCGGTGCGCGCCCACCAGCCTCCCCAGCAAATCTAGACCCCGCTCCACCCTGGGGCTCCCCGCCTCCGACCGTAGCCCCTCTTGGAGAGACGCGAGCGCCGTGGCGGCCTCGTCGAGGAGCAGACGGTGCTCCCGAGCCCAGCCTGGAAATATTAGTACGACCTAGGCACGAAAGGGGAGACACTCACTCAAGGAGGCCATGCGCCCGATGACCACGTCCCGGCGCAAGGCCTCGAGGGACCTCGCTCCGGGAGCCCAACCCCCTGCCCCAGCCTGGCCCTCATGGCGTCCAGCTGGGCCTCAGCTCCCCCTCGGGCCACCCTCGCCTCCTCCAGCTCCCGGAGGGCCATCTCGCGGTCCTCCTCCAGCCTCCTCCGGAGTGCCGCCTCCTCCCTCGCCCCCTCCTCGCGCTCCCCCCGCTCCTGGTTGGCCTGCTTGAGGCGCTCCTGCAGAGCCCTCACTTCAACGTCCAGCGGTCGCCCAGACAGGGGAGAGAACATCGCCGGGGAGAGGTGCGCTGGGGGAGTCGGGGGCGGGGTTGCCGCAGGCAGACGCGCCCTCTTAGAAGGCCCCGGGGAGGGACTAGGCGACGCCCGCCTCTTCCCCTTGTCGGGGCGCCCCCCGCGACCCTTGTGACTGCTGGCCCCGGCCCGGGTCACCCGACGGGTGATCAGGATCACGGGCCGCCCCCGGCCCCCACCCGAACGACCCCTCGACCCCCCGACCCCCCACTGGGCGCCTCAGCGGGCGCCGCGGACTCCTCCCCCACCGGCTCCACCCCCTCCCCCACCGGCTCCACCACCCAGTCCCGGTCCTCCACTCCCATCCTCCGAGTGACCCCAGCCAGCGGCCACCCCCCTCCCCCACCGGCTCCACCACCCAGTCCCGGTCCTCCACTCCCATCCTCCGAGTAACCCCAGCCAGCGGCCACCCCTGCTCCCGGGAGACACACCGCGCCCTCCACAGCGCCGATACGGAGCACCGCTCATGGTTCTGGCGGCAGGCCTCGCAAACGGATGTATCGCGGCGGGACGAGGGGCCCGGAACCTTGAACAGGCAAGGGACCACGCGCCGGGCGCAGTGCAGGCACTGCACCGAGATCAGCACAAAGACCAGGAGGTGAGTGTCAGGTTCCGCTGAGTCGGGGGCTTTCCGGGAAAGCGACGCCCTTACGATGCGGACTTGATCTACGGATACCCGGGTGTCTGGAACGCCGGGGCTAGGACTCCGGGGTTCAAGACGAGGACAGGGGTAATCCCGGGAAAGGGGACTAGAGTCCGGGGGTTTTAGGTGGGAGTAGCTGGGGGTAGGAGGGGGTCGAGTCGTGAACCGGAGGTTCTAAGACGAGACCAAGTTAGTAACTTAAAGGTCGCGAAGTGCGTACCAAAACTTATAGCACGCGAATACTAAGGCGTGCCGGTCGAAGCGTACCAAACGAGGCGTACCAGTCAAACAAGAGGGCA
>JAMWFC010000132.1:311006-344248 GCA_027475525.1 Macrolepiota albuminosa
TGAGAGCCCACTCACCGGTCCGTTGCTCACGCACCAGGCGTGGGCAGGTAAGCCCCGGAGCCTCTCAAGGGCCTCCTCAAACAACTCTTGCGTCACGCCCTCCCACACAACACGTTGACCCTCCGGGACTTCTGAGACGGCCCCTATCGCCATCCCGGAGCGACGAAAGCGGGGGGCAGGAAGTCTAGGACGAGGAGGGGGTTGAGGGCGGGGGGGGCGGACAGTCATCCACGCAAAGGTAGGCGCGGGACGACTGGGGCGGGACTCCGGGAGAACGCTGGGGCCAGCCTTGGGAACAGACTCCGGAAGTCGGCTGGGACCTGCCTCCGGGGCCGGAATGTTGCGTTGTTCTGAAAAGAAAAGGTCAGTGGGGTAAAGGGGCGGCGTGGGAGTACTCACGTTGCTCGACGAGCGCCGCCACGCGCTCCCGGTCAAGACGAGCCCGGTAACGCGCGTCCCGGGCTTCCCACGCCATGAGGGGCGCGACCTCGTTCGTTTGCGGGGGCGTCGGGGAATGCGTTGGCGTACGCGACATGGTTGAACTTGACGGTAAAATTTTTTTTCGATACGTGGCAGGTCAGGTGCCAGATCCCACGGTTGACCCCCGGTCCGAACCACCGGCTACGCGCGCCTCGGAGGGTCTCGGTGCTGAGGGGGGGGTGATGTCACGACCCCTCCCCTCCGGGCCCACCCCGGGACACCCCCGGAACACCATCCGGGACCCTCCCTCCGACCCCACAGGACACGCCCCGCCATCACGACCGCCGACACCGCCATCATGCGCATCAAGGACCGCCATCAGCCGCCACCAGCCCCGATCAACGACCGGATCACGCGGCCCATTTCCGGCTATCACACATCACGCATCACAGCTCCCTCCGCGCCAATTGATCGCGCGCCCCACACGCGCGATCCCGGTATACAGCCCCTGCCGCTACTCAATGACCCCCGGAGCCCATCCCAGACACCCCGGAACCCCGAGACCGGGTCCCGTAGTACTTATAGCGTAGTTCCTTGTTGTATTCGCCAGTCTTGATATTGCATAACTGTTACTTTGGATATTGCGTGCCCCTTGCTTGACTGGTACGCCTTGTTTGGTACGCTTTGACTGGCACGCCTTAGTATTCGCGTGCTCTAAGCTTTGGTACGCACTTCGCGACTCTTAAGTTACTAACTTGGTCTCGTCTTAGAACCTCCGGTTCACGACTCGACCCCCTCTCGAACTTCCCCGTTACCCACCCACCCAAAACCCCCGGACCAAGTCCCCTCTCCTGGGATTTCCCTGTCCACGTCTTGAACCCCGGAGTCCTAGCCCCGGAGTTCCAGACACCCGAGTATCCGTAGATCAAGTCCGCATCGTAAGGGCGTCGCTTTCCCGGAAAGCCCCCGATTCAGCGGAACCTGACATTTCCCACCCAAAAGGCCGGCTCGCGTCAAGGGGGCGCCACCTGCGAGGCCTGCCGACACAAACACTCGGTGTGCTCGTACTGGATGCTGTGGGCTGCCGCCCTGGTTTCACGTGAGAACGGGTGGCCCTTTGGGTGGACCTATCAAATTCTGGGAGGATGGGGCGGAGTGGAGAGTGTTCGTGATGAGGATGCATCGGAGGAGGAGGTCTGGTCGGAGTGGGAAGGTTTGGGGGGAGAGGGTGGCGACGACAGGAGTGAGGGACCAGACAGGGAGCTGCAGGCAGAGGGGGAGCTCATCGGCCCTACAGCCGATGAAGCAGTGATGGAGACGGTGACGGTGGGGGTCAAGTTGATGGGCATAGGGGAGGGTATGGGGAAGGCCACGAGGTCGTTGGAGGGGGATGCGGGACCGTTGGCCGTGGCGCTGGGGAAGCGGCGCATGACTATGGAGGACGTAGAGGAAGGGAGCACTCCCTCCAAGTGCCAGCAGGTGAGCGCGCTCCCGCTACCCCTGGGTGGGTCGCTAATCTTCACCCAGGTCTTCTTGCCCTCGACAGGTCGTCCAGATGAGGCCGCCACCCTGCGATTGAGGAATGCGGAGTTGGAAGCGACGGTCGCAAGGCTGCAGCAAGACAGGACTTGGCAAGCCGACCAGTACCGTGCAATACTGAAGACCATTCAGCAGGACCAGGAGGAGGCGCGGGTCGCATGCAACGCCTCCCTACACGCGCAGGTTGTGGTGCGGGAGATGGAGGAGGAGATCGGGGATTTGAGGAGACGTTTGGAGGGGGTTGACGGGCCCATCCGCCGCTACCTGATGGAGAGGCGAATCGGCCAGCTCCAAGAGGTGGTGGACTGGGGTGTGCAGTGGGACAAGGGCGAGGGTACCACGACGGATGGGGGGATTAGGCGAGTGGAGCTGGGGGTTCAGGCACAGATAGAGGGGGGGCTCCCTACGCCAAGATTGTGGAGCGGGCAGTGCACTGCAATGGGGGGGAGGAACCCGAGGAGAGGGAGAGGATGGTAGAGGTGGGGGTGCAGACTCAGGAGGGCGAGGGGGTGATGCTGCGCGACGCCAGGGTCCAGGCCTTCGTGCAAGAGGAGGAGGGGGACTCGGAGGAGGGAGTTAATGGGCTACAGCGGAGTCTTGGGTTGCCACCCCTGAAAACGCTGGATGGGTTGAGGCGGGTGCAGGATGTCGAGCACCAGCGAACCTGGGCTTTTCCTCGTCTGACAGCAACTCGGACATCGGAAATATGTGAGTACTGGTTCCCTGGGACCCTCCTTCACCTGACCTTCGAATCGAAGCATGGATACGCAACCACCGAGCCCTACTGGATGGACTGACCGCATCCTGGGGGTACCTAAGCGACGGTCTGCATCAAGTTCGCCCAGAGTACCGTCTGCCCCCGGAGATTCAGACAGCCCAGCTTGAGATGGAGTCCCTCGAAACCCAGCACCGGCACCTGTCATTCTCCCTGGATCGTCCACTGGACCGCATCGCCCGAAAAACTGGGGAGCTGCTGCCAGATGCGACAGCGATCGTGTGTGAGGTTTGGGGGGACCTTACGAGGGACCTAGGGGATCCAGAGGTGATGGGGCCGCCGGAGGGGTCTGTGGATGTCACCCAGCCCATCGAGGAGGGTTCGGGGTCGGTGGATGTGCGGGTCGGGATCGTGCCAAGGGGTGTGGAGTAGGTCAGGGGTTGAGGACGAGCGGAACGGGAGGGGGGCAATCGACTTAGGGATAGTCGGGGATGGTCAGTGGAAGGGAGGGTTAGGGGGTAAACCGAAGAGTCAGGGGGGGAGGGGGGGGCTCATTTATGTATATAGTGTATAGTAGAAAATGTATATACTAGTGAGTCGGAGAAGGGGTATGAAGTGGAAGTATCAGTCAACAAAAGTAGGGGGTAGTGTCGATCAAGGGGAAGTATCAGTAAACGATAAGTAGGGGGTAGTGTCGATTTAGGGGAAGTATCAGTAAACGGTAAGTAGAGGATAATGTTGATTTTGTCATTCCTATTATTATTATTATTATTATTATTATTGAGGTGTCCACGGGCTGCAGGAGCAATGGGGGACAGTGAGAGGAATGGAAAGAAGAAAGGAAAAAGACAAAAAAAGAAAATGGGAAGAAGAAACGGAAACAACAGGGCGGAGAGAGGGGAGGCATACCAGGAGAACCATTATGTCGTGCGGGGGTCCTGGAGCTTGCCAAGGAAGAGTTAATAGAAGGTTTGGAGGGTGTCCGGAGCACTGCGGAGGTTGTTGATGGGTTCCCAGGTGTCATCTTTGGGGCCGTAACCTACCTAGTGGACTAGGTAGTGGACCCTTCCTCGGTGGAGGCGGGAGCCCGCAAACATGCTGACGTGAAACGACTACCCACCCCAGACTGGCCCATGGGATCCCTAGTTTGACTGGATAGGAGAGGCCAGTTTATGAAGGCGTTGCATGTGTAGGAAATTGAACTGATGAAGGCATTCTCGCTGCAGGAAAATCTGATGTGCGAGAGCACTGTCTGTACTTGCAATAGCCTTCTCTCGCTCCGGTAGATACACTTCTTCATCACAAATATAGGTAACAAGTTGTCGAATCTCGACGTTGACACGATCAATTTCCTCGTGCGCACGCTGGATCCTAAAATACTCATCTATCATAATACAAGCAGCAGGTGCTGCCCAAGGGCGCTTAGGGATCTCTTCGCGTGTATCTGAAAGCAAGTCAAAGTCAGCAAGAAATGTTGAGACAAAGCATGTTGCGTCAGTCACACCGCGAGTGATCGTGATATTGATCATGCTCAGGCCAGTACTCAGGGTTGTCTCTTTGTATAAGTCGGACAAAGAGACAATGGACTGAAATTGTACATATATACGATACCTACCAACATCGAGCCCTCAGTCAATTGTACGAAAGACTGAGGGTGAGTCACTTAGTTATATTACACACTACAAACCATACTTACCTTGATTGTAGACTGAACGTACTTACAATCTAGGGTTTATCTTCTAACAAGAAAGGCATATTCCACTACAAGTTCCCATGAAAGTTGAGGACGTGGTGGGGACAGGGCTTGAGCAGCAATGTTGTACTTGTCGAGAGCATTTCGTACTGCCTGTGACCAAGCCTTGAGGGCATTACCAATGTGCTTACGTAACTTGTATCCTATTCCTCATTAATGTCAGTAATTATATTATAATTCATGATTGAATCAACTTGCCTATTTGTGACATGTTCATCTTTGTTAACTCAAACATCCTTGAAATAACCAAGCCCTCCAAATGCTGGTAGCGGCGCTTTGCCGACATCTCTGCTGCAGCACTCCACTCAGGGCTTGTTTGAGTCCATTGCGATGTCACACCGAGTTTTATTTTGAGGTCTTGGACAATGTTGAGGTCCTTTTCTTGGTTTTTGAGAGCATGTCGACGTTTTGTCTCTATAAACTGTGTATAGAGTCTGTGGACTCGCTCGAGGTGTTGAAGAGACAATGGTGTATGACAACGACGCGAGGCTTTCAATTTGTTCGGCCGCTGAGGACACGGACCCAGAGGCCTCTGCTTCCTCATCCTCCTCATCCTCAACATCATGCAGTCTGCACTTCCGTCTCTGCCATTATACGTGGAATAGAACGGGTTCAGACTCCGTCTGTATCACAAAAGTTGACAGATGCAGTTCGTCCGTTTGTGTGCTGAACGAAACGTGGATGATCCTAGGCTCAGATTCGGTCTGTGTGTGGTGCGTCGTGAAGGAATAGTGGGGATCGTATTGGCATGAGGGGCCATGAACGCGTAGATTGTGATGTCATCTCCATTTTCACATGCTCAGCCTGTCACGAACCATTACACTTAAATCCAAGTATGTCGTTCATAACCGGACAGGGATTAGCAACCAAGAGATTTCTCGAGCTGGATAGTGACGGTGAGGATATTGAGAGCAGACCCAAGGTTAGCCTGCTCATCAGCCGATACGCATGGAAAGGCTTATTCTTTGGCAAAAGCAAAGACAGGAAGAGGACGAGACAGACGAGGAAGAAGCCTATTCACGGTGCCATGCAGGGTATGATCTCAACAACGAGGATATTGTATGTTGTGACCCAGTCTGCATATCATGCCCTATTTTAATGTCGCATAGTGGAAACCTCCAAAAGTTAATCCAGAGAAGATGGTATTTGACATCCCAGAAAACCCAGATCATCTCTTTACATCTAATGCATCGAGTTCCCACCCAAAACCTTGACTTCTTCAACTTGACTTTAGCAGTCCTCACCTGTACCCCTTTACAAAACTTGCTGAGTGGAAACCACTCGTACGATCTTTAATTGCTGGATTTAATTTGTCCTCATGTTTTACAGAGACGTTTTATTGTCCCACCACCTCCCCGTCTAATTGCATACTTCTTGCCAACCAAGTTGCGTCGTGGTAGTCGGCAACGTATCGTTCAGCCAATGAAGCCATTTACTTCGTTTAAACATGCCCCCGGATGTACTGTCTGCACCATTTTTAGTCATTGGACAGATGTTGATTTCCTTTTAAAATATAGTAATCAATCATATTGAACAGTCTGGGCCTTGGGTTGCAATAGCCAGTGCCACCGCTGGAGGACATGCCGACGACAACGTGATGGGTTCATATATTCTGTTCAGTTTCCATCTGAGTTTGCACGTCCTTACATGATGCATTATAGGTGACATCGACCCATATAACAGGGAGGGATCCATTATGGTGTGGAATGAGGAACCTGAAATGCTTCCAGGGCATTTCCGCCTCAAAAGTATGCAAAGCGTCTCTGAGGCAGTGTCGTTACAGCCGTTCAAGAAATACTACACCATAAATGACATCAAGTTCGATCCATGCAGGTAAACTTCGTTCTCTTAAACATTGCCCATCTCATCTCAACGTTCTGATCCGTTTAGTTCTTCCCTTGTATCTGCAGGGAATGACAAGACTGTGCATATATGGAGATTCGATGATGAAACAAATACTTACAAGAAGGATGACCGATTCTTGTGTAATCTTAACGTCTGTATACCCACATAGTCTCCAGCTGAACCTTTGCACAGTCCCACATCAACCTATCAGTCTCACGTTCTGCCCAGATACATCTAGATCTGTCATTGCAGTTGCTGAAAAGTATGGTTAATCCTCTTTGTGATCGCTCAGGTCTAAGTTTGACGGGTATCTAGATCTGTCATTGCAGTTGCTGAAAAGTATGGTTAATCCTCTTTGTGATCGCTCAGGTCTAAGTTTGACGGGTTAGGTCTTTACACCTCTTCTTTAATATAACCAGTCGTCCAGTACAAATGCCGCCCCTCTCCCTTTCCGGTCGCAAAAAGAAAGATTTTTATGTTGGCGCCATGAGATGGGGCTGTGACCCCACAGCAAATCATCTTTTTGCTTCATCGGAGCCCATAGACTCTGCAAAATCTGCGGGATACCACAAAGCAATTGATGCGGAACAGTGGATACCACTATATGCCTTTAATGAGACCGGTGCCGGAGATGAAATTGCAATCACAAACGATGGTACGTTCAACAATGCCTTTGCTAGTCAGCTCTGAAAGGGACTTTTAATAACCCTAGGTACAAGGTTGGCTTTGATCACACGCAGAGAAGATCAAACCCACCCTGTGTGTATATACGACATCAGGCGCTCAGACTCCACAGCCACTACCTCTATAGAACTGCCTTCCTTCCCTTCGGGTATTGAAGGTGAAGTCACTAGTGCAGCCTTTAGTCCAGACAACGTCTATCTGGCACTCGGCCATAATGACAACTGCACTCACGTCTACGATTCGTGATTTTTTGACAGACTCATGTTTGAATACAAGCATCACAGTACACCGCGGACTCATCCAGGTAACTATTCTCACGGTGTGGTGAAAGTTCAGTGGGTGGATGAGGATTCGGTACTGCCTTTTGGTCTTGTAACTGGCGGGAATGATAGTGAGCTAGTTGTGTTGAACTTCATTCAAGTTTTTAACCACGTCATGATCTCATAGGATGTGTGCGCTTTTGAAATCCTTGGCAAGCTGACGGCAATCTCCGCAACGGTAGTATCCTTGCAGAGACTGATTCGGATGTGGCTACCTTTTTTATTGGGAACAGATATGAAAGGAAATACCCAATTGTGGTGTACGTCGTCTTCGTCACATTTCTGGTCTTTGTCATTGCTAATGTACGCCCCCAGCGGTGATAGCTCTGGGGAAGTTAGAGTATTTGACTTTGTTCCTCAAGGCTACCATTTGGTATATCGACAGCTCGATCTTTTGCTCTGTCTAATTCTTTTCACCATGTGCTATTGAGCTTTGTTTTCCAATTTCGTCCGTTACATATATTTGGGCTGCAACGAGAATCGTGGGAGAAATTGACCAGGCCAACTGTTGAAGAATATGATGCTTAACTCCGGCTATTTGTTTATGACATCATTATTTCATCATATACACGTATGTTTTCTTTTTATTTCATTACGACGCATTTATTATACTATCATGACATACACAATGTACATATATTCACGATTATAAATATCTTGTCGCACTGGAGTCATGTCATCTCTCAATATTGACTCCAGGTGGATTGTATACTTACATTATTACAAACTTATACTTATAAATCTCTCCATATTGACTCCAGTATTAAATATTGTCCACTACTGTACACAAATACACATACTGTTCCGCTATAATGCTGCATCACCAACATGTGTGAGATTTATCAATTATATATGTAGTTAAATTTGGGTGCACGATCAATGCGAGGCAGAACACTTGTGACAAGTGAGAATAAGATATCGAGTGACTTCAGTCGGTCGTGGTATTTTGCGTGAGCAATGATGTATTTCTGAGTCCGGAGTTTTTGAGCCGACCCCCCAAAAAAAGAGGCTGAGTACTCAAGCCATGGCAGTGACCGGAGATTCAAATGGGACGACCTGAGGCCTTATTTGTTGCCTTCCGCTGCCTCACGATCAAACAACACTTTCAGACCGCTCGTATAACGGAGATTGGATCAGGAACAATGAAGGTGGAGATGCGAGGTCATGATAATCATGTAGATAATGCCATATTTGTTCCGAAGGCTTCGATTCCTGCAGTCCGAGAACTTGTCGCACAAGTATGATGCTTACCCTATGTACCATAACCAGCTGATGTCTTCCTCTCAGCCGACATCTGTTTTGTCTGCAAAGGTGGACTCGCTTGCCATGTCATTCGTAATGATGGCTTTGTGCGACAAAACTATCAAGCTTTGGGACTCTTTACGAGGTCTTTGCTTGTGGACTTTCGTGAGTCAGCTCATTGTATGCCTATTTTTATTGGTATTTTGACATATGTAGGTGGGACACAATGGGTGGGTGCAAGCTTTGGCTTTCCATCCCTCAGGCCAACATATGTTGTCAGTCGGAGATGACCATACGATGCATATTTGGGACCTTAGGACTGGATGGTGTACTAAGAAAGGTAACAATGTGCACAGCGATTACTTTATTCTCCTGAAGACATCATCCAGTTGAGGCTCACAAGCCTTTCACACAATGTTTGTCTTGGGGTCCTACATCCGTCACAGATGGAAAGTCTGACGACGCTGAGAAATGCGTCAACGTAATTGCTACAGGAGGCACAGACCAGGTATAGCCGTCACAGATGGAAAGTCTGACGACGCTGAGAAATGCGTCAACGTAATTGCTACAGGAGGCACAGACCAGGTATAGCTGCTTTTGTTCGTCTTCTTGTTTCCATGCTTACTATGTATGGCGCTTAGCTTGTCAAAATTTGGTGC
Source organism: Macrolepiota albuminosa (assembly GCA_027475525.1). Taxonomy (NCBI): domain Eukaryota; kingdom Fungi; phylum Basidiomycota; class Agaricomycetes; order Agaricales; family Agaricaceae; genus Macrolepiota; species Macrolepiota albuminosa. The sequence goes on from JAMWFC010000132.1 coordinate 320,184, forward strand.
CCTTGAGTTAAAGAGCATTGGGTTGTGTGTATTCTACTTCTGATCATTCATCTGCCAATTCGACGACCTATGATTGTGGTCTATCCCACTAGGGCCCATAACGGATTCACATAGATTTCCATATTCACCGTTCACCTTTCCTGTTGTTAGATGCCCATCTTAGACATCATATAATGCCCTCACATACCCCATATGCTGTTCGTTTCCTACTTTAGTTCTCTGAACAATGATATCCCGTAATTGTTATGTTGTAGTCATAGTATTTAGCTTATGAATTGGTTTGTACAGAGACATAGGCTCTTTGAGGAAGTTTAACGAAAAGAAAAGGAAAAGGTTTGCAAGAGGCACGTCCCACTGTGCGACTGACGACATGCCCTGGTGACTGGTCTCCAAAGACTAACTCGGCAAGCCCTGCAGATTGCGGAATTGCTTCGCTGGTCTGTCACGGGCAGATTATTCCAAGTCCAAACCACCCTTTACAAGGCGAAGGACTGTGGAAACCAAGTTTTCTGAAAGGGACAGTCTTGAACCATTGCACTGATAGGTTTAGCTGATGAGAATAACCACTCGCATTCCTGGGTTCCACCACTACAGCCGTTACACCACAGGGCATTACAGAGCTATATAGCATTATAAATTAAGTATCCTTCTTTTCAGCCTCGATTCTCCGATTTCTTCGTGCCTTTTTGCAGTTCTCTTCTCTTGCCTCCACCTAAGGCAGGACACTTCATGCTTCTTGATGGCACTTTAGGGGGGTTATCTGTGCTTACAGTAAGTACCCTAAGACGTCAGGAGGTTGTACGGTCATGCTTCTATTTACCAAAATAGCACCTCCCGAGATCTCCAATCTACTGTTGACCTCACCTTCCATAGCTCCATACCTCCGTACCGCCATACCTTTAAACCTCCATACCTCTATACCCTCATACTTATCAACCTCCTCCCTGACAATGAACATAGATATTCAATAGCCCTACCCAAGTACCCAACATGCAGCCCCAACTACTGCCTTAGGGGAACATTTCATGAGTCTGAGATTACTGTCATTGTACTTTGGATTTCGTGTACTAATGACTGGCTTATTTCTATATTTATAAATTCAGTATATGTTACAAACTATTGGACTAGAAGACTTACTTATAGTAGCTTCTACAGCTTTTAGCATTTGCTGCAAGCCTCCTCTCTGTAATACAAAGTAAGTCTTAATGCTCAGTGAGAACGGGATCTGATATAGTCTGATGATATCTGAGAGTTTCTGCGCTGCCAATAACCACAGAATATGCAGAAATTTTCTATAATTTTCAGAGGTATTTCTGACAAGAGTTGGCAAATTCTGTGAACTGGCATCCACTTCTCTGCCGTTATCTGTTCTTGTCTGTATTGAACCAAACACATCCGATTGTCCATTTAAAAAAATGTACAGAAATAACTGTTTATAATCTGTAGTTATCTGAATACAATGGCATCTATCTGAGCATTCTAAAATACATGTATCATGATGGCAAATGTAAGAAACTTCAAATAAAAAACAAATACGGAGGACATAGCACACCAGAGTGTCAGTTTGAAAGTGTCAAGAAATGATCGAGGTCTCAGTCATTGGTTGTCTTGGTTCCTTTCTTGTGGGCCTTGGTACACTCCTTCGAACGATCCTGGTATATCTGGAAGCATATCGTCAAGTCAATTTCTCAATCTAACAATATGTGAAACTTACCTTTCTGGTTTCTGCGTTGCAAGCCTTCCATACATCAACGAACTCGGCTTTAGTTGCATCTGGGTATGATTTCAGATAATCGATAGCGCAAATGTTTCTGGACAGTTCAAGAAGTTATTATTATTATAGAGTAAGTACAAACAAACTTACTGAGCTGATGTTAATCCTTCTTTTACTTTTAGTCGTTTTGTATTTAATTTCTTAGCATGGGCAGTGGCAGCGAGTTCACATAAGAATAAGGAAAGTTTTGAAAACATACCGACAATGGAATTTTGATAGGCACCTGCAATAGAGTAAGAAAGTGAGAATAAAGAAGATTTTGAAGACGTGCCTGCAATGGGTTTATGGGTGGTGCCTGCAACATCAAGGGCATTGGTGCATGTGATGGAGTAGGATTTTGAGCATGCAACAAAAGCAATGGCATGGAAATCAGTGCCTGCAATGGCAAGGGAGCTGGTACCCACCTGTGATGAGGATATATGTGAAGATACCAGATTTGACTGGTGTAGTAGGCATAGACAAGTTGCTCATGGTATAAGTTGTGAATCAACAAGCGTGTCATCACCCGTGACAACTTGACGTGCGATTTTGACAATGTGTCTGTTTCATATCTAAATTTAGAGTTACACAAGAACCCCCCAGAAGGCGTCAGAAATCAACCTCAATTTTCCGATCCTCCCAGATTCCCCCAGATTCAGTTTTCACTGGGCTTAATGCCTCAGTCTTTGGAAAAAGAACTCTGTTTGACCTGTAATACGAAGTAAGTCTTAATGCTACAGATCAAATGTAAGTATGGGCTAGAGTAAGCGGGAGGTAAAGTAATGTACCCTTAGTCTTTGGTAAAAGAACTGAGGGCTAGTAAAAGGGGTCCCTCCCACTAAGGGAAGATAGTGGCTAAATGTACCCTTAGTCTTTGGTAAAAGAACTGAGGGCTAGTAAAAGGGGTCCCTCCCACTAAGGGAAGATAGTGGCTAAATAACTATATAGGACAATTGACCACGATCGTCCTAGAGAAGAATATAAGTAGGTAAAACAAAGAAAATAAAAACAAAAACTTGAGATGCCAGGAAGTAACCGACACACTGCCACCACAGTGATGAGTCTATTCCGACACTCTCTTCTTTGGTGTTGTAGAGGCACTGGCATCCCATACTTGAGGAAGCAAAACAGAAGTTGGTGGATCGAAGTTAAGCTCAAGTTGAAAGTATTTGCCAAATCCTATCTTACCTTTTCAATTTTGTCTGATCTTTTTTGTTCGACGTAAACGCGGGTTCCGAGGGTAAGGAGCGTTTTCGGAGGCCTCTGCGTGGTCAACACTTTACGGATCGCCGAGTTTAGGGCCATTTCCGACTCAGTGCCAGTGTTTGGCAGATGCTGGGCAGGGAACAGTAGGGTCCAGGGCTTCATTTATCAGCCAGTTCACATGCAACGGTCTTGCATTGTCCTCCATGCAACAATTTTGCAATTTCTTTTTCATGCAACGGTCTTGCATTCATACCACTACCATCGCCTCACAGGTGAGCGCAAGTCGCTCGTACCTCATAGTTGAGTAATTTGACACTCTTCACAGAGCAGTGATAGCCTCCGTTGTCCGATTTTTGATTCTATTTGCATCACTGTTCCAAGAAGTAGGTCTATATTCAGTTGCCAGTCGATGAGTCTCTATCTCATGTTTTTGATTCTATTTGCATCACTGTTCCAAGAAGTAGGTCTATATTCAGTTGCCAGTCGATGAGTCTCTATCTCATCGTGCACCGCAGTTTAAAACGAATACGCTTTCAGAATTATCTTCTGAATAGCAAGTTCATTCACAGTAAGCCTACGGCTAGTACAGTTGACTATGAGCTTATGCATACGCTTTCAATACTAGATTTTCTATTCCCTAGTCGTACTTTTCTTGCGCACCCTCCCACCTCTCCCTTGTTATCCTTTTCTTGGACTCTGTTTTTTGACGAATCTTCTTTCTTGTTCTCATTATTCTAGTACATAGTGTACATACAAAGTGCTTAGCCATAGCTACGTCGCCACTTCAAGAAATCGAAAATAAAGGGGTCGCTTTGGCAGCCAATTTCCGCTAAACTGTTTTCCATCAATAAGAATCGTGTGGTGCGACGAACTGCAGAGGCCTGGTACCATTTTGCTTTTCCACAACATGTGCCCACCACCACCACCCCAGAGCTGTGGAGCATACGATGCAAGTTCTTCACATGTGCCATATGCTGGTGAACTATTCTGGGGTCTGTCGGACTGGTATACATGAGAGGACAATGACATAGACCCAGACATGCTTAGTTGAAGTCAACATTTCTTGTAGCTTCCTGATCATAGCTGAGTTTTTTTTATAATGTTTCATGTAACTACAAATGTTATTCTTTTCTTGGCATCACACACTAATTTTCCATGAAAACAAACTAATTCAACAGATAAATGTCTGATATTCCATGAAAACAAATGAATTTGATAGTCCACAAAAACCTACTAATTCAACGGTCATCCAAAATATTCATGGAATTCTGGTCTGGTCAAGATATTCCACGAGAACAAACTAATTCATCAACAGTGTGGTCTGGTCAAGAAGTTCGAGACCTCATAACCTCCAAACCTCTCCTGGAACCTCCCGACCTCTCCACCCCACCATACATCTGGCTGGTTGTTTCTGCTGTTTTCTTGAGCATCAATATCGTTCTATTCCGGCAGCTCTTTGTTCGCAAAAATGGAGAATTTTTGTTGTCGATGACATGGCAAGGTCCCCATATCCGCGTCTTTTTATTCCTAACCAGGCACAGCCCAATAGGCCGCATCCTTATATCAAGGAAATGGGACAGGTCCAACCACAGGATGATTGATAGTGTTAAATAATGATGAGGCCGCCACAATCTGCGACGAAAGTTTCTCATGGCAACTTGACTCTACCCTGGACGTGGTCTCAACCAATCTCAATGGCAGTGGTTCAGATGCAACAGGCTTTATAACATCATTATATGGAGAGTGGGCTTACAGGCTCTATAAAGTGTACTCTGCAATTTCTTGTGCTTCGTTTACTCCAACGACGACTCAGAGCCTTTGATTTAAAACCACGTTTCCTCTTCACGTCCATGGTCGCCCGGAATGCTGCGCTTTCTATATGAGCAGTCCCCAGACAGAGGTATCGCAAAGATGAACTGGCGAGGGTGCAGTGAGAGCTTGCAACAATGCTTATATGCAGTTGGATGTGAAAGTTAGTTGTCTACAGGTGCTCAATTCTCAATGCTCTGTAGTGCTCTCATTTTCATGGTGTTGAAGGGTTCCAATTTCGGAGGAGATGAGCCCCCAGTATATGCAAGTTTTCTTTCATTTTATCTATGTCAGCACTGACCATGATCCAGATACTTCTGAATTCAATCCAAACTTCAAATACATCATTGCACCTTCACATCATTCTTCACAGCTGCAAGTCCATTGAGCTTGTAGAGGCATGCCAGAAGCTGGGAGTGGATGTAGGTGATGCATATTGCCGAGCTCTCTGGAGAAAACGCTTGAGGAGGAAGGGGAGGATTGTGATACTTGTAAGGATTGTCTTGAGTGCTGAGCATGCTAAGGTCTTGCAAATTTCCTTTTCCCAGGTTTTCTGGTACACATGGCTTTGAACGGAAGACAAAGAGAAGATGTTTACAAGTAATTTGACTACGTAGGAACTAAGGTGTCTTCAGGGATCGACCTCGAACACCCATAACTCGGGGAACAACTGGGATGCATGCTGATAAACAGAAAAGGAAATTCTGACGGAGACTCCCTGGGTGCCAAACGTTTCTCAGCAATAGTAGTGTCGGAAACCGCGCACGTAATATGGAAAGTCAGGTGTAAATGGTGTATAAGATACGAGTCGGACCCGGAAAGGGTACCGTCTGATAGAGAGATCGCAAATAAGGCAAAGGCTGCGGTCGCACGTAGAATGAACTAGATTGCCTCGCAACTGACGCAAGTCGTTTCGGCGGGAAAGCCTTGCAGAACAGACTAGTAAAGAATACATGGAGGCACTTCTTTCCCGAAGATCGAAGTCCGAGAAAGTCATGGAGAATTGCAACCGAGGTTTTAGTGGGTATTGGCTAATGGTTTGAGCCCCACACTTAGTGCGTAAAGGCATTTCCTCCGGCGTGGCTCCCGACTCATACCAGATTTACTGTACGAAGTGAGACTCTCTCACATACCCTTGCTTGCAGATATTGACAACGCGTGGATTGTCTGCAACCAGTAGTGGTACCACGGAAAAAAAAGGTGTCATCTTCAGTTTTGAGCATCCAGCTTGCCTTCATGATGCGGTGGAATGATGCTTCTCTGAAGACGACCATTCCGAAAGCAGTGAGTTGAAAACGCGCACAATCGCTGGCATGATTTGGATAGGAATACTTTTCTTGGTAGCAAAAGGTCAATGCATACACATGGCTACCTGGCGCAATGGTAGCGCGTTTGGCTTCGATTGCTGAGCGGCACCAAAAGGTTGCAGGTTCGAGTCCTGCGGTGGTCAATCCTTCTTCAAGTGTTGATGTTTTTGATACTACCAATGTCTGACCCAGCGGCCGCTTTACCGATGATTTGTCCGGGGCCGCCTGATGCAGCCAGTGGGCTTACCTAGAGGGAGATCGTCGAACTGGAAGTTCCCCGAGGAACACGTTCCGCTCGCTCTAGGCACACACGTGACGGTCGCGACTTCAGGCTCTTTCATTGGTTGTGTAAAAACTTGGTAAAAACACTTTGTTTTGATTTAATCAAACAATCCAAATGGATGTCCAACTCCACAATGTTCTTGGAACTCCTTGCCCCCTTCCTCCCCTTTTCCCACCCATTCTCAAGAGGAATTATATCAATACAACAACTAAAATACAGAAAAAAAAGACAAACTAATAAACCTCCATATCCTGATGGAACTCACAAGGCTGCCTCCCAATTGCAAGTCCCTGCCCAGCCTCGACAAGCACAACCTCCTCAAGCACATCCTCACACCCTTCTGCACACTCACACCTCACCTGCACCTTGACAGCCGGACGCCCTGTCTCGTCATAAAAATGCCATTGTCCACACACGCCCTCTCCAAACAAATGCGGCACGAACTCGTCGTCGTCCGCCGCCTCGTCAAAGTCGCCTTCGTCCCCACGCAGGAACGGGTGCGCGAGCGCCTGTTTAGGCGTTATACGTCGCGTCGAGAAGGGGTTCATGAGTTGCTCCGCGAGATCGATGGCTAATTCCACCTCGCGCGTGTGAGACGCGGCTGATTGGGGGCGTGATATGTCCGGTATGCTGGGATCGCCACTGTGCATGGGCGGGGAGGAGGAGCGGGGGAAATAGAGGGATGGTGGAGAAGATGTCGTTGATGAGGATGGAGGGACAGAGTGGCTTTGTTCGAGTTCGCGCGCAATGTGTGCTTGGTAAGAGGGTTGGTTGTAGGGATAGAATCGGAGGTCGGGCTCTGGGGGGTCATAGAGCGTTGGATTTTGCTTCTCGATGAATTCGCGCCATGGCATGGGCTTACCCACACTGGGCACATTTGTACAAAATGTACGGCCTGCGAGTGCATGATTAGGCACGAATACGGAGCGAGAAGTGTGCAAAAAACTGACTGTGAAGAGTGGCGACGTCAGCCATCTCTCTGTATCCAATGATAGCGGCGATTTCCATGAGAGCCTCTGTGTCGTCATTTGACTGAAAGAGAGGGAACTTGCCCGTGAGGAAAAAGAGCAATATGATGCCGGCAGCCCACACGTCAATAGCTGATTTATTGAATTAGCAGCAGCGCGGCGGCACAGGGAGAGACCATACCGCCTGTCTGTTGTAGACATTTAAGCAAAACTTCGGGCGCGCGGAAACCTCTTGTACCCGCCCGATTGGCCTTGTTCACAGGCCTTGAGTGCATGTGTCAGTATTTGATACAACATCCGAAATATCGAGTCCACCTGGTATCTTGTAAAGGGTATCCAACCTTTTCTGATGATAGTTTACACCGCTCCTTTGCAGCTTGTTGCTTCTGCCGTATGATACTCCCCGCAATGTTACGGTGTATTTGCCCATGTGGATATTCTACTGACGGTCCGGTATGAAAGCAAGCTCCAAGCGATGGCGCGCCAGTGTCCATGCGCTAATTAAAGGAATTGAGTTCGAGAAGGAGTAGAGAGGGAAGTACTAACTGATGCAAGACCAAAATCACAAAGTGTACCAATGCCAGTACGCGGGTCGAAAAGAAAATTCGCAGGTTTCACATCACGATGAATGATGTCTCGATGGTGGACATCGCGTAGGGCGCGAAACATACAGCGGAAGTACGCTTTGATTCCATGCATCGGGAGCACGCGATAGTAATCCTATAAATACCTCAGCGTCGTTTACGACAATTAAAGAAGTGAGCCGAAGCTAACTCGAAAATCCTCGTTGCGGTGGTATGGCATTATTGCAACGACCTGATCATTCACGCGAAAAGCTGTGATGAGTTGGGATATATGTCGACATCCTCTGCAGTCCTCCATGATCGATATCTCGTTTCTGATACGTTCTGGGCTGCTGGTCACATATATCCGTTTAATAGCGACAAATACTTTCGAATTTTTATGCCTGGGTATGGACTGATAGTATGCTGAAGAAGATGGTGGATGGTGTCCGTGCCACGGGTCGTTGTCCCATTTCGTATGGTATCCAAGATCAATGGCCTTATAGACAGACGAAAAGGTGCCTGTTCCTAGACGGTCTACAATCTTGTAATCGTTAGCAAGCTCAGGCATCCTGTTCTCCAAGTCGGCAATCTCCTCCATAATTTCCAGACGTTCCTCGCGTGACTTTAGTGAAATTGTAGTCTCTTCGTCGACATCTTCTGGTTCGAGGGGGCTGTGTTCATCTTCGGGAGCGTCATCGGCGTCTTCTTCTACCTCTTCAACATGACGTGTCTCCAGCGCGGGCGGTGGTGCTGGATTCGGAGGCAGTATGATCAAGTCGTCGCTTTCGTTCATCTCGACGTCGACATCGATGTAGGCAGGCTCGGGTTTCTTTGCGGACAATGCAGGAACTACTTCGGCGAGATGAGTATGGTACTCCTTCATGTCGTACCCATTTATTGGGTCGTCAGAGGAGGAGAGGGGGCTGAGGCTGCTTGAGAAGTGGCCTTGACGGCGTGCGCGCTGGACGGCGTCGTGGTAGTCCCTGTTCCTGACGTCGGAGGAGCCGACCTCGAGGGGGTTGGATGAGTGTTGGGACAGAAAAGCCGCCGCCATTGCGACAAACGCGAGAAAACGCGAGAACTCAAGTTGGCTGTCAGGTTGGACGCGTCTTGAAACTAAGTCACGTGAGGCTATCGTGACAAAAATCATTAAAAAGAAATGACCACCGCAGGACTCGAACCTGCAACCTTTTGGTGCCGCTTAGCAATCGAAGCCAAACGCGCTACCATTGCGCCAGGTAGCCATGCTTATGTATTGACCGATCTGCATCACTCGCGGTTGCGCGGCGACGACAGGAGTCTTTGCAACTCTGTCCCCTCGCCACGAACCACATGCGCCTTTCCGACGAGCTGCGAGTCTGGTATATTGAGTTCGCATCCACCGACGCATTCCAGCAGATCGTGCCCCTCGTCGTCCTCGTGCTCATCCCCACTATCGTCTTCCTCATTGCCACAAATCTCGGCGCCCTCTTTGTCGACGTCAGGATGGGCCTCGACTCGTATCTCCCATGGAACTGGGCTGCGGGTGGCTCTGTGTCCTCTAGAGAATCTACAAGGAGCACCGAAAAGAAGAAATCACGCAAAGCTGTGCGTACTAGAGCGGAACAGATACCAATGAATGGCATTTCTAGCCATTGTGCGTCTGGTTTTCCTGTCTACACCAAGCTTATGTTCAAACTGTAGTGCTACAGCTTCCGAGACTGGCTCAGACGACGGCTACTATCCCGGGCTGGTGAATATATCTGGCACTTATTGTTTCATGAATTCAACTCTACAAGTTGGTTTGCCTCATTACTATATACGTCACTATTTTTTACCATTTGTTATAGGCATTGGCCTCTTTATCCTACCTCCAACCCCATATCGACACAATACATGCCAAGGCTGAATTCTTGGACGTACCCACACCAGTAATTGATGCCCTGCAAAAACTTTTCCGACGTAAACCACTCGAACATCTTTCTTGGCACTGCCTTACTCATAATACTTTGTAGGATTGAACGAACCGAAAGCATCATACCATTCTATACGGCCAATAGAGCTTATCGAAGTCCTCAGCAGACAAAACGAGGGTCGCCCAGGCTCACTATTCAATTCGCGGGAACACCAGGACGCGCAAGAGCTCTTCCAGTTGCTCTCGGAATGCATCAAGAATGAGATTGCTGCAGTTGATAAGGAGGGCTACCGAGATAGAGGTCTGGGAGGTCTCTCGCAGGTGTCAGAGGCAACCAAGGAGATTGGGAAGAGTGTCTTTGACGGGCTCACTGCGAATCGACGGAGTTGTGTGGTCTGCGGATACACCGAGGCCGTAATGCACTTTGCCTTGGACAATTGGCAGCTCGCCGTTCCGAGGCTATCAGTGAGTTCGGCCCGCTTCTCAAAATCTATTGACTCACAACCATGTACAGGCTAGCTGCCGCCTTGAGGACTGTCTAGAAGAGTACACGACGCTCGAGATACTCAGGGATTGCATATGTCGAAAATGCTCTCTAATCGCCACACACAAAAGGCTTCTCAGCGACCTGCACACGCTGGAAGAAGCTACTCGTCCTGAAGCAAGTCCGTCCCCATCCAAGAAGAGGCGGCTAAAGGAAGTGAAAAGAATGGAGAAGCGTGTTCAAACGGCGTTGGAAGAAGGCCGAATAGAGGACAACCTACATGACGTCCGCATAGAAAAAGTCTTCAGCAAAGCCTCGACCAAGCAAGCCATGATAGCTCGAGTGTGTGCCCCTCATAACTTCCTCTTCTCTTCTTCTATTAACAATCGCCATCCAGCCACCACAAGTCCTTGCGCTACACATAAACCGTTCCGTCCACTACGGCCAATACGCCGCAAAAAACACCGTCCGTGTGATCTTCCCCGAAGTCCTCGACCTAACACCCTACACGACCACTACGGCCAATACGCCGCAAAAAACACCGTCCGTGTGATCTTCCCCGAAGTCCTCGACCTAACACCCTACACGACTCAGGAAGCCTCTCTATCATTCCCACCTCTGCCATCTCAACCCCCCCACTGCCCATACGCCGCTCAACAACGCCCACGCCTGCAACTTACGCCCACCCACGGACACTCTACCGCCTCTCCGCCGTAGTGTGCCACTACGGACAACATTCATTCGGCCACTACATCTGCTACCGCCGCCGCCCACGGAGCGCCGACCTCCCGCCCCAAAAACGCTGGGCGCCTCCGCGCCTCGTCGACCCGCTGCACTCCGCCGACGACGCCGTCGAACGGCGCTACATCTGGGAAACCGAAGACGGAGAGCGCGAGCCCCCTGCTCGATGCACTCCGCCGACGACGCCGTCGAACGGCGCTACATCTGGGAAACCGAAGACGGAGAGCGCGAGCCCCCTGCTCGAACCGGGCACGGCTGGCTGCGGATAAGCGACGATGCGGTACGGGAATGCGGGATTGAGGCGGTGTTGGCGGAGGGCGCGGGGGCGTTTATGCTTTATTATGAGAGGGTGGTGATTGTGCAGCCTGCTGGCACGATCTATGCGAATGGCGAGGAGGGGAATGTGTCGGAGGAGACGTTGAAGCCTGAGATGAGGGCTGTGGATCTGAATGGGAGCGTGGGGTCGTTGATCACGGAGGTAGGGATTGGTGTTCGGATTGGGTCAGAGGTGCCGGTGACGAATGGGAGCGCGAGTGTGGTGGTCGTGGGCTCGGTGCCTGAACCGAGGATCGTGAGGAGTGTGGCGGCGGGGAGGAAGAGGAGCTCGAGTGTTGTGCCTTCAGATCGGGAGTTGAGTGCAATGTCGGCGGTGAAGGCTGCGAAGGCGCCACCGTTAATGAACGGCGAGGTTCACCTTCAGATCGGGAGTTGAGTGCAATGTCGGCGGTGAAGGCTGCGAAGGCGCCACCGTTAATGAACGGCGAGGTTCACCGATTGGAATGGGAGTGCCACAACGAAAGTTTCTGCGCCATCGTTACTCTCCCTCCAGAAGCCTTTACCATCATTACCACCATCACCCGTTGTTCCCTCTGCCCCGCTTCCGACTACACCTACTACACCTACACCCCCGCCAAAGTCCACTCCAGCGCCAAAAGCAACTCCATCATCGAAACACCCAAAACCGTCACCTAACCGGAGAGACGCCCCGACTTCACACAAAGCGATCCCGATTCCTTCGCCGGTCGTCGATCTCAAAGCATAGAAGACCATCCTCTTTATCTCGCTTTAACTCTGTATCATTAGGCTAATCTAGGTTTATTCATTTCATGTTCTTCATTGCAAATCCGCTTTGTTTGCCACCATGTTCGACTTCGTGTACCAAAGTACCCTGGAAATGTTTGCTCATCGCACCATGCCTTTTTTTTGTCCATGAGCAGAAAAGAATCATATAGGAATAATACAATCGATCAGGTCAGGCGAGTAGATAGGATCATACGTCATCAGCAATAGTTATGTATATACAGAATGAAGGAAAAGTTGTACTGAATTTTTTCTTCATTCATGTCTAGCCCTTGTTCTCCTCCGAGCATTTAACGTTTCAATGCAAGTTCCACACCCCCGAGTGAATAGATGAAGACGGATGTCGTCCAAGATACGAAAAATGCAAGAAAAAAAGGATGTGTAAATATATATGAATGATGAATATCAGTGATTCCTAACATTCCGAGGACATGTATGATCGATCACCAAAGCACGCGACGCTCGACGGTTCGGACCCTGTGAGGCGCAGAGAGACTCGGATGAGAATACGAGATTGTTCTTCTCAGCCGTGTAACATATGGGTGGTAGACATGGTACACTTCGGTGCTATCGAGCTGGACCTCGATGACTTGGCGGCCCTAGAGGGAGAAAGAACCCATCATTGAGGGATGCGGAGGTCTGCAGAAGGGCGAAGCGAGACGTACCAAGTGGTCGATGTGAGAACCGATGACGAGGCCCTCCTGTCTGCCTTTCAGGCCATGTCGGACGGCGACGATGTCACCGGGCTAGAGAGCACGAGCAATTCAACGACTGTGCACTGAGAGCAAGCGATATACGTACGATAATTTCGTCGTCGGTGTAGGAAGACATGGGTTGGATTCAGCCGTGAGAGGGACGAGTAGAAATATGATGGGATGAAGAAGCGAATAACCTAAGTCGGAACTATTGTACTTAGCCGGCATTTAAGAATAAGATAGCGCTTAGGGACATCAGAAGACATCTGGACAACGTGAGGCATGCCTCGAGGTGGCGTCTAATCGTCAATTACTCGCGCGACAATTTTCTTGGATAACTATGATCGACTTCAATGGACATACTGACTCAACTTGCCATCGAAAATCGGCTAGCTTGTATCTACTACCCCTAAGGACATGGACGTGGACAATGCCCAATACACTCCATACGTAATTCCGGCGGCCAAGTCCTCGTGCGAACCTCGAGGTGCTGCACTGAATCGAGACAACCGGTCATATCCCAGGAGCGCAACCCACATGACCGGTTATCGAGTCAGTCATCTAAGGTTTCGCAATTTGTGCACCCATTGTAGTGCACGATGATAATCATGCGTCGCATGTTCCCGTTACGGTATGGATGATAATCAGGACAACAATGGACACGCTGTTTGGCTTGGCTGGGCTGAACGCAAGGTGCGTGGTCTAGCTCTCACTCGACGAAGCATGTAGGGTGGAGACCAAAACCGTAAATCAGATTCCTTGGCTGGGCAGAAAGGGTTGCCCATGGAGCAATCCGACAGACACCCTGTCATTCAATGGAATATTGAGTCGATTCTTGGAATCTTCGTCCATCCAAGGTTCAGTCAAGTCGTCTGCAAGGAGGAACCGCGGCTCTGTGCAATGACCTTACCATCAGCATGCCAAAGAATGTCCCAAATCAGCTAGACTGCGGCAGGCAGTTCAAATTCTCCGCTGGCGTCTCCAAAGCTTCGACAGTATAAATTCCAACCAGCCTTTAAATACGTCCCGCAAGCTCCATATTTGAATACCGTCGCCTTCTATACCAACAACGGAGGATTCGGCACCTGCTCTCGTGGCACTCAGCAAGTTCTTGGCGTCAATGGCATGAATTCTCTCCTTCAACGCCGAAAGTATGCTCTCCGCGGAGTCCTCAAAGAGCCTTTCCATCTCAACGTGGTAGATATAATACGGCCGTCGCACTGCGTATGGGGCCATCCCATTGTATTTTCGTACCATGGCATTGAGCTCTTCCAAAGCAATGTGATGGTATGAGCGTTCACGTTGCTCCCATTCTGGGTCACGGAAGGCTTTGATATCGTTTAGGGTAAAAGTATGTAGAAGGGCAGGGGGCGTGGTTGAGGTTATCATGTTGACAACGCGACGGACCCATGACTGACGGAGGATTTCACGGAAGGTGGTAACTGCGTTGTCGAGTTCTTCCTCGGAAACCATAAGATCGGGAAGAGCACTAAAAGTTGGCGACTTACCGCCTTGTACTTCGACCCACGGAGGCACAGCTCCGTTTCGCTGCACAATACGATTCATGAGAAACTCTTCTCGCGCAATGAATGGGTTAGATTCGTCCGTAGACGCAATCAAAGGTTGCCCTCTACCCTTGATATTTTGAAATAAGCCAGCCTTGCGAGCTTTCTAATGGATAGTCAGTCAATGTTTCCAAAGTAGCATTATTGAGAATTCGCACCTCAATTCTGTCCTCCACAAGGCTCGTCCACCCTTTAAAGCTTACTGGAGTCATCTGTCCTCCAGAACCCCCTCCAGATCCTCTGACTCCCATACGATAATCTAGTGTCGCTTCCTTTGCCTTGCCAAGCCTGATACCTTGTTGCATCCTCTTCCTCTCCTCTCTCTCCTTCCTCTTAGCCTTCTCATCAACAGGCATGGATTTTGGTACTGTTGGCTGAGCAGGAAGCGGAGGCAATGAAGCGTACTTAATTGACGAGGTCGCATGGTCTGGCACCTTGAAGGTAGTATGCCACGGCTGGTGACCCTCCTTCGACGGCAGCAGCGGTTCAGTAGCCCACGAGCCCGTAGACGGTGTCATCGGCTTTATTATCACCTGGCTCCTCGGACGTACTCCGGGGGGTGAAACCTTGAGTTTCTCGTCCGCGGATTGTATGGCCCTAGTGCGCAGGGGCTTGTACTTGTCGACGAGCATGCGGAGGACAGTGTCTTGTATACGCTCGTCCCCATTCCAATTCTCATGTTCGTTCTCTAGAGCGGTGATGCGAGAGGACTGTTTAGCTCGATCTTGTTCTTCAGCTTCCTCACGCGCTGCATCTGCGAAAAGCTTGTCGCTGGCTGAACTGTGAGAATAACGATATGAGCAGTTGCATAGCTGTGACCGATGTGGATGTAAATGAGGAACACTAATGAAACGTCGGATTGTAGAGAACGAAAGTCGCGATTCCATGCAAAGATCTCGCAAATTTGTCTTTGTCAAGTAGTTGTCGCTCCGGACCGTCGGCGGCCCGACATCGTGGCGTCATTCTCTTGGGCTGAAGTATCGTGGCGCTGACAATAAAACTAGCAACATCGTTGGGTATGCCATTTGAACGGACAACAAGTCGGTGGCGCGGTTGTTTTTGAGTGAGCAAAGATTGCTTTTTAACTAATGGTCAAAACTTTTAAGACGATCAACGCTGCTGACCATTCGACAAATTTACTCAGAGGGTACTTATTGTGTCTGGGAATACTTTGAACGAGTTGACCATCACACCGAAGAACGTTCAGGAGGTATTAGTGAGAGCTCCCCTAGCAAGTAGCAGGACAAGGGCCTTGGGGCCACGGTACGAAACCAGGAAGCAAGACAACTTGCTAACTCAATACTAGCCTCATGTGATAGAACGAGATAAAGGAAATTCATCGGGTAAAAGGTACACATATCTGCATGGGTTTTTCAGTATGCTCTTCCGGGTCTTGGCACTGGGTCACGGGTTTATTCCGAAATGATCATGACGACCACATTGTCAGATACTTCGAGGTAATCTTCAATTCTTCTTTGATGAAGTGTGAAGCAAGTCGAGTCATATATTACGTCGTCGAAAGTACAATGCACGATATGGGATTACTCTGCCGTACTCGCCGTTCACCCAGACCAGACAGCAGGGCCAGGAGCAGTGTAGCTCTGGAGATTGTTGTAGATGTTAATCTGCGAAAAGTACTGCGTCAGAGGACTACAACGCCGGCATTGAAAGTTTGTGACGTACCGTGATACCAGGGTCGCTTCCATGGTAAGCACCGGGCAGGGCAACCTTGGGAGGGTTTGCACTTCCACCGCTCGTGATACTAACCTGAGCACATCCTTTTGATATAACTGACTCAGCCAGTAGCTCAATAGGTATTGTGGATAAAAGGACGTACCAACGTAGAATTGAGCTCCTGGGTAGGTTTGTGCCACATGCAATGCAATCTATGGAGGAGTCAGGTTTTACCATTGTCAATAACAATGCCAAGACTGCCTTACTATTTCGGCACGAAGCAAGTATTGGCCACCAGGAAGAGAAGAAGGGATGACGACGCTGTGTTTTCCTACCACGTAGGAATAAGACACGATCCAAGTGCATAAGGGAATACGATACAGAATCACCTACCGTTATTTAAGTTCACGACATCAGTCGCCCACAATTGAGGGTTCACGGTCAAAAGACCCGAGGAATAAATCTTGGTCCAGACTGCACCCTGGCCGTCGAATGACGATACGTCTCCAGAGGCCTTTGCAATGTAAACTTGCACTGCGCCTTTGTGTCCCCCAGAAATGGCATCCTCTCCAGTGCGCTGGGCGTGTTGATGCCATTCAAATCTGAGGAAAGATTAGACGTGTGACCTCAGGCATTGAAAAAGTATGCCATACGTGATATTAGTGCCTGCAGCGATAGAAAGCGTCGAGACACCCGCACCGCTGAGCCCGTTCACGTTGCAGGTAAGATCAGTCGAGGTAACGTCCGTTACAGGGTTATTACTCGGTGGGACGCGAATATAGTTGTTTTGCCCTTCATCGACCTACGAGAACTGCATAAAATATGGAACTTATATCAAATGTAGATACTCACCCCGTTATCCCAAATATATTGCATGGTGACTAATTACGTAGCCGTTATAGTAGAAACAACAAAGACTCTGAGAATAAAAGAACATACAATGAGCATTGGCGAAAGCCGCCGTTGCGAGCAGGGAAAGAGCGAACTTCATGATAGCGTATTGATATGATAGTCTGTAGAGGAAGGCTTATTTATATAGTCACACGTATACATAACTTCCATTCTTGTAAGGGATGCGTGGGAGCTCGTTCCAGAGGGTCACAAACACCTTTGAGTCCCAAGACGCGAAAATGACGGGACAGACGATAAGCAAGCACCATAAATTAATCCACAGCAATCAGTAAGCATACCACGAGGATTTCCATGCGGGGTATCATAGACATACAAGTCAGCAACAGATTAGGGTCACGATGGCCATTGTGTCAAGTACTGCTGTCCGAGATTGAGGCGGGGGGCTTTATTTCGGAAAATGATTGAACGTCATGGCGTCAGTGTGCCACGGCTTGAGAAGTTTAGTGGAGCCAAATGAGGATCCTGAAGAACTTCGGAAATCTAGAATATGCGACACCGAAAGTAAAAGGCTTAAAAGTGAATTGAAAGAAGTTTGGCAGTTGTTGCCAATCTCGGAAAGGTGATGAAAGTTTTCACAGTTTCGTTATCGCTGCTAGATCACCGTGCGTATTATCGCGACCATGATGAAGGTAAGACACCTCCTTGAGGGTCAAAGATTGACAAAGACATCCATACAGCACTTAGTCTGCTAAGTTCCATCGTAGACTCGTGCTTTCAATGTTAAGTCTCGAAAAGGATTTGGAGGACGGCTAGCGCGCTGACACGATGATCGAGAACGAAGACTCCGAATTTCGCGCGTCACCTGTTCCAGTCGGTCTGAGATCACAGGCACGTGTACATCGCCAAACGCGACCTCGAGTTTATTGGCATTTCCCAACGACAATCATGAGTATATCGTACACAAATTGATATAGGCAAAAGCGTTTGCGTTGACATGAAGGAATAATCATAGCCCAATTTATGTGCCAACCTTAACGACCACCTTTTCCCCGCTGACTTTGTTGTTCCTCAAAAGATCTAGACCCTCAACTACTCGTTCCTTGAAAGATCCATGAGCAATCAAGCGTAATTTGTTTGGTTTGATAATTCCGGTCTCAAGCAGGGAAGGTATGATCTTTGGCGCCAAGTTGTCTCTCAAGAAGGGGTCCTTACGCAGATTGTTCAGCCTGTGCAACACAGGAAGATTCACTTTACCTGGAAGACCGTGAAAGCCCTTACATCGTAAAGCTTAACAGTACTGGCGAAAGGTGCGTTATCTTCGGGCAAGTCAGAAAAGTCACTGACTTCCTTGACGGTAAGCGTGTTCGATTTCTTGATCGGCATAAGGATTGCAGCTTTACCAGTCGGACTAACGATGCCCGCGAGGGCTTTCAGAGACGAATCCGCAGCAATGCAATCCACGACTATCGGAACTTTTCCATCGCCACCAACTGCCTTTGCTACGTCAGCTACCAGATTTGGGCCCTTGTAATCAAAAACGTCTGTCGCGCCAATCGATTTGAGATAGTCATGATGTCTGGGCGAGGCCGTGGCGAGGACCTTGGTATAACCTGCTGCTCTCAGAAGTTGAATCATGTACTGCCCTGAAGTCGAACCAGCCCCATACACAAGGAAAGGAGTAGAGGCAAGCGGAGGTGGCTCTTTTGCAGGGAAAGAAGGGGGGATAGGTAGATCAAGTTGATTAAACAAAGTGAAGAAAGCAGAAATCAAGTTATCCGGGATTGTTGCCGCGTCTTCGAGAGAAATTGTGTCCGGAAGCTGCATTCAACTTGAGAATAAGCATTCCTATACTCCCAACCTTGTTTGCCTACTTTAGAAACACTGATACGCGATTGTACAGTGTATTCCTGCGCCCCCTTGGAATAGAACGAACCAAAGCATACTGCAACGACCTAAACAGAAGGCTTGTCATGGATTTTCAAAGGCAGAGTTGATTGTCAATACGTACTCTATCTCCAACAGCGAGGTCAGTGACGTCCTGTCCGAGTTTTGCGACTGTACCCGAAGCGTTAAAACCAGGAATGACAGGATAGTTTTCGACGAAGTAGCCCAAATCGATCATATATGTGTCAAACACAATCAACGACGTGTAGTCAACTTTGATTAAGATCTCGCCAGCACCAGGAGCGGGAGTTGGCACCTGTATCGTATCAATGGTCCCAGGTTTAGTGATGGCAACGGCACTGTGGGTAGACATGACCATAAAATGCGGGACCTCAAAGGTGCTTAGTATATATATAGTGGACGAGGAGTATGATTGTTAAGCACTGTGTCCAAAGATAGATTGACGCGTTCAGTGTTGCTGATTCGTCAGCCTATGTCAGCTTCACCCCACCGCAAGTGATAGATATCGGCGAACGAGGAACATTTGCATCTCCGTCCGTGGCCAAGGTCTTCCTAACATGGAAAGCACGCCGACATCTTTTCCAAATTTCAGTTATATGTGGAAGTTTCTCTCCACGAACAAATCAATGTACATAAACACCGTCCTGGTGCTGGTAATCGTCGATTATGGCCTGATATACCGAAGGATGATTACTGAGTTGCAACCCTTGTGCACTGGTGGCTAATGTCGAACCACGACGTTTCTGCAACATAAAAAGAACTTTTCTGTCTCACTCATTATTAAGATAACATATGAGGATTCTTCTACTCACAAGCTGATAGGCAACATAAAAAGAACTTTTCTGTCTCACTCATTATTAAGATAACATATGAGGATTCTTCTACTCACAAGCTGATAGAAAAATGTTCTGTCAAGAATGGGGCAAGTGTTGGGCTGGTTATCAATCAGAAGAAAAAGCATTTAGAGCATCTCCCTTGTTTTTGAAGGTCTTCCAGCAGCTTCAGGCTTGCATTTCGCCAATTTTCTCGACCTTTGGTGTACGTTACCAGGTCGAGTTTACGGTACTTTCGGGCCGTCGAAGCCGCGCGTCCAATATTGTTTATGTTGGTTTGTCAAGGACAACGTTCTCACCCAAGAGCTGAAGCTTGAAACGCATGATTCTATGTCTGTTCTTCTAGAAACGTCTCTTGGTGATCTGGTGATTGACTTGGAGGTCGATGCATGCCCAAAGACTTGTGAAAATTTCCTTAAACTATGCAAAGTTTACTATTTCAATCTCAATGCCTTTTTCAATGGTGCGTTCTAATAAAATTCTGTTGTACACTGGTTGATAGGTTTTCGGCCATAGTATCAAAAGATTTTCTAGCGCAAACAGGAGACCCCACTGCGACAGGGACTGGTGGTGAATCAATATGGTCGTACATCGCATCACAGTCCCCATCCAATACTGAGTCCGCTGTGTCTCGATACTTTGAGCCAGAGATACGTCCAAAGCTCAAGCACACGACGAAAGGAACGGTTTCAATGGCCGTTGCCCCAGCGCTTGAGGGTTACAAGGGTGGATGTGGTAGCCAATTCTTTGTCACTTTGGCTGACAATATTGATTACTTGGATGGCAAGCACGCGGTCTTTGGGCACGTCGTTGAGGGTCTTGAAACTCTGGACAAGATCAACGAGGTATATGTAGACCAGGACGGTCGGCCGTTCAAAGACATACGAATTCGCCATGTGGTGATATTAGGTCTGAAGCTTCTTTTGATGGCATACAACTTTTCTATTGACTGTCTCCGGTCCAGATGACCCATTCCCGGACCCTCCGGGCTTGATTCAACCACCGTCATCACCTACGCGCCCACCAGACAATTCAACACGGATAGCAGAAGACGAAGACCCCCTGGCGACCTTACCCGAGGAAGAGGAAGAAAAAATACGGCGTGAAAAAGCCGCCGCAGCGTCAGCACTTACTTTAGAAATGGTCGGTGACTTGCCATTCGCGAACGTCAGGCCACCTGAAAATGTTCTATTCGTGTGCAAATTGAATCCTGTTACCTGCGATGAGGACTTAGAACTTATTTTCTCGCGCTTCGGAGTTATCATGAGCTGTCAAGTCATCCGAGACAAGCGGACAGGCGATTCGTTGCAATATGCGTTTATCGAATTCGATAAGCGTGAGGATGCTGAACAGGTAAAACCAGCATCATTTCGTTTCATCAGCTTTTGATGAATTTTGCATAGGCATATTTCAAGATGCAAAATGTGTTGGTTGATGATCGCAGGATATGGGTTGATTTGTATGTCAGCTTTACGTCAGAGAAGTGCAGCAGCATCTGACTTAATCTCCTTGTAGCTCGCAATCAGTAGCAAAGCTCAATACACACTGGTCAAATGACATTAGGCGCGATAACAAGCTCCCTAAACGATCCACTGGGTTTGGTGGACGCCATGACCTTGAGAAGACCCGCCGATACCGAGACGAAGACGAGACTTCACGAAGACATGGTGGTCACTATGATATGGTGTTTGATGTTAGTGGATCACATGGCCACGGGAGGAAGCGCAGCCGGAGCCGTGACAGATTTGAAGACGGAGAGGGTCGTAGAAGGCGTTCTAAGTCGCCTCGCAGGAATCGTGACTACTCCAGAAGGAGCCACAGCAGAGAGAGAAGACGATAATATTGTGTTTGTGTGTGTTGTTCAAGGCAGATGGTAAGAGGACTCCTTTGCCGGGTACCTCGGACATTCCAATTAGGCGCGCCTCTACCCCACAGCATCTATCACCATGACGGTGCCATTTGGGCGATCGGGCTCACGTTCCTGTTCCATAGCCCGGACTCTGCCTTGTCTGCCGCTACATATATATATATGTACGCCATATTGATCCAGTTTTGTTTCATCTTCCAATGAGCGCTCAAGGTCATCCCTTTGACTCTCCTGACGCTGATATCATTCTTCAGTCTAGCGAACATGAAGAAGAACCTGCCCAGTTCCATGTACATCGATGCATACTCGCTGCTGCATCCTCCTTCTTCCATGATATGTTCTCCTTACCCCAAAATCCTGTTGTCACCCACAAAGTTCCAGCCATCCCTATGTCTGAGACAAAGAACACACTCGGTACTCTACTCGAGTTTGTCTATCCAGTTGAAGACCCCAACATCGAATCGCTCGCTAAACTCACCTCTGTCCTCGGTGCCGCAGTCAAATATGATTTTCTGGGGGTTATAGCCACACTACGAAAGCTCCTGGTGGCACCAGCCTTTGTCGAAGCGGATCCCACTCGGGTCTACGCTATTGCATCCCGCTTTGAACTTGAAGAGGAGGCCCGCATCGCGTCGAAGTATACACTCGGTATTCAAATCCTGGATGCACCTCTCTCTGAAGACCTCAAGTACATCACAGCATATTCATACCATCAGCTCCTTAATCTCCATCGGCGCCGCGCGAATGCCGCCATCGCTCTGCTCAAAGCCTCACCCGATATCAAATGCATGCAATGCAACGGGTCGACGTTCTCTCTCTATAATATACCGAAGTGGTGGTACCAGTTTGAGAAGATGGCGAAGGAGGAGCTGAGCGTGCGTCCGACGAGTGATGTGATTTTCGGCATTGGGTTTTTGGCACAGGTGGCCATGGGATCGGAGTGCCAATGAGCGTGCGTCCGACGAGTGATGTGATTTTCGGCATTGGGTTTTTGGCACAGGTGGCCATGGGATCGGAGTGCCAACGCTGCGCAGGCAGCATCTTAGATTCGTGGAAGTTCTTGCAGAGCTTGAAAGAGGCGATTGACAAGCTTCCTGCGACAATCTGATCTCGGAGTCAGTTGTTTTTTTTTCCTTGTCCATTGGTATCTATAGTATATGCGACGACTTTTGTGGGAATTTGATGTGATGACTAAAAATTTGTCAGCTGAGTCATCAATGACTAAGGCTGACAAATAGTTGTCTTTTTGGTCTGTTTTGAATAAATGTTGGTAGATAATGCTTAAAAAATTCAGATAAAATCACTAAAAAATTAGAAAAAATTCAAGGCTAACTGATACACTGAGTTTAGTTTTTCTGAGATTTATAAATCCTTAATGAAATTTGAAAATTTCAAGAAAAATTCAATTGCTCTGTTTTTTAGAAGATGTTAGTGGAAAATGCTCAAATAATTCCAGGAAAATTACCAGAAAATGAGGAAAAATTCAAATGCTACTAATATACTGATTTTTAGTTTTTTAAAGATTTATAAATGCTGAATAAAATCCGAAAAATTCAATTTAGTTTACAATAATGCTGTGAGAGTTGTGGAAAGAGAACTGAGTTGTGAGATGCGGAGGCCTTAACCGAACGAAGTGAGGTTGAGGCCGGGAATGAGCACTGAGTTGTGAGATGCGGAGGCCTTAACCGAACGAAGTGAGGTTGAGGCCGGGAATGAGCACTGAGTTGTGAGATGCGGAGGCCTTAACCGAACGAAGTGAGGTTGAGGCCGGGAATGAGCACTGAGTTGTGAGATGCGGAGGCCTTAACCGAACGAAGTGAGGTTGAGGCCGGGAATGAGCACTGAGTTGTGAGATGCGGAGGCCTTAACCGAACGAAGTGAGGTTGAGGCCGGGAATGAGCACTGAGTTGTGAGATGCGGAGGCCTTAACCGAACGAAGTGAGGTTGAGGCCGGGAATGAGCACTGAGTTGTGAGATGCGGAGGCCTTAACCGAACGAAGTGAGGTTGAGGCCGGGAATGAGCACTGAGTTGTGAGATGCGGAGGCCTTAACCGAACGAAGTGAGGTTGAGGCCGGGAATGAGCACTGAGTTGTGAGATGCGGAGGCCTTAACCGAACGAAGTGAGGTTGAGGCCGGGAATGAGCACTGAGTTGTGAGATGCGGAGGCCTTAACCGAACGAAGTGAGGTTGAGGCCGGGAATGAGCACTGAGTTGTGAGATGCGGAGGCCTTAACCGAACGAAGTGAGGTTGAGGCCGGGAATGAGCACTGAGTTGTGAGATGCGGAGGCCTTAACCGAACGAAGTGAGGTTGAGGCCGGGAATGAGCACTGAGTTGTGAGATGCGGAGGCCTTAACCGAACGAAGTGAGGTTGAGGCCGGGAATGAGCACTGAGTTGTGAGATGCGGAGGCCTTAACCGAACGAAGTGAGGTTGAGGCCGGGAATGAGCACTGAGTTGTGAGATGCGGAGGCCTTAACCGAACGAAGTGAGGTTGAGGCCGGGAATGAGCACTGAGTTCTCTATACATACTTGGAGCCCTAACCGAACGAAGTGAGGTTAGGGTGGAGGCTTAGTTGGGGGG